>OX451216.1:5605145-5848665 GCA_949628195.1 Phasia obesa
CAGAAACTTTAAGCACATAAATATTAATTAAATTTGTTTACGGATTACATAAATCCCAGCATCATCCGTGAAAAAAAATAAAATCAAACTATGTATATAGTTATTACCTATTCCAAATAGACAATAAACAAAAAATAAAGTTTACACGTGTGACTGTTTAAACCTGAATTAACAATCAATCGTATATTTTTTTCCTTAAATCATAAATAATCTCATGGCAGCAGATATTATTAATGGAATAAAGATTGGCAAGTTATAATAAGAAATTTTGCTTAACATAAAGCTGCTTTAAGTTTTTATACCCTTGGTAGCCTTTCCGCATAAGTTTGTCTTTCCGTCTGTAATTTCTAGTTTTTACAAACAATTTCGATAAAATTTTAACAAAAAAGTTCGATAAAATTTTTTTTACAAAAAATGTTCCATAAAATTTTTACAAAAAATTTCGATTTTTAAAAAATTTTCGTTAAAATATTTACAAAAAATTTTATCGAAAATCTTTACAAAAAATGTTCGATAAAATTTAAAAAAAATCCATAAAATTTATACAAAAAAATTTTCGATGAAATTTTTAAAACAAATTTTCGATAAATTTTTGAAAAAAAAAAACAAAAAATTTTCCATAAAATTTAAACAAAAAATTATCGATAAAATTTTTACAAAAAATTTTCAATAAAATTCTTACAAAAAATTTTAGATAAAATTTTTAAAAAAATTGTCGTTAAAATTTTTACCATAAATTTTTTATAAAAATTTCGTTCAAATTTTTTCAAAAAATGTTCTATAAAATTTTAACGAAAAATTTTCGATAACATTTTTACATAACATTTTCGATAAAATTAAAAAAAATATAATTCGTCAATACAATATTACAATATTTTGATAAAGGGTTTTTCCTTATTACAGAAAGCGAACAATAACATTTAGCTATCATGTACCTCACAGTCAAGCTATAGCAACAAGCCTTACATTCGTTTTTATAACAAAAAACTTCTTAGCTGTTGGATAAAATCCACACTTTACCTAATGACAAAGTTATAATAATGTGCCTAAATGTGCTAGGTAGTTGTCAAAATTGTTTCAACATAGACCTGTTACTCGTTTGTTTATACTCAGTGGAATTCGAAACTCCATCTACCGTTAATTCTTTTATATTATATTCTCACCACACTGTTGACTTTTTAATCAGCTGTCTTATGATTAAATGTCAAAGAAATAAATAAAGCGGCCATCTTTTCTGTTTTCTGCTGTCTACGATAAATATACATTTTTAGAAGGAAGGTTGAAAGAATATATTTATTTTGTATTAAAATATAGTAAAATACTTAAAAACTCTAAATTAAAGCAAAATGTCTGCAACTCAGCGCTCCTTTGCGCAAAAATTGTCGAGGTAAGACAACAACTAAAAGTAAAATTTTGTAATTTAGAAAAAGGGCGAGGCTAATTGAAAAAAAAAAATAAAATTAGGAAATACTAAAATATTTTATCCCTTTTACAGGACCCACGCTAGTGAAGTACGTAAAAATGTGATCAATTGTCATATGCAAACAAAAACCACTGATTCTCTGATGTGCTCTTCGACTGTAAGTTAATTGACGTTCATACATTTTCATATCCATTTATGGTTGATGTGTGTCTAAACTTTTTTTCTAGCTTTCCTTAACCGAACCAGTTGAGCCCCTGGATTATGAAGAGTTCTTAAATTCACATATAAACACTATAAATCGTGATCCTCTAAAAAATATACTTGACTTTCCTCCAGGTGATGTAATTGTCAAAACAATACCACGTAAAATAAGAACCATAGAACATATTGTGCCCAAGGAAAATTTGTAAGTTGTTTCTTATTTTAAAAATTACTAAATTTAATCAGTGATATATTTTGCTAGTGCTGAACTTCCTCAACACGTACAGGAGTGTGTAAACTGTTATACACGTCCTTGGAAAGTAGTCGAATATGCGCAACGTCATTATTCCAGTTCCTGTTGTGCACGAGAACGCATTGATCGTGGAACCATAAGTCCATCAGCCTATCAACAAGAGTTTGAAGTAGATAAAGATTTTGCGTCATTTGATGAGACGTCTTTGACCGATCAAAGCAACAGTTGCACACCCAGCTCCAGACAATCTATAGCTAGTTTATCTTCAGTAAGTTCTTGTACTGATACTTTAACACCACGTGGCTCTTGGGCAAGTTTCGACTTGAGACGATCTGTAAATGACCCTTTAATACCGAATTTATTAGATGATTTTCCTCCAGATCATATTGACCAGTCAAACGAATCAAAAAGACAGGAGGATCGACAAAAAGCCTTGTTTTCACTTTATCCTGAAGCAGACGTCGAAGATATAATTGAACGTCGATTATCCCCCGAATTACCCTTAGAACATATGGGACATCGAATTTTTGTAAAATGTTTGCAGTTAAGACTGGAATTAGAAGTAGAACCAATATTTGCCTCTATGGCAATATATGATGCTAAAGAGAAGAAGAAAATCTCGGAAAACTTTTATTTCGACATGAATTCAGACAACTTAAAGCGCATGTTACACACTCATGTGCGGTGTGCTGACGAAAGTACTCAGAGTAGGGCAGGTATTTTCGAAATAAGTTATCCCAGCAACGACTTGTTCTTGGTCATACGCTTAGAAAAAGTACTTCAGGGTGATATTAAGGATTCAGTCGAACCATACATTAAAGATGATAAAGACAAATGTCGTGAAAAGGCAAAACAAAATGCATCCGACTTTTGTGAAAGATTGGGAAAATACCGAATGCCGTTCGCTTGGACAGGTATATATTTGACTAATATTTTTAACGGTGATAGTTTTGAAAGTGGAAAAGACAGTGGTGGGTCGGCAAATAATCAAGACAGAGAAACTAACGTTTCTTTAGGTTCTGCCGCTAGTTCAAACAGCCTGGATCGTAAATCATCGACGAGCAGTTTTGACCAGCTAAGACGCAAAGCCAATGATATGAGTGGAACATTAACACGTAGAGGTTCCTTGGAGCGTAAAGAAAAAAGACGTTCTTGGTCCCCTGATGACTTTGCCAATGTAGTGGAGTCTTTTAGACCAATAACGTTAACTATATCAAGTTTTTTCAAACAGGAAACTGACAAAATGAAAGATGAAGATCTTTATAAATTTTTAATGGAACTAAAAAGACCTAGTTCTGTCATGAAGAAATATAAATGTATACCAGGTTCCATTAAATTGGAAATTTCACCCTGCCTCGATGATGTTAAAAATGCTCTGACGCCGGAATTGGCTAAGGTAGACCCATATGTGGAGGACAAAAGCCGACCAGTCAAGGAAATCTTGGAATTTCCTCCCTCAGCTATTTACAATCCACACTACACTTACCGTAATCTATTGTTTGTTTCGCCTAAAGAGCTTAATTTTTCCTCAAGAGCTGGATCTGCTCGTAACATTGCCGTTAGGGTGCAACTTATGGCGGGAGAAACACAAAACGACGTAGTTAATGCTATATTCGGAAAGTCATCGTGTCCCGAGTATGCTTATGAAGCGTTCACTGCCGTCAACTATCACAATAAATGCCCAGCCTTTTATGATGAAATTAAATTTGCTCTGCCAGCGCATCTTAAACAAAATCATCATCTTTTCTTTACCATTTATCATGTATCTTGTCAGAAGAAACCACAAGAATTGCAACCATCCGTAGAAACACCTGTTGGCTATACATGGTGGCCTTTATTGGAAGATGGCAAATTGAAAGTAGGAGAATTTCAACTGCCAGTTATGGTAGAGACCCCGCCGGAAAATTATTCTTTTATACCCCCAAATGTTAACCTACCAGGCACTAAATGGTTGGACAATCATCGTCCTGTGTTTTCGATAATAGTAGAGGCAGTAACATCAGTTCATACTCTAGACCCGAATTTAGATCGTTTCTTTTTGATGTGTGAATATTTACACTCAAGAAAGGTTCCGCCGCGTATAGGTGAAGGAAACATGGAAGCTGAAATGAAAAAGTGTTTGCTTGAAATCGCAAATGCTGAACGTGAACCCCTAGTCAAGAACTTACATTTGGTATTAGATAAACTTATAGAGCTTTTGGTAACAACGTATAAAATAGGTGGACAAACGCTTTCGTTAGGATCCACTGTATTTGAAGTCTTGTGCTTAGTATCAGCAAACTTATCAGTGAGTTTAAGTTTAAAGAATTAAAATTTCAAAATAAAGTAAAACATTAATTTTTTTAGATTTTAAGTGATGATTTAATAGTAGACCAATACGGTCGTCAATCTTTGCTGTCCACGTACGTGCAATTTCAGAGCAAAATTCCCCATCCCTTCAGTGGAAAGCGGCGCATAACCTGTAGCCGTAGCAATGCCGAAGAAATGCATACCTCATCCTCCTTGTCAGAAACCTACAGCATTTATGATAATGTAGTTGCTGGGCGAAGTTTAGACCGCAAAGAAATGGCAATGGAAATGTCACCAACATATGTTGGCCGCGATGGCCAAATACGTTTACTTCATGACGAACTAGCTTTGCACTGGGTAGTAGCCAGCGGTCGTGCTGCCGACTTAGCCATGAGCAATTCATGGTTTTTGTTTGAACTGGTTGTTAAATCCATGATAGAACATTTGGATTTTACACGTTCCCTTCAAGCACCACGAAAACAAAGATTTCCTCATCAATACACCGACGATATATCCACATTGGTGCACTTGGTTACCACTAAGGTGGTGGGTTATCACAGCAATGAACCGAAGTTAGCTCAATGTCTTAACGCCAGTTTAAGTTTCTTCATATTCGACTTGTTCAGTGTCATGGATAGAGGATTCATATTTGGTTTAATAAAAACCTATTACAAAGTCTTAATATCTAAAAATGCTTCCATACCAGACCTAATGAACTACAAAATAGACTTTTTGCGAATAGTTTGCAGTCATGAGCATTATGTTGCCCTTAATTTACCCTTTGGCACGCCGTACACAACAAAGTCTGCTCCCTGCAGCCCTACACCAAGTACTAACTCAAACACTAGTGGAACATCATATGTAAGTAATTCACAGAAATGTTATTTGAAAGCAAAGACAAAGTAAATGGAATTTATTATAGGGTTCTGTTGAAAGATCTTTACATGCAGATTTAAGCATCGAATTTAGACAGCAACACTTTTTAGTTGGATTGGTTTTGAGCGACTTAGCCACTGTTTTGGAAGTTCCGTAAGTTTATTAAAAATCTAACAATGATATTGAAAACATTGAATACTTCTTTTCTTAGAAATCCTCAACTTCATGGCAAAGCTATAAGATGCATACGCAATTTAATGACATCTCACGATTTGGATCCACGCTATAGTGATAGTGAAGCTCGAGCTCGTGTAGCCTCTTTATATCTGCCATTGTTGGGCATAGCGATGGATGCCATACCGCAGTTACATCAATATCTTACGGACTCTAATGATCGATTACACAGTATGGGCTTACTGGATGACTACCAGGGGCCACATTCTACTATAGCAACTACAACTATAAGCCCGGAAGTAGCCTATGCCATATCAGGTTCTAGATCATATGCCTACATGAATGACCATGTAAAGAATAAATCGTCATTGAGTAATGAGAACACTCGTCATCTTCTAGCCTGTTGCCTTTGGATACTGAAGAACCTAGAGAAGACTGCTCTGTATAGATGGACTCTAGGACTTTCACCTCACAGAGTCCATCAGATGTTGCAGGTCTTAAATACTTGTATACCATGCTTCGAATATAAGGGTCAGAAGCGTTTGCCAGTATTAAAACGTAATACACAAAGTTTTCGCAAACCTACAGATCTTAAAGAAAAACTGGAAGAATGCATACGAGGCACTAACTCCGCCCGCTATGATTTAATAAATCGCCGTAAAGATCGCAATTCCACTGAGAAATTTCGTTGGCGCAAAGATCAAATGCCATACAGAGCACAGTTTTATGATACAGTAACGAAAACTGATCCTGAATTGGAATTGAGTCACTTTATTGAAGGATCGTTGGCCACCGAAATCACCTTGGTTATTTTAGATTGTTTGGAAATCATTGTACAAGTTGCCACGAATTCGGAAATGCATCATAATCTTTTGGGCACTGTATTGAAAGTGTTGCTGCATGCTTTGTCGCGTAATCAAAGTACCCTGGCACTGAAAAATCTATTTGCCTCCCAGAGATCGCTTATCTTTAAATTTCCAAATCTATTGTTCGACGAAGAAACCGATATTTGCGCTGATTTGTGCTTGCTATTGCTAAAGCATTGCGGTTCCCAATTACCCGGTATAAGATCACAAGCGGCTGCTTCTTTGTATCTCCTAATGAGGCAAAATTTTGAAATAGGAAACGTATGTTGTTTATGGGTTGGATATAGTTTGGATAAATCAAAAAAAATTTTGATTTTTTTTTCAGAATTTTGCTCGCGTTAAAATGCAAGTAACCATGTCTTTATCATCTCTTGTGGGCACTAGCTCATCATTCAGCGAACAGTCTTTGCGAAGGGCACTAAAAACTATTCTAGTTTATGCCGAATCCGATTCAGATCTTCAGGATACTTCATTCCCTGAGCAGGTACAAGATCTGCTATTCAATCTTCACATGATTCTATCGGATACTGTTAAAATGAAGGAATATCAAGAGGACCCAGAAATGTTGTTGGATCTCATGCATCGTATTGCCAAAGGTTATCAAAATAATCCAGATTTACGTCTTACTTGGTTGGAAAATATGGCTAAAAAACACAAAGAGCGCGCCAACCACACCGAAGCTGCTATGTGTTTTGTTCATTCCGCTGCACTGGTGGCTGAATATCTTAGTATGTTGGAATCGCAATCTCATCTACCGGTGGGTGCTGTTAGTTTCCAAAAGGTTACACCAAACTCCTTGCTAGAGTCAGCAGTCTCGGATGATGTGCTTAGTCCTGGTGAGGATGGCATTTGCCTTGGCAATCATTTTACCGAATCTGGCTTGAAAGTATTGCTGGAGGAAGCCTCGAATTCGTTCCAAATAGCCGGCATGTATGAAGCCATGAATGAAGTCTATAAAATTCTTATACCCATCTGTGAGGCGAATAGAGATTTTCAGAAATTGAGTAAAATTCATGGTAAACTTCAAGAGGCGTTCAATCGTATAGCACAGCTTCAGGGAAAACGAGTCTTTGGTACATATTTCAGAGTAGGTTTTTATGGTGCCAAATTTGGTGATTTAGATCAGCAGGAGTTTATTTACAAGGAGCCTACACTGACTAAACTACCCGAAATATTTAGTCGGCTGCAAGTAAGTTTAAATATTAAACATAAATACAAGCGCTTTTACATTTGTAAGATATTTTTAATTTAAAAAAGCTTTAATAAGTGAAGCATTTTAAACTCGAAATTTAAAAATACATTTTAGAACTTTTATGCTGATCGTTTTGGTCCAGACTCTGTGCATATTATAAAGGACTCTAATAGTGTTGATGTTAATAGTCTTGACCCAGACAAGGCATACATACAAATAACCTACGTTGAGCCCTATTTTGAGAATTACGAGCTCAGACACAGAGAAACCTACTTTGAAAGAAACTTTAACATAAGTATATCGCTGAACACTTAAAAAAGATTATTTAACTTTTATTTTTATAAATATTTCAGAGCGATTCATTTTCGCCACCCCATTCACTAAGTTGGGAAAAGCTCATGGGGACTTACACGAACAATGTAAACGGAAGACAATTCTTACCACAGCCAATCATTTCCCCTATGTGAAGACTCGTATCCAGGTCATAAGCCGCCAACAAATAATTTTGGATCCAATTGAGGTTGCCATCGAAGACATACAAAAGAAAACATTGGAATTGGCTGCGGCCACAAATCAAGATCCTGCCGATCCAAAAATCTTACAAATGGTTTTGCAAGGCTGCATTGGTACTACAGTCAATCAGGGACCCATGGAAATGGCGGCAGTATTTCTATCGAATCTTTCGGACGGCGTTACTATTCCAACCAAAAATCAAAATAAACTTCGTTTATGCTTCAGGGAATTCTCAAAGCGTTGTGCCGATGCTCTCAAAAAAAACCGAAATTTAATATTGTCCGATCAAAAAGATTATCAACGCGAACTAGAACGCAACAATGAACGTTTCGTTGAACGTCTAACCCCTTTAATTACATTGACACCCACGCAGGCGCAGGGTGTAGTTAAGTAAGTTTTGTGCTTTTATGATTTCTCTAAATATTTTAAAAATTTTCATTAAATATTTTCAGGGCAAATGCCGCAAATAATCGTAGTACACCTTTAAAATGGTAATACATTGAATAACATGATTTATATATGCGTTTATTTAAAAGAAAATTATTATTTTGTATTTGCTTTTTCCTTTAAAGGCTATGAAAATTTATATTTTAATAGTATTTCTTTCCTTCCCTTTCATGTCTGTTCGTATATTGGAATTTGCTTATTTGTAATTTGTTACTCTATATTATTATACTCCGTGCACTTGTACCTCTATGTTTTTAAAGTGTTTCGGATTATTTTAAGTAATTTATTAGCTCTGTAGTTAATATATTATTTAACTCAACACAACATATTTATTTGAGAATTATGAACTCAATAATTAAAAAAGTACTTAAATGTTAGAGTACATACAAAATAGTCATTTATATTTACAAAAACTCACACAGAAGTTTATAAGTAGGTTTACACCAAAAATGTTGTAACTTTCGTAGTCATGCAATAAATATTCACTTCATTAAAAAAAGTAAAAAAAAACATTAATGCACATTTTCTACATTTATCTCAAAAAACACATCATTCTCGTCATCATCATCATCATAATATTTATTCGAAATAGTTTTTTATACAAATACACATACATTTTATACTTTTATAGTGTATAACAATAAAATCTTTTTACAAACTTAAGAATTTTGTTGTTATTTTAACAAATGGAAAAGGAATTTTTTATTAAGAAAATTAAAAGAAAAATTTACCCGTGATTTTAATTTTATTCATTTATTTAAGATTTTCGTAGAAAATCTTGGCAATTTTATAATGTTAAAGTATTGTTTTTATTAAAAAAAAATTAACAATAAAATAACAATTATAAGTTGTAGTGCACATTATTGAAAATTAAAGGCAAAACCTTTAAGACTTTCAAAGAATTTAGTTTGATTCGAGGCATCTTGGATTAAATTTAATTTGCTGGCGTAATTTTCAGCATCTTCTGAGTTTTTGGGGGGTTTTAAATTGTTTATATTGTCGTTTGTAAATTTTTGCCAC
Organism: Phasia obesa; assembly: GCA_949628195.1. Taxonomy (NCBI): domain Eukaryota; kingdom Metazoa; phylum Arthropoda; class Insecta; order Diptera; family Tachinidae; genus Phasia; species Phasia obesa. The sequence continues at coordinate 5,614,400 of OX451216.1, forward strand.
TCCAATAAATCAGCATTTATATTTTGATAATTTGTATCATCTGTTATGTTCTTAGGCAATACATGAGAATTTTGCAGTTTTTGTAAAAATTTCACTGTAATATATATATTAACAAATACGAGTATATTAAGTTGCTTTAATATCTACATCATTAAGATCACAAGTGGACTTACAATTAATGGCATTAAATTTAAGCTGGTTGGAATAGTGAGAAAACCACTTAACAATTAAGCTCAAATGGTGTTTTGTCGTTTCTTCCGAGTCTCGAAATAAACAAGTCAAATAGTTGTCACAAAATATGACATGTAAAAGGTGCACCGATAACCCCGAGATTTCGGCTACTTGCGAGGTACCTGCCAGCAAGCATATTTAACATAATCAAAAAAGTTTATGGAATTTAATTTAACTTACAATGTTCCTTTTTATGGAGTAACCACTGTCTAAGAAGTTGAAAGATTAGCGTTACTACACTTAGGCATAGTTTTACATAGCATTCACATCTCGGGTCGGAGGTATCTGTTGTTGCTTTTTTGTGGTCCGTAGTAGACGTTGCTGACGAAGAAATATTAGATTTCGATGCCAAATTTGTGGTTGAATTTTGTTCAGTTGTTTCAAAGGCTGTTTTATTATTGTCGCTTATATTCTTAGAATTTTCAGTGGGCCCTTCGTTATTAACTTCGTCTTCTTCGTCGTCGTATAAAGGCAGTTGTTTTTGTATAAATTTTGGTGGCCTTTGAAAGCACTGATATACAAAACGCACATGATTTAAACATATCACAGCAAGAAGCTTAAAATGCTGCAACTGTAGGCGCACACTTAAAGGAAAGGCAATTTCGAGAAGGCCGCAGTAAACCTAAAATAAAATTAAGAACGTGATATATTCGCTTGTGCCGAAACCTTTAATATATATTGTTTTAACGATACCTTGAATTATTCTTTCTAATTTAGTTTGTACAATACAGCTATAAATATGGCTCAAACAAGTTTGAATATTTTGGGAAAATTCCGTTTTTTGGTAGGTTTTAAATTTCGAGTTTTTAACTTTATTTAACTTTTGAAATTTTTTGTTATATTTTTGATTTTTATATGAACTTTACTTTTGTTTTTGCTCAAATAACTTCCATATTTTTAATTTTTTTGTTTTAATTTTTATGAAATTTTTTGATGAAACTTTCGTTGAAAAAAAATTAACAACAATTGATTTATACGAGTATGTTAATAAATTGTTCGACTACTAAACTTAACGTTAAACATTAAAAATCGCAAGGCGCCGCTACACCTATCTACAAAAAACACAATAAACAAGTATGGCCAATATTGATATACATTAAACTCCGATAATGTATCTTAATATGGGGATTACTGATGCAAAACTCCAAGGCGCTACATATTGCAGTTCTCTAGATACAGTATATTATTTTATTTATTCTAGAAAAGCATTCATTTACATTTTCATATTTAGGAGAGAAATTTCGGATCTTTCTACTTTACTCTCTTGTTACTAATATCTGCTATAAAAGTTACTGAACAAACCTATTGTTTGGAAGTTTATAGTGAAGTAATTCATTAAATTTATAGAGCGCAAGACTAATTTTCAATCGCATGATATGTGTTTTAAGCCTAAAAATTAACGAACGCGCTTCAGATTTTTAATTAGATTTATTCCATCTTGACATTAAAAGATTTATCAAATAATTATATTGTTAACTTATTTCCTATTATTTATTAAATCTTATATTTATATCCAGTATATTACCGTTAAATATATGTGTTTTATGTTATTCATATGTACATATATGGCTCTATGGGCACGATGAACTGAAGAATGAAATAAAAAATTATAGAGCCACAGGTTGGTTTACTCGATTTTAAATTTATTGAATATTTTATTTAATTAGTCGAACTATTTATTTATTTTTATAAAAGAATTGTTAAAATTGGCAACAATTCATTTATAAGTAAAGTTGGTTGAATTCGATTTGGAAAATACGAACATAGGGAAATGAATTCGATTTGGAAAATACGAACATAGGGAAATGAAAAACGAGGTAAAGGATATTAGAAAAGATGACATATGCCATTATAATATACATATTACTTATATGGACTTTAAAATATATTTTTACATACCTGCATTAAACATGATTCATTAGAAAATCTATACGTGGATCTCACTCGATCTGTCACAAAAGCTGACTCCGGACTATTCACACATAGCAACTCCAAAGCGTTGGGTAATCTACAGATATGCCTTAGGCCAATAGATATTTCTCTAAAAATCCATGCACTAGGACGAGAAAATACTAGGGACTTTAAGAGATCAACTATCATCTCTAAAATGTTTGTAGGCGTATCTAACGATGTGTGTAACAGTAAACTATTTAGCCAAACGGCTAAAGCTTCCAATGCACCAAAATGCTCGCAAATCTCACGCGCATATCCCAATTTTACAACTGAGTCTGTGACAATTTGCAAAAGATAATATTCACCATGCCTGTGTACCAATAAAGACGATGTTAACTCCGGCACTTGTTGACAAATTATAGATAGAGCAGCAAGATACCGTCTTAAACATAAACAACGTTCATCATCATAGAGATCAAAAGGTTCTTGTAAACAACCAACGTAATCTTCACCTCTCGGTAAGCATTTGGTATTATTTAGAGAATAGTCGTGATAGGGAAGTACACGACGATTCTTGGGAAACTCTAAACTATGAGTATAAGACCAAAATTCAGGCAATACTTTACTGACAGAGTCTACGCAGTGTTTTGAGAAATTTTCTGGCAACTTTTCAAATCCTAAGAGCTGAAGTTGAGCAAGTTTGGTCTGTATGTTTTCCAATTCAAGTTGAAAAAGAGTTCTCTGTTTCTTCAAACTTCCCTTATCCATTGAATGTTCATATATTAAGGGATGTATTTGATTAAGAGTGCATCCTTCTAATTGAGTTGCTAATGTCGCACTTAAATCCAAACTTGGCATTCGCATTAAACATTTTGCTAGTCGCCGCTGTTGATTTGTTGATGACGACGAGGCGGAGGATGTATCATTTCGTCTTTGTTTAATGTCCAGCTGTCTTATGGATTCGTCACAAAGACTTTGCTGCAATCGCTGAGTATCATCCTCATATCTCATTTTAACTAAAGAACATTCCATTTCTTTCATCCGTACCTCGGCTTCCTTAGCCTGTACTACTTTGGCCAATTCATCCATTTTTGATTGACATTCGCTTTGCGCATTTTGGGCACTTAGAATCTTTTCCATTTTCAATGTTTGTGCTTGTTGCTTTAAGTGACGTAGCTCATCGCGCAGCAATGATGTTTCGCCTTCTTTCGAAGCCATTTTTGCCTTCGCTTCGTTCAGATCCTTTTTTAAAATTTCTACCTTTTCCATTAGAAATTTAATTTGCCTCTCCGAAGCCAATTGCCTACGCGCAGCGCTTTGACTGGAGGGTAAAGTTGACTCAGGCCCTGTATTTTGGGATAATACAAATTCCATTGCATCTTCAGACGCTTCCTTTAACACTGATGCATGTTGCGTGATATTTGGTTTTAGTTTTTGTGTTATAGTACGAGGAGGTGGAGGTGGGGCAGGCTTTTTAAATTCATCCGGATCGCTCATTTGCACTGCAGCTAATAGTTCAAAATCATCATCTTCATCCTGAAACATTTGTGATAGCATATCCGGTCTTTGTACTTCATTTGGCGCTTTTTGCTGTGTACTTGTGGTTGCTGCTTGAGCAAACTCCGAAAATGTTATTTCACTTTCAGTTAAATTCATACTATTGTATTGTGGCTTTGCATGGCTAAAACCCTGTTCGGCTGCAACTGCTGCTTCCGCCACCTGGGTAGCCAACAAGATGACGTCATCGTCATCATCATCCCAGAAATCATTGTTACTAGTTTTCATTGGCAATACATTTCGCACTATTGGTACATTATTAGATACAGTTCGAGCTGTTGCACACGAATTAGTTCTGCTACTAATACTTATATCCAGTTTAGGCTTTTTCATAGAGCGCCCGAATTCTTTCATGGGTTGAAATCTTTTGGACATTTTGTATTTTCAAATAAAAACTATTACACTACATCACTCGTAAAACAACTCAAATTTATTGATGTCTACCAAAAAGAGAACCCTTTGTGAACCCTTGTGTTTTCCTACAAAAGTATAAATGTAATGCTGTTGGTATCTTCGGTTTATAAATAAAAAAATGTTTAATAAATATCGTGAACAAAAAAAAGTAAATGACAACAAATTGACGTTTATTGTCAAGACAATGCAAATAAGAAATAAAAATTTTTAAATCAACCGCACAACTTTTTGAGAATGCTTGTGTGTGTTTTCTTGCTTTCTCACTTGTACACAATACAATTTTTGAACACATACAAATTTTGACATGTCGAACTACTAAATCAGCTGGGCGGACGACACTACCTAATAAGATAAATATACCTTGGTACCTGTGTTATTGTTGTTTCTTAGAAATACACAGAGTATGCCTATATCAAGTACACTCGTCAGCTCAACCGATATTTTTCGTTTTGTTTTGTTTCTACGTATCAAAATTTATTTACATTTTTTTAGTGCATTGAATTTAAAAAAAGTAAATTCAAAGAAATTTTGAAAACAAATCAAATATATATTTTTTTCGCTTTCACTTTTTTCATCACGAAACAACGAAACTTTGAAATTTTGCTTTTAAGAATTCTTGTTTTAATTCGGATTGATTTAAATATAAACACATCATTGTATTATATTTTTTTATTTTTTTTGCACAATTTATATTGAGTTTTTTATAGCAAAAAATTGCTTTTGACACCTAGCAATATTTTTATACAAACAAAATGCCTGTTGTTGTTCTAATGTTGTACTTGTTGTAGACTTGCATGTACTTGATATAAATATACACGTGCGTGATATAAATGTAAATACATAACAAATTTAAAAATAATACAAAAATTTGAAGGCTTATAAACACGATAGTTTTAAATCATTTTTAAACTGTAATTAAAAGGAAAGCTCTCATGTACCTAATGTTATGTTGATTATTTACGGAATTTTAGTATTTTTTAAAAGCTTGTTGGTGTGTAGCGTCTAAACAGTTAATTTCTCGCAAATTACAGTTAGTACATCTTATTCCTACTACTAATGGCTACCAATTCCAGTTTTAAGATTTTTGTCACCGCTTAACTTACGGATTTCAAGGGAAAATAATATTTAGCGAAATTTAGACTTTATAAAAGTTTGATGCCGCGTAGCTCCTAAACGGTTAATTTCTAGAAAATGACAGTTTTTATATCTTATTCCTATTACTAATAACTACCAATTCCTGATTTCAGATTTTTGGCACCGCTTAATTTACGGATTTTATAGGGAAAATAGTATTTAGCACAATTTAGGCTTTTTAAAAAGTTGTTGACAGGTAGCGCCTAAACTGTTAATTTTCGCAAATGACAATTCTAGTTTTTAGAAATTTGGTGTAGATTACTTTCAAAGCATATAATAATTTTAAATACTATAATGCTTTTAATGTTAGCAGCTTATTTTTGACGATTTTTAGGTATAAGAAATCACGCAAAGTACACACTGATATGTGAATAACTTCTTGTCTTTAACAACCCTGTTTCTTAAAAATGTTTATATTTTGTTTACACGTGTATAGAGTAGTATTTTGTTTTGAGGCAAAAACATTTCAATTTAAATAAATATGGGCAATGAAAAACCTAAATTATACATGGACGAATACAAGCTTAAGCAGGATCCACACGACTATGGACTGGCTGATGATCCTGTAGATATCGATACATTTAAAAAAAAGATGCAAATTGTTATTGTAAGGTACGAAGAAAAACATATATGTACAGCTATATTTTTTTTACTGTGCAATACTTTTAGATATGAAAACTTTGAACTGGAATTTGATATGATTGGTGTACATCCTGCTATTGCAAATGCTTTTAGGCGTTTAATGCTTAGTGAAGTTCCTAGCATGGCATTTGAAAAAGTTTATATATATAACAATACTTCCATAATACAGGATGAAGTTTTGGCGCATCGCATCGGTTTAATACCGATAAAGGCTGATCCACGTTTATTTGAGTATCGTAGTGATGACAATGAACATGGCACAGAACTGGACACATTAGAATTCGAATTGAAAGTAAAATGTACACGACGCAAAGATGTTAAAGATTCTTCAAATTTTGACACCATTTACAAAAATCATAAAGTGTATTCCGGGCAAATAAAATGGCTACCAAGAGGCAAGCAAGCACAATTATATTCAGAATCTGATGTGGGTTGCATACAAGATGACATTTTGATATCCCAAATGAGGCCAGGCCATGAGTTCGATTTAAAATTGGTGGCTGTTAAGGGTATAGGCAAAGATCACGCCAAGTTTTCACCTGTAGCCACTGCTTTTTATCGTCTTTTACCGGAGATAAAGCTAAAACGGGATGTTATGGGGAAAGATGCGTTTTTATTGCAAAAATGTTTTTCACCCGACGTTATTGGAATTGATGAAAACGAGCGGGCATATGTAAAAAATGCACGTTATGATACATGTAGTCGCAACGTATATCGCTATCCTGAATTAGCCGATGCTGTAGAGATGTCAAGAATTCGAGATCATTATATATTTTCAGTTGAATCAGTCGGAGCTCTCAAACCAGACATTATATTTGTTGAAGCTGTAAAGATTTTAAAAAGAAAATGTCGCAAATTTTTGGATGAAATTGAAGCGGCATGAACCTTAGAATAAATATTGTTAAAAATATGTAAAATATTCCTTCTTAGTTTTTGTAACTGCGATGTTTCTGAGTTCATCCCTTTTAGTTTGTTTGTCAAGATAAATAAAATGCCTATTATATATTTGCATAACGTGAACAGCGATTTTACTAAATCGAACTATTACAATAATATTGTTACAATTTTTACTTACGTATTTTGCAGAATTGACTCTATTTTACACTCAATAGTTATTAAAAGCCTAAAACCATAATGTTAGTCGAGTCGTCTAACACATATTAATAAAAAAAAAAAAAAAAAACGAGTGGACTACACTCAACTTTACCATACCCAATAGAATAAGATATTTTTATGGCTATATTACATAAAGAATATACATAAGTTCAAAGTATATTCGAAACGAAAAATTTATTATTTTCGATTTGGGATGTTAACTAAACTACCCCTTCCCGATTATGCTCTAAATTTGTATAGCCTTCATCCCCATAAACCAAAGGCACATACTTAATTTCAATTTGATATGTCATACGGTATGACCTGTAGAGCGTTTACAAAATGGGAGTAAGGAAACTAAAGGGCAACTTCCCGATTATGCCCAAAATTTACACATCTTCATATACCAAAGGCACATACTAAATTTCGTTTTAATATGTTATACGATATGACCTGCAGAGCGTTAACAAAATTTGGATGTAGGGAAACTACCCCTTGACCCCTCCCGATTATGCCCAAAAACTATACAGATCGTCATTTTGATATGTCAAACGGTATGACCTGTACGAAAATAGTGGCATACACACCCACTCACCCACAGACTTCATCGCGAAAATAGTCAAAATGGATTCAGGAGACCTCAAAACGTATAAATCCGTCGAAATCCCGACCTCGATTTTGTTCATGATTACTATACTTTACTTTATACTACGTATTGTAAAGTAAAAACAAATAATATAGACTATTGTCAAATTAATATTTTTATAGATAGCGAAAAAATCAGTTACGTACATAGGTAGACCCATGGCACAATAAACAAGGTAGACTCGCGGCGAAAAAAGAGTACAACTCTGTAATAAAAATACGTACATTTTGTTGTTGTATAAATCATTTTTGGCTGTCAAAATAAAAAATGTTAGTACATTTTGACACTGTAAGATGGTGACAACAAATAGTCAGCTGAGCTCTCGAGTTTACCTGTTATGAATTCGCCTTGGGTAGACCCTTACCACCTGTGGTGAAGGGTATAAAAACAAACAAAAGTATATCAATTATGAATTCGCCTTGGTTTTGTCATGGAAACATGGTATTAGTTTTTGGTATTCGCCTTGCGTACACCTGTGTTATTATACCCAAGGCGAATAAATACAGGTGATTGCAGGGCGACAACAAATACAACAATACAAAAAAAAACAGGCAATTTGTTTTTACAAAATCTATGCCACTTGTCAAAAACGTTTGTTGGGTTTTAATAAAAAATATTAAAAGGCAGTTAACAACAATTTGCTTTCGTGCAGATGCTTTATATGATACAAAGACAACACTATATACAGGATCTAATTCTCTAATGGCCGTATAGGTGGTTGCGGGCGGAATCATATGTAGTTGTAGAAGCCTGACTGGTTTTAGTGAAAACAAAGAATTATGTAGCTTTGAATGATATTAGTTTTTATTAATTAAATGCATATAAAATGTGGAATATGTGGCTGGGTTTATCCAGTTTATTTTCTTATTTGCATATTTACGAAATATAGGTAAATTGCTATGGTCAATTGGCCATTGGTTCCCTTTCTGCTAAAGAACCCATGGCAGTACAGGGATGATGACGTTCCTCTGCGTAAAATTTATAGCCATTTACACATCCAGTTTTGAGGCAATTTACCTTGTGACTTATTTAAACGTTCGTTTGTATTTCTTCTTCGGAGTCGCCAATTCTAGAACATTGTACATACATACTTATGTATATATAATAAGCTGATCTTTATAGCTGAATTAAAAACAACTTACTTGCATCGGGATTCTTACACGCCGCCTACACTGCCGCAGCGAACTCAGAGGCACGTGGTAGGTTTCACCGGGATATACCAAATGTTTTCATCCAACGCACATTACCAGCAGCAGCCTTAGGAATACTAAATAATGCACTACTTCCGTTAAGAAATGATTTATGTATGTTTGTTTACCACCGACGCAATTTTACCAACAATAAGTTAATCATTCACTTTTAATTCAAATTTCATTGTGTATATTATTTTTGCACAATTTTCGCATATCCTTAACATTTTTATTCTATTTTATTCTGAAATTTCAAAACAATTCCAAATTTTAAAATTTTAATCAAAATTATTTTTGTTTTAATTAAATTTTTTGACATTTCTAAATTAAACAGATGATGGAAATTTTCGCCCGTGCAATCACCTGTATTAATTCGCCTTGATTATACCCAAGGCGAATTTATATTAAGTGGCATCGCCGCGACAACAAACACTACTCCAAAAAGTTGTTGGTTAAATGTACGGTAGACGCCAAAAGCACTAATTAAATTATTATCTCCAACTAAAAACACTTCTTCAATACCTTTTCTGGTAGTATTTTTTAATACTTTTTTAATCTTGAAATATTTTTTTTTAATAATTACAATTTTTTTTCTTTTTTTCAAGTTTTAAAAAAATAAACAAATTTTTGACAGCTGCCATGCACAAACAAAAATGAACTTAGTCCTTCGCCTTAATTATACCATGATTGCTCCCACCTGGTAAGAATTTGCCTTGTTTTAAACAACTTAGACTCAAGGCGAATTGAAACAGGTGACTAACAAAAAATTTAATTCGGAAACAAATATGTCTTCAAATCCTGGTAAGTTAAAAAAATGATTGTGCCAATTATTGAATATTTTTTTTTCAATAGATAAACCCCAAATGCATGCTTCAGATCCATCTGCTCCAGACGATTTTCAAGTAAAACCTTTATTATTGTATATACATACATATGTAATAAATTATAGATATGCATATTATTTATTTTTGAAAAAAGATGGGTCCTCCACCACCTTCATATGACGAGTGTTTAAAAATGAACAATACTTCTAAATCTACTCTCCATCAATACAGTTATTGTAATCCTACCCCACACCAGCAGCAACAAGCTTTTTGTCCACCGCCAACTTATGCAGCCCCAGGATCATCTTTAATGCCTTACGGTTATGCTAATCCTTACCAAAACCATATTCAACAACAACAATTCTTTTATAGTACACTACAAACATCACCAGAACCTAAGACTTCAGAAAATGTTTTAACTTTAGCTAAAGGTGCACAGGTAAGGACCACAGCTTCTGGAGCAATAAGTATACCACCGCCACCTCCCGGTTGTGCTGCTACCCCAGGGCAAATCGCTGCTATGTCTGGTCAACCGGTCATTATAAAAAAAAAGAAAAATTCCTTTTTCTAAACAAGGTCTTTCGAGGTGTAAGACAGTACCTTTGGTAAATAATAGTGCCTCATTCTATTTCTTTTCAATACACGCTTGTTAGTTTGTAGAACATTTTCCATGTATAAATAAATAAATAATGTTATTATGAGTGTTAACAAAAACTATAAATATGGATCAATAAAACTGTTAAAAGCTAAATATTAAATTTTGTCCGAAGGATTGATTGCACGTCGTTTTAAATGCATTTACGTAAATATTATTATCATCAATTCAATTAGCGCGTGTTTATTTATTTAATAATAATAATTTTTACATTGGTTTTTTAAGGCAGAGTTTAGGAAATATGTACCTTTTCTACTTCATTATTATTTTAAATATTTATACATTTGATGTTGTTTTATTAAATAAAGGGGATAATTTAACAAAAAGCTTTTTCAAAGAGGGTATATGAAAAAAATTTAAATTTCAAGATGTCGAGGCATCTGTAAAGGTTGTATATTCCCAAAACTAATTTAAGCCCCCGTGGCCTGCAACAAACCTTTTATAAAAAAAAACACTTTTCATCAATCAGTTTTGCTGCAATAGGTAGTCTAGGAGTATTCGTTCCAGCATTTACGATGCACCTACGTTAAAAACGAAAAAAAGACGTAAACGTCAATTGAGCAAAGTTGCTATTGCAATTTAAAATAATTTAAAGTTGCCTCCCAGTTTTTTTACCAGTAAGAAACTCATTAAATACAATTAAGACTTCCTTCTTGGATATAATTTTATATATTTAATTCGCATAGGTATATTTTTTTGTTAAGTATTCACCTTACAAAAACAAGATACAAATATTTTTTTATATAGCTTATGGAAAATACGTATTCGTGTAAGTCTGGCTTTATTATACAAAGGACAGCTAGTAAAAATAAATCATAAACTAATAGATCGTCTAGAAAAGTGGCTCGTAATATGTACTGTCGAATGTATTTACACGCACAAAGCCATCTTCACCGCCAGAGGCGAAACTTTTTCCATCAGGATGAAAAGCCAAACTGTTAATAGGACCAAAATGACCCTTAAGTCGAGCAAATTCTTCTTCGTATATTAAGTGAAAGAAACGCGAATCAAATTTGCCAGCCTTCGTAGACGTTGTTGTTACTTCCATAGCATCTTGACCACCGCCTAAAACTACATGGTCTAATATCGGACTTATTGCAGCCGAATTAACTGGACGTTCAGTCTTGTATGTCTTGAGACACATCAAAGAGTCGGAATCAAATAACTTGGCAGATGTATCCTTGGAGGCGGTGACGAACATGGTCCCATCCTTGTACATTTGCATATCGTTGATCCCAGCAGTATGATCGTTTACCGAATTAACTTCACGGCTTTTACGAATATCCCATATAGAAATCTGACCATTGTCATGCCCTGAAAGATATTTTTTGTTAATCAATATTATTAAACACATATGTGGGAATTTGCACCACTTTACCAGTTATAATAGTTTCATCCAAAGGTCCCCACAACATAGAAGTTATTTTTGATTGCAACATAGGTATTCTTAAAATAGGACTTTGATCATCTAAACTAGAGTCACCTGTGCGCACATCTATAATAAACAGTTCGGAGTTTTGGCCCATAGCCTTATCTGTTGAATATGCAGCTTGATTTCCAGAATAACTAAAGCTACATGTGCGAACCGAGGACTTGGCAGGCAAAGAGGCAATAACTGTTCCTCGTTCAACATCCCAGACCTTTGTTGTCATATCACCTGAACCAGTAATAAATTTTGTGGTTGTCCAGTCCACATCTAAACACCAGACGGCACCTTGGTGGCCGTCATAAGTGCCCAGACGTTCACCGTTTATAGACCACCAAACATTAGGCTTTTGATCTTTTGAACATGAAAACAACAAATCTCCCTCACGATTATATTTGATTTGAGTAATGGAACGCTCATGTCCCTGAAGCATTAAAGGTCTCTAAAGTAACATAAAAAAACGTAAAATTAAAATATGTACATAAGTATATCCATGCGATGAACAACAAAGTAACAATTCTTAGGTTATGTATAGAAATGGTTAAAAATTGGCAACAACTTAAAACGAAGTGGAAATTAAACCATCAATTGTATTCCTATATCTGAGTTTTATGCGCCATACAATTTCATCGTGATATTTACCATTTAGTAGTAATAGAAAAACACTTTTTATTAAAACAAAAATTTGCTAGATTCACTCACTGCTGGAGAACTGTCAAGAAGAAGCCTTCGTGTTAACTACCAGTGCTGACATCATTTTAACAATATACTATTTTCTCTACTGGCAATGCTGTTTCAACTCAACTGTCTGCAAGATTTCGTTTTGTTAGTTTTTTGCTTTAAAGTAACTCTCATTTATATAATCTAAACCATGATTTAAACTCTTTTTTATAAAATTTAAAAATGTATGCTAATATTTTTTTAAAAACTCAGTTTCTAACATTTTAAATAAAATTTATTTACACTTTTTAAGCGTTTTTAAATTTATTGCGTTTTTTTAATGTAAACAAATCTCAGCAACACTGAAAAATACCGGACGATTGTATTGGATTTACGTAAATAATTGTGATTAATGAGCAAAAGGTAATTCTTTAATAAAATTGCAAGATGTCCAGGAATCTGCAAAGGTTGCTAAATACTTCACGCAACCAACTTCACGCCCTCAATATGTGTTATAAAAAAAATCCAAATTTGACAGTACAACAGCGACGTTTTGCTGCTACAGACCCAGTAAAGGGAAAGGGTCCTATCTCATGGAAGAGTTTTGCTGTAATAGGTGGTCTAGGAGCAATAGGTCTAGCTTTTACTATGTATGTTAAAAACGAAAAAGAAGAAGCAATTATAAAGGAACGTAAACGTCAGTTAGGCAAAGCTGCTATTGGAGGTCGATGGGAGTTGATAGATGCCCAGGGGAACTTAAAAAAGTCGGAAGACTTTTTGGGCAAATGGCTATTAATATATTTCGGCTTTACCCATTGTCCCGACATATGTCCTGATGAATTAGAAAAGATGTCTGCGGTAGTTGATGAAATCGGTAAGAAAATTTGCCTTTATCTACAAAGTAACATCTATATTTGTAAATCAATTTTTTTAGATAAATGTCAAAACTTGGAGGTACAACCTATTTTTATTACAGTCGATCCTGAACGTGACTCAAAAGAGGTCGTAGCAAAGTATGTAAAAGAATTTTCTCCTAAGTTACTGGGTCTTACCGGCACTGTGGAACAGATAAGCAAAGTTTGCAAGGCGTTTAGAGTTTATTTTTCTTCTGGTCCCCGTGATGAAGATAATGATTATATTGTTGATCATACAATTATAATGTACTTGGTAAACCCCGATGGTGAATTTGTGGATTATTATGGACAAAATCGGAACAAAGACGAGTGTGTTAGTTCAATATTAATGAATGTTGCTAAATGGAATTCAGTCAATAAGAAAACCTGGTTTGGTTAAAAACATTAAAAATTTCAAACTTTAGCTCTTATGTATACAAATATTATTGTATATAAACATACATAATTTAGAACACTTTGTTGTAAAATAAAGAAATTTAAAAACGTATCGCAAAAGTTGAAGTGGAAAAGTAACAATTTACCTTTTTAAAATTTACTGTTTTAAAGTTTTATTAACCCTGATAAGATAGTCGCCAATAAGTTAATTTGTGGCCAATATACCGCATTCTTATACATAAAATTACAGTCATCACTAAAAAATTTGGTTTAAGTAACACATCCAGCCCAAGGCTTACACATTTATTTACCGGCTAATAGCAATAGTTGTGTTCAACATGTGCTAAAATTTGTATCGTATATACTTATAAAAATAACACTATGCGACAGTCAAAATCGGGGTGAAATGAAACGCAACGTAATGAAAACAAATTCCGTTCGCTACAATTGTCGCCGTGGGGTCAGCTACTAAATGACTTTGATTACGACAGCTACATCTTAAGCTCTAACATTGGGCACGTTCATAAGACGTAACTGTTGCGCAACGGTTGAGTATTTGTCTTAGAAACGGGTTTTTGACTAGTTGCGCTCAACTTAACAGTTGGGTATTTTTTGTATCATAAAATATTTTAGTTAGCTAAAGTCAACATGTTGTGCTCATCTTAAATAGCTAATAGAAGAGAGTTATACCGTTTCTTATCCAAAATTTTCAGCTAAAGTAATTAATTTGATTATTTCTTTTCTTCCTCTTTTATTTTTGTCAATTGTTTACATTTATCAGCTCTTTATTTTGCAGTATATTTTTCAATCCGTTTCTAAGACGTATGTAACTGTTGAGCTCAACAGTTGGCAACAGTTTCGTAGCAGTTGAGCCCAACAGTTACGTCTTATCAACGTGCCCATTGTTGTAGAAATACCTATTTTGCTTTTATAAAATTAAATAAATTTTCAAAAAATAATATTTCCTCCAAAACTTTTTGTTTGTACATACATACATATGTATGTATATGAATTTATAATTTTGTGAAATTTTTTTCTATTACTGGGAAACCTCCCTGAAGGCAACCTGAGGACGTGTGTCAAAGTCACGACTTTTGTCAACTATTTTGGTGATTAATTGACGATATTAATAACAAAGCGTCTATATTTTTATATTTGCCTTTGATAAGAAAAAAAATTTGTCTTTTAATTGTTTTTTTATAAAACTACAAGAGTTAATAAAATATGCACTTTCATTATGGACATCGACAAAAAAGTATACGATAATTCTCGTATGCTATGTGCTAGTAAATGAATATTTCAAATGTCTACATATACATAGTCGCAGAAGAACTACCTAGTCAATAGTACCAATGTCAGCAAATATCTGGGGTATTATAAGTAACTAGTACTGGTGGCTATGTCAATAGTAAACCATAACAGCTTCACTACTGATATTTCCTGCAGGGCCATAAAACCGTTCAAATTAATTTCTAATGAAATTAATTTAAAAAAATTGTTATTGGTATCCTTGAAAATAAATTCATTACTACGCATTTTTTTTGCTTTTTGGTTTCAAAATCTTTATTTCGTAAATCGGATTTTTTATTTGTGGATTTAAGGTTATTTTCAATTAGAAAATATTTGGTTTTAATTACCTTTTTCTTGTTACTACTTATTATTAGTTTAGATGGTTGTTGTAAGATTTTATTTTGTAAATCTTATTCACTTTTTATGTAACGACTGTTTACATGCATATATGAATGTGAGTTGGTATATCTTTAAATTCATTTATTTGTGGGTTTTCTAATAATCTAAAAACACTATATTATTACAATTATTTCATTTAATGTATGTATGCATATAAAAAAAATTAAAAGGATTTAATATTTTTATGATTTACATATTTCATATGGTATGTTATGTTATGTGTTGCGGTTCTTCTCTTAATAATATCTACAAAAAATGTTTGTGTTATTTTTTTCTATGGAATAAGCTGGTTAACTAAGTTATTTTTGATGTTTTCTTTTAATTTTTAAGTATTGTTTTCTTTTTTTTTACGAAAAATTAGTATTCAAAAGACTTTTGCTTGAATTTATTACAGGCCTTTTTTAAATTGCTTTACATTGTTTAAGCTTCAAGAACAAACTGAAAATATTGTATTTTTACCAAATTCATTAGAGAAAAAAATCATTATAAGATGTTATAGCTTTAAGTTTTGGTTTTTTATTATAAAAATTTTGTATATGGATATATAACTTAAAATTGTAATTAATATTTTTTTTATAAAATTAAACTTTAGATAAATTAAAATAAAACTATACATGTATAAAAATTACAATTGTTGTTTTCTAACTGCATGCAAAAAATTAAAAAAATATTTTTAACATTTTAATCATTAGAAGTAAAAAGTTAAATGATTTTAACAGTAACTTAACATTTATTTTTTTTTTTTTCATTTTAATATCAAGCAATTTCTAATTCAATTAATTCTGCTGTTTTATCCTAATTTAAAATAAAAATATGTTTGCTAATGAGCTACATTGTAAGTTTTGAAAATGGCTGCAAGCTTTCCATGTGAAGTTATTGTAAGCAAGGAATCTCATTAGTCTAAGGTCATAAGGGATTAAAAGGTCGTAAACAATTTTGCCTTACAGTCTTAAAGACATTTAATTGTTTATGGCAATAGCTTGGTTTTGTTACCAATTTTTATTTAATAAGCCAGCTTCTATAGTTCTTTTTTATCAAATAATAAAAAATTTACCAAATTTTGCTGCACTGGTTCAATTTTAGAACCCTATATGAACTTAAAGCTCCGATAGTAATTTATAATTTTGTAAGATGTATACATAAGTAGGCAAATATTAGAGTTCTATTACTTTCTTCTCCTCTATATTTTAACGGATTTCTTTAAGTTATTTTCGGACAGTCTTTTGGGAGTTATATGTATTGTAAGTTGTTAATAGGGGTTCATCCGATATGCTTCGGGTCATTATATCGGTATCGTTATTGCAGTTACAAAGACATACGAGTAGTTACGCTACAAACAATAAGGCGTATGCTATAACAACGAGTCGCAGTGATGTTACTTCGAAGAGGCTACAAAGTTAATCAGCAATACCACTGCTTAGTTATTTGATGTCATTCCGTTAGTGAACAGTCTTCGAAAACAATTAGAAGGATGATAAAAACGGAATCGAAAAAATAAGCAGCTGGCTAAAAACTCTGGGTCTTAATGTAAGATTTTATAGTTTGGTAAATAGAACACAAATTATGAATATTTCACTTACGGTATACTACTTCACTTACAGTCTACTTCTTCCATTAATCTCGCTCCGCATTCCGCAACTATTGCAGATGTAGTTCACCCCTGCATATCTTACAAGTTCTGGCAAGTTTACGTTTGCAAAATTGTTAGTCCAAGGAGGCTAGTAATCTGACGTCTTGTGCCGAAAAATTTTTACAGCAGTTTTTTAGTTTTCAAATAAGTTCTGACTGACTACTATTTCCCAATGCAGGTTGTGTTCAAACAGTCTTGCGAAAACGTCCATCTCCGCAAATGTTAACAAATCGTTTTTTAAACAAAAGTCTCACACATTTTAATATTTAATACTATGTACTACAATAGGCATATCAATATCTCCGTTTTTGTTGTTTGAGTGTCGATATCGACACTTCGCGTAGAAAACGCATACAAGTTTTTCAATGAAACTGAAACAACAAATATACATATTATTTCTTTCTCTCTCCCTTGGATATTTTAACAGCTTATGTTTATATGTATTTTAAACACTTAAAAATAGTACTGCTGAAAATAATTTTTGTGTGTGAATGCAAAAGCAAGTTTTGAATTGTGATTTACTGTTATTTTATAAAATTAATTTATTAAATTATTTTGCATTATAAGAGCACATATCTGAAATTAAATGAATAAGAATATAGCAAGTTCCTACATTTATAATTTCCCCAAACTCTTGACGAATTACGATCACTTATTTTTAGATGCCTTTTAAGGCCAGGATTTACTATCCTACTTGATCTTACGATTCCATCCCAAATAAATCTAAAAGAATTCTGTCCTACTCTAAAAATCGTTTTAAAATGGCGTTTTAGGTGCCACCCTAGCATAAAAAATAGGTTCTGCAACTCTGGTCGCAATTAAAGCATCAATTTAATAAACATAACCTATACTTCATGATTTACGTCTTTTATAGTTATAAAAAATTAGATTAATCGTATATAAAAATTGGGTCTGGCTTTCATAAATTAGAGGCGATTATCAATATAACATGTTGGCCTATAGATTTCTTTGCTCACGATAATAAAAAAAAATAATTTATATATATTTTTTGAGACTTAAAGCGAAAAAGGGTTAAAAAGTTATTAGATTTTGTATATATTTTTTTACAGCATTTTTGTTTTTGTTTTTTTTTTTTTTTAATTTCATTTTTATACTGACAAAACAAGTTGATCGCTCATAAAAATGCATTATCGTTCTTAATAATTCTGTTCCAATTTTTGTTCTAAAATAAATAATATAGTAAATGGATTTTTTAAATAAATGTTTATTTTATTAAGAGTGCAGGTTTTTTCTTCAGTACTACCCAAATACAATTTTTTTATTTTTATTATTATGCTTAATTTTTTATATTATATAGAATTTTACTATGATTTCAATCTGTAAAGATTTAGTACCGAGATGATTTTGTTTTGTTCGATTAATAAGGGTTCTGTACTACGTTAATTAACAAATTGGTTGTTATACCTGAAAAAGGTTTTTACATCTGAAAAGTGATTATTTTTCATAATTTGTTAAAAAGAAAACTTGCTATCGAAACTGGTTTTTAGATGTTCATTTACGACAGTCAGTTGTTTCTTGTGCGCATCTGAATGCCTTAAATATGCTCGGCTAAGTTGACAGTCATTCAATAGACAAGTCATTTTATACGTTTTTTTAAGTTTCTAAAGTTTTCTTTTTATTTATAATTTTTATGAAAATATTTTAAAATTTTAAATAAAAAGGTTTTTTTGTTTTATTTAAATTATGTGATCATTGTTTATTAGTTTAACTTTAAAGGCTTAACCACAAACGGATGTAGTAGATTTGTTTTATTTTATTTTAATATTTCGTGGTTCTTGTTCATTTTTAAAGATGATATTTTTAATGAAATGCCTAAATAGATTATTGTTTTTAATTTTAAGAAATCCCAATTATATTTCATGTATATTTTATGTCATTGTTCTAATGATTTTTTGTATTGAAGAACATCTGTGCATAATCATTTAAGTTTTCATATATGTATGTATTTAAATAATTGTATTATTTTAATTAAATATTTTAAATACGTAAATGTTATGTGTTTTTATGTTATGCATAGTAATTATTTTTTTTTTATCATTTTAACTTAATTTTTTATTTTAATATTATGTATGTATTTTTAAAAATTTTTGTATAACATATAATATAATAAATGTTAAAATTTACTTGTTGCTCATAATGCATTTTATTATTCATCATCTGCATTATTAGTCATTAAGATAGAGAGGAATTTGACAATAAACTACGCTTCTTCAAATGAATCTTAAATTTGTAGTTATAAATGAAAAGTCGACGTTGATTTGCCAATCTGCTACAAGGGTTGCTCTATTATGAAAGTAAACTGAATGTATCTATGGTCAAAGATATTTTCGAACATCAAACTTAAATATGGAAATCAATAGAAATTTTAAGAATTTGAATAAGTCAGTAAGAACTATAATGTAAAATTTAAATTTAAATGTCTGAGACGCTAATATTCATAAAATAGTTGTTTTCATAATTTTATACTTGATAAATTTAAACAACTTCGAGTTTTAGTTTGAAAAAGTTTGAAAATACCTTAAGACGCCTTTTACTTTGAAATCAACTTGTTTAGCTTTATATTTTTGCCTATTACATGACGAGATATAAATAAATATATATTTTTTGTTGTTTGTTTTAAGTATAAATATATTTTTTTGTTTGTTTATAATGGCTGCCTTTTCTAACCTCTCTACACTATCAAAAATAACGGCATTTCGAAATTGTCATTTTGATTCAATTACAATCTCAGCTCATTATATTACGTAATCGTTGTTGTTTCTGCAGATTTTGCCATCTAGACAAAAACTTTCGCTAAGCCATCGGCTCCCGCGCTTGCTATGTAGGGCTTGGTGGCATGAAATGCGACATCAAATATGCTTTCGTCGAATTTCTTGCGGTGCGCTGTGAT
Organism: Phasia obesa; assembly: GCA_949628195.1. Taxonomy (NCBI): domain Eukaryota; kingdom Metazoa; phylum Arthropoda; class Insecta; order Diptera; family Tachinidae; genus Phasia; species Phasia obesa. The sequence continues at coordinate 5,634,286 of OX451216.1, forward strand.
TTCCTGCACGCACGTCTTATTGTCTAGATTCCACAGTCGTATTGAACAATCGTGAGAACCCGATAATAAATATAGTCCATGGGCATCGACCGCCAGTGATGTTACTGGTTCCAAATGAGCGACCATTGAATGCACCAATGTCCCCGATGTGTTATCCCAGAAGCGTATGTGCCGATCCTCATGAGCAGTGATCGTTATAGGCAACGTTGGATGTGAGATCACTTTGTTTATAAATTTCCCTGTGTTACCGGACATCTCTTGAGCAGCTTCCAGTTTAATGATCTGCTTTCCGGTCTCGGTGTCATATATAAAACAGTGAGCACTGTTGTAGGCCACCACAATGTGATCGACCTCATTGCGCACAAAGTCAACGGAAGAAGGGGCACCTTCGGTCTCTGAAGCTGTATAAGTGCGAAGAAGTGGTTCCTTGGTGTAGGGTGACCAGAGTTTGACCGTACCGTCGGCCGAGCAAGATACAATATTGCTGTGCATGGTAGCCAGACCCCAGACAGCATCTGTGTGACCTTCTAAAGTTCCCGAATGAACACTGGGATCGTAACAATCGTAGGGATCTATGTTTGGCGAAGGCAATTGCCAACACTCAATATTGCCATCCAAACCTCCCGAATAACAAGTGTCCCCGGTTGTTGACATACCCAAGCATAGAACTGGGCCCGTGTGAGCTCTGAATGTGTACAAGGGCTCCACATCGAGGCTAGCTGATTTTTTGGCTTGCACCGTCTTCTGTAGATTCCACAGCTTTAACGTATGATCCTCCGAGGCTGTTATAAGCACCGGCTCTTCTGGATGGAATATCAATGAACGAACTCCATCGAAATGTGAACGTAATGTGTATTTGGCATTCCAAGTCTTGCGATAACCAGCTCCACCGGTGGTACCATCTTTTGCATTTGAATCGTATGAACCTTCAGAATCATTATTGACAGTCAATTGTGCGAGCTCTCCCAATCCCAAAGAGGCATCCACATCTTCATCACCTCCGGCAGTTACCGCTGTTATGAGATTACGACGAGCAGCTGCCGAAGCGGCTGAATTAACAGTATTATTCGTTTGTTCAACATTCGATGATGAATATCCTTGATTAGGAAAGTCAAGGGAAATTCAGGAAGAGAGGATTCATGTTTAGATGATCATTTTTATCAAATTAAATTGTATCCATTTAGAAGAAATAAAAGGAAAAGATTTAAAAACACAAATATGTATTAGTTTATAACGAAATTCAAAATTTCAAATAATGTTTATTGTTAAAAACGTCATTCTAAAAAGCAAAGATAGAAAGAACTATAATTTTAATCTACTTAAAAAGCTAAATATTGTGCAATTTTTTTTTATATTCAGGATTTACGTATCCTTAGTTATTATATGAAAATCTTATTTGACATCGACGCAACAGAGTATGGGACCACAACCAAAAGGAATATGTAACTGTAATGCAACGTTTCAATCAAATGCCAATAATTTTAAATTTGTTTCTTATATCCCTACATCGTTTAGTCCCACACATTCTGAAGTCGACGTTGTTAGCGTAAAACAAATAACAAAAAAGTGCAGTGTTTAAATTACAAGCCGTTTTTATATAGAAAAATCAATAATAATAAACAAATTCTACAGCAATAACATAATAAGCACCTTCTGTTATAAGATTTATATCATTGAGCAGCTGCTCTCCCAACTCGGCTCCCAGATCTTTTTATAAAATTATTGAAAAATAAACAAAACAGTATACGAGTAGTACGAGTATTTGGCATATGTTATTAAGCAAATAAAAATGAACAGAGATCAGACCTGTTTTCCACAAGGTAAGTTTTCTTGTGCAAGTTCATATGTTTGAGGGAGAGAAAAGTAGTAAAATTTGTCTGTACTACTTTCTTTTCCATAAAAGTTAAGGCTTGTGCAAGAAAACTTGTCCTGAACGCAGGTCTAAGAAGTATTTGTAGGATAAACAATAGGAAATGAAAAATAAAAATAATTTACTTTGTATTGCAATAATAAGAAAAAAACATTTACTAAAAAGATAATATAATTTTGCTTTAAATTAAAATAATATTAAAAAATACATAAAAACAATTGGTTAAATGGCTACTGCCGACCTAATAAATAAAATATATATCGGTAAAGTTGGAAAGGAAGTCACGAATCAAAAAGATTTATTTAGACCATAATGCAGAAGAAAGGAGCAAAACGATGAGTTTAAATAAAAATAAAAATTAACAATAATTAAGGTCCAAAAAAAAAATGACACTCATTTACCTTCACTAAGCATATCCTTGCCGGATTTTATACGCTTCTGTGTTTTAATATCAGTTTCATCATTGTCACCAGTCACCATTTCCAAGTCATCGGAAATTTCATCATCATCTGACATTTCTGTAGGTCCTAAAAATTCAAAGTTGGCCATAACAGCAGCTTCTGTGTCTAATATAATTGCATCGTTTGTTTGTTGAACCTTTTTCGCGGGTGTGCGACGTCCTTCAAAAATGAAAAAAAAACATACAAATATAAAAATATAAAAAACAAGCTGCAATTATTTTGAATATTATATAAATTACCTTCAGATTCCGATGCGCGTTTATTGTTTTCATTTCCATTAATATTAGGACTAACATTTTCTTCCTGTTCTGCATTATTGTTTAGTCCCAAAATCGAACGTACGCGATTTGAACGAACGTCTATTATGTTATCGGTATAGCCAATTTCAGCCAAATACTGACGCAACATTTGTCTACCTTGGCGCCAAGTAGTATTTGATACTGAACTGTATGGAACTTCTGAATCAGGTGCAACCTCTCCGCCCAGTGATGAGTCATCGGCTGATGGCTTTAATTCATTTAATTGCGGAGGATCAGTGCCATACTTTAGACGATAAAATTTAGCACGTTCTTGTCTTAAAGCATATTCTAACATTTTAATGCGACGTGTTAAATCTGATTTAAGACTTTCCAAACATTTTCGTTCACCCAATAACATGGCAATACGAGCCTGTAAATTTAAAAATCATCAAAATATTGAAATTAAATGTATATTTTTTACTTTCGAACATTAGCAAATTTATGTATAGTTGTTTATAGTGCTTAAAGATACAAGTAAATAATTCTTGCAAAAAAAAACCGACTACAAAACAAATATATGTGCATCAATTCTAAACTAAAAATTTAAAAGGAAGTAATCTGTAAGAAATAGTACTCAAATCAAATACTTCTATACCTTTTGCTCTAACGGACAAGTAATATACGTTCTGTACATTCAAATGTCTATCCATAACGACAAATTACGTCAGATATGAGGACACCCTTTATTTTTTTACAGTTATTATTACTGACACAGTAATAAAAAGTAAAGGTTCCAAAGATATGGCCATATAGCTTAGACAATATCACCTAGGGGACACCCTTTAATGTACAATTTTAAATTAAACACTTATTTTAAAGGACAGATTCTTGGCAAATTTCAAATGTCTGTCTAAAACGGTTCAAAAGTTTTGCCATATGCATCAATTTACATCAACTATTGAGACACCCTTTAAAATTTTAAATATTTATAAATGTTATTATACGGGACATAGTAGTGGAGATTCTGTCTAATTTTCAAGTGTTAGTCTATAACGGTTCAAAAGATAGGGCTAGATAGGTTAAATTATATCAATCATGGGGACACCCTTTAGTTTCCAAATTTAAATTATATACTTGATGTTATAAAGGACTTAGATATACAGGTTCTTTGTAAATTTTAACCGTCTTTCTGAACGGTTCAAAAGTTTGGCAATATATATCAAATTACATCAACTATTGGGACACCCTTTAACTACTAATTATAAATATTTAATTTCTGATTATAAATATTGGACATTCTGTCCAATTTTCAAGGGATTGTCTACAATGGTTCAAATGGCTCATATATTTAAATTGACGTCACATATGGGAACACCCTTTAATTTTTAAGTTTATTTTTTTTATTAATTTCTGTTATTGGCAGCTATAGTGATATGCAGTTTTTTAAAATTTTAAAAGGGTGCCCTTTACGGTTCATAATACACGTAAAAAACACGTATGTTGTATGGGGACACCCTTTAATTTTCAAAATTCTGAACTTCTTTTAAAATGGGACCAATCTGTAAGCATTTTCTTTCTAATAAAGAAAAAAATTTTAAAATCGGTTTAGAAATGACTGAGTTCTGCGGGCACAAACATAAAAAAAGCAACATTCAGACGAATTGATAACCTCCTTCTTTTTTTGAAGTCGGTTAATAAATACATTACTAAGCTACTTTTACACGACATGTTTTTTACTAATAAACTGTAAATTTTTCTAATAAACTTGCCATTCGAAATATGATTTATATCATTTTTGTTTTAATAATAATTCGTAGATATCGAAGTCTAATGTCAGATGTTTTGACACATTAAAATAGAAAATGCATAGACATTTTGTTATGTAATTTTTACTTACATATCGCTCCCTTAATGCAACATAGTCGCATCTCAATAATTTCAAGTTTTAAAGTTATTAAAGAAAACATTTCTTTACACCTTTTTTATCCGTAAAATTAATTCAGAATTATAAATCAAGCTAAACCAAAGTTATACATTAATTTTTTTTTAATTTTGATTGTATTTTTGAAAAAACATGTGGTCTAAATGAAGCTTTCGTACTTGCAATAAGATCAACTAAATTTGTATGAAAATACAAAAAGGTGTTTTTGTTACCCTTATCAAATTACAATTTGGTTTGCTATAAAGTGGTGGTCATATAATTAAAACATAATTGCAATCACTTGCAACATCAAATGTTAATTTTACACAAGCATTTTCTGTTTTGTATCTTATGCACCTAATTCCTTAGTTATTTCTCTTTAGCAATCATTTATATTGCGAAATAATGCGATATTTTACGATAATACGTTACGCGAAGTGGACACATAATTAAAACATTTTCGACTTTGCTTTAATAATAATTTTTTAATAACAAATTTTCATTTTTTTTTTTTTTAATTATTGCTGGTCAGTATTAATAAAGGGTTTTAATGTAAAATTATTAAGTTTTTAATTGTTAGGTATGCGTAAAGCACCAATTTGTTTGCAAGAAAATTGAGAGCTTATAAATAAACTTATTGGTTATTACAGAGGAAGAGTCTATAACGCCGTCAAACATTAAAATAAATTAGGAACAAAAAAAAAAAGTTTTAGAACTCCCAAACAGCGAAAACAACAAAAAGGGTAGACAACATTATAAATAATTAACTCTTTATGACCCTTGGGCACAGTTATATTTAAAGAACTATAAATAAATAAATAAAAAATAATCTCCCAAGCTAATTCAATTACAATTTCCATGCAGAGATAGAATGAAGTGCGATCTTTACATGGAATTGAAGTTTCTCCAAAACAATAATACGAAGGCTAAATGAAGCATCTCGACGTGGATGCATTACACAACGAAAGACTTTTATTCCAAAAAAATAACATAAAAGCTAGGCTAGAGTTTCCGAAAGAAAACTAAAAAACCTATAAGTTTTTAGAAAAACGTGCTTTGGAATGGTGAATCCACGTTTTGTCGATGGGGATCTAACGTAAAACGGTATGTATGGCCTACCATTAAACGGCGTCATCATTTAAAGTACACCATAAGAACAATAAAATACGGTGTTGGTAACGTTATGGTTTGGAGTGCATTTCCTTGGCACGGAATCGGCACAATAGTAAGAATTTCTTTAAAAAAAATAAACCAACATTCGTTTGAGAAAATTTGCCGCTATTATGGAATTTTAATGCACGACAAGCGTTGGTTACGAAAGAAACATTAACATTTTAAAATGGCCACCTCAGTCTTCTGATCTCATTTCAATTGAGAACTTGTTGAATGAAGTTGTCAAAAGGGAAAAAATTTTAAAATCTTAGACGAATTGTGGGAAAATATTGAAGGGGCCTGGAAAACTATACCCACCTCACTTTGCAGGCATTTGGTTGAAGTATACCAAATAGATGCCTCAATGTGATAAGAAATAAGGGCTACAAAATATAATAAATTAAAATTTATTGACGGAAATTTGATTTTTGTTAGAATTGTTAAAACAGTGGTAAATATTTTAATTAATTGTCCAGCCTCATTAACATTTTTTGTTTCAGTCATTAATAAATATGTGTGTAAAATTTTTTTAATTTTTAGCTTAGACACAAACCTTCTACTTTAACAGAGCTCTTTTAAAATGCTTATATTATATTATTATTATTATTTATTTAGTAGTATTTGAAATACTTTATAGTTTATCATACATTTCAAAAGAATTACATATTGTGGTTTTTTATAAACTTTATAACATTTCTTTTAAATATAAAAATAAATATAGCTCTTTTAATGGAATAATTCTTTGGGTTATGCATCAAAACTGGAATTTCAAAGAGGCCTCTTATGTTATACTTGTTCAAACTTGGAATCTTCTGGTTTCCAAGAATAATAGTCTCATCCCTTATTTTTTTAAATTTAACTTCACACACATCATTTATAATGCCATTTTGAGAAATACGTTATAATTGTCAGACTTAGAATTAAGAAAAAAAATTATTTTTGTTATCTTTTTATATATAAAAAATAAAACGAATAAATTACTGCTCTAACTAATGTTTTAATTAAAATAACCACCACTGTATATTTATGTGAAAAAAAATGAATGCCTCGATAGACCGATTGGTGGCGCGCTAGTCTATCAGTCTGGAGGTTGCGAATGCCTCGATAGACCGATTGGTAGCGCCCTAGTCTATCAGTCTGGAGGTTGAGTGTTCGATTCTCGCCAAGTACTCGGGGTGTTTTCTGCCGACAGGCAAAAAAGCTTCGCAGAGGTAGTGTTGTTTTTTTTTAAACATAATATTTTAGGTCTGGGACGATTTTTTAAAAGGTACTTTTTTTCTTAAAATTTTAAAGTAATGTTAATAAATTTTACAAGTTTTTTCCAGAAAACTAACAACGGTTTAAAGATGTGTAAAATTGTTAAAAAAGACGTTCGTTCTACTTTACTTGCTAAGTAGGTAAGTTAGGTTTAACGAAAAAGAATAAGCGTTTTTCGGCTCTATAATTGTTTAAAAATACGCCAATTACAACAACTCGTAAAATAAACATTCAAATTTAATGATAATACCTTTAAAAATTTTGCAGCAGATTTTTTTACAGCAGAAGTAATTAATCAACGCTATAAAATAAACCAAAATAAAATATTCTCTTGGCAAACCTGCTTTTTTCTAAAGAAGAGTCTAAAGTAATTTCTGCGTGTACGACAAATAAAACCACAAAAATCAGAACATCTATTTAACTTTTAAATTTATTAGTCGAACTAAATTATTAACGTACAAATCGCGAGATGTGTACTTTCAAAATTTGACATAGAATTATCTACGACTGAAGTGGATTTTCGAGTAAAAGCCGGGTGTTATAAGACGGAGGGAGGGTACTCATCAAAAGATTAATTTACTTTTCCATAATGGAGGTAGCGAAGCACTTTGGGTATGACTAGTTATAATAAATGTTAAGCCTTACTTGAATCTTTTTATAATCAAATGTATTACATATTTATTCAGTATGTACATGTGCTACTATTTCCCATTCTAATGTCATTGTTATTAATTATAAATTATTTGATTATGCATTTCATTCATTATTTTGTTAAGTCAGTTGTGTAGTGGTACTTGTATGGTCTGAGGTTTTTCTTGCATGCTGCGCTGCTGCTGGGCGCTGATGTTTTAGTGCAACTGTTGATTATGGAAGTGTGCTCATTGTCACGGACGTTAGGTTGCTTTTATAGTCTTTTGTTTAAATGAATTGTTATAATTACTTTACGAAAATGTAAACAAAAATTCCGAACATGTTTTTTCTGTGATGAGGAATGTGCATGTCTAAAAAATACATACATACTCGTATATTGTGTTTAATTTTGATTTCTCATAATTTATGGTAACACACAAATATTTTATTTTATTTTGCACTGCATAAATTACTTTAGCGTGCTATTAAATGTTATCGAAGCATTTTTGTTAAAATATAAAAATGAAAAGAAATACTTTTGTTGTTAAAATGCAATAACTAAATTGCCAAACTACTTACTACTAATATTTTAATCGTTTTAAAAATTAAAACAAATCCATATTTATGAACAAATATTAAAACCTTATCCTATTTTTACACAGTAAAAGCTCCACAGTTTCAGATCGAAATTGAATACTAATAAAAGTGCGAAAAAAACATTTTCCTCTTTTTTTCTTTTTTAATTACACCTTATACCCTCATATTTCTATTAGAAATTCAAAAAATGTAGAATAATGAGAATTCTATACACACAAAAACTGTAAACCTCATAAAACTGTAAACCTCATAAAACTGTAAACCTCATAAATATCAATGTGTTTGTTAATCACATAAATATAACATATAGACTGTTGGCATAGCTTCCGGTGAAGGATGTCGTTACTGACTGTTTGTTTTGCATACTCGGCGACCACTTTGGATGCGAAGACATCATTATCAAGCCCTATTTAAGATAGTACATACCGGAAGGTATGACACTGGTATTTTATTTACTAACGCAACAAATCTAAACATTTTAATAACAGAGTTAACTTGATTTCAGTTGTCTGTGTTATTTTAAATCCGAGTAAAAAAAGGATTAGGTGTAATCGTCCGAATACGAAAACTTTGTTTTTTTTTTTAAACTTGTTTTTCTTACGAGATACTCATAATTGCTGCTTGCGTTTGTGTTATTTACAATGTTTGATTAAATTTCTCCAAATATTTTTAAATAAAAATATATAGAAATCAGCACTTGATGTAATGGGAGATAAAGGACGAGTTACAGAAGATTTAAAGCCAGCAATCTGCCAGGCAGTTACGAAAATTATTGTATTGCAATTCAGCAACATCGAATCATTTTTATGGAGGCTGCGGGCTAAAAACAACGCCCACCTATATTTGTACACGGTTTTTTTCCTTTTTTTTTTGTTTAAATGATACTCTTTTGCTTTTTTGTCAAATAAATATTAGACAGCGACAGGTAGATTACAAGTAGTGCTTACATAGCTCGAGGAATCAATAAACCCCTGCGAGGGCCGATTTTGTGTATACAGAGGTAGCCGATAGACCCACAGGGTGCCCACTGGGAACCATGAGCAGTCAATTGGTGGTCAATATGAGGAAATTTTTTATTAAGGATATTTTTGCTTTAGTATGATCATTCTAACGCAATAAAGATTGCAAGAAAGTCCTAATTTTTACAAAATCGTATAAATTGAAAAAATATATTTTTACAAAAAAAAAAATAAATAAGTTTTCATAAAAAATTTCCATAAAAATTTTTAAAATTTTTTAACAGAAAATGAAAAAAAACTTCCATAAAATTTTTTCAAAAAGTTTTACAAAATATTAAAAATATAAAACTGGAGTGGCCTACACTCAACTTTACCATACCCAATTGAAACAGATATTTTCATGGATATACATAAAACATAAAGAGTATGGATAAGTTCAAAGTATATTCGAATCAAAAAATAAATTATTTTCGGTTTGGGGTGTTAAGTAAACAACCCCTTACCCCTTCCGGTTACGCCAAGAAATTAGCATACTTTTCACATATTTATAAAATTAATGTAAAGGCAATCGTAGTGTGTGGCCCATACCTCTGCTATTTATGAAAAGGTTTATGATTTTCAATAGAAACATTTTTTTAATCATATTTAACAGATAGAACTTCGTGTAATAATCCATAATAAATATAATTTATTCCCTACCAATTACTGATTACGATTCGCACATCAACACGTACAAGTACAATAATAAAGACGATAAAGCTGTCCGAAAAGATATTAATAACTAATTTAAAAAAATCAGCACGATCGAACAAACACTTAGATGAGTTAACGTAGTAAACTCTGCTCTTATAATCGACGCTTCTCAAACATTCCATCAAGTTTGGCTTTAAGGGTTAACATATAAGTTTAAGCGGAACTTGTCCGAAAACTTTTTTAAACTGTTAGAAAGTAATTTAACCGATTGAAAGTTCAGTCAATTGAAGCCGGAAATGCCCAAAGTAGTATATGAGACCCATTTTTTACTTATACCTAGTATTCTTCGGACAAGTCAATTAATAAACGAGTCCACACATCTACATTTTCAGAAGACACAATTTTTTTCAGCATTTACGAAAGTGCCAAGGTAGCACTCGAATTAAACAACATTTAGTTGAAGAAATGGAGAATAAAGGTGAATGAACAAAAATTTAACCACAACGTTTACACTACGTACGTATAGGCTCATACCCTAAATTCCTATAAATGACAAAAAAGCCAAATACCTATATGGGTAAGGCGCAGTTCAAGATGTATGTATGTTGTCCCATAGCTAATCCTAAACTTTTAAACATAATGAAAAAGTTCGTTATTATATATCTCTAGGTCACCCTGTGTAAAATAAGATGACTATAATAATGTCAAGTGAGAAATTTCTAACTTAAGTTACAGAAACGAGGCACAGGCTAGGATAGGTTAGGTTAAGCAGGCAGCTCCAATACAGCTCACTTGGGTCCAAGCATTGGTCCCTTTGTGTAACCAGGCTAGGATAATATTTGACAAAATTGGGTTAACCAATGTAAACATTATATTACGCGCATCACCGCAAAATGGGTATATTAATATTCAAACTTTTTCATATTATAAATCCTCATTTATATCAGATTACATAAGCATTCACCAATAACAGTGTTTACGCGTTGTTGCCTAAGCAATAAGTTGTTTATGTTAAAACAAGAAATCAGCGAAGTAAACATAATTTGATTCTCGACCTGAGATAACTTTACTTAACTAAATATAAAGTCTTTGAAATACTCAAGTTGACACGAGAACAAATAATGTTTTTTTTTTATTTTTATCATTTTTCTTGTACATACCTGTAATTCAGCGCGGTCTACATCCCACTGCGAACGTTCTAGTTCAAAACGCGACCACTCATGTTGAATAAAATGTAAAATACCAGGTATAGTATACTGTGGTGTGGCTTGTTGGTTGTTAGTAATTGATGTGCCACCATTGCCATCATCTGTATTACCAGTAGAACCAACTCCTCCTAAACCACCGGTGTTGGAGACATTGTTGCCACCACCTAATCCAAGGCCCGAATTGGGGACTAAAGTGTTATTAGCTGCGTTACCAATGCCACCACCACCTCCACCAAGACCTACAGAACCGCTAAGGCCAGTTCCAATAACACCGCCACCACCGGCACCTGTACCACCAACCGGTTTATTATTTATGCCAGTCGTGGCTCCTGAATTGGTACCCATTTGTTATATTTATTTGCTGTTCTGTGATATTTTTAATTCTTGATTGACTTTTTTCTATTTTATTTTATTGTTTGTGTAAGTTTGACAACAAAGAAAAATAATGCGTATAATTATTTTTTTGTTTAATTTTTAGCTATTTTTTATTGGTGTTTTTGTATTTCTTCTTTGTTTGTTTCATGCAATTATTGCTTGTTTAGTTGCAGTTTTTTAATTGATATTTTGTTTTAAATGACACTTGGAAAATATTATGATATTTAATAGTTACAATTTCTTATTAGAATGTTTAAGTTGTATTTATTTTTGGTCCTGCGGAGAATACAAATTGCTATTTTTGTTTGGAATGAAAAAGTATGAATATATACTAGAAAAAATGCAATTAGGTTTTCCTATTATTCAACAGAATTCCTAATCATGTTTATAAAACTATGCTTCCAATAGCAGGTATTTTATAACACACAAAACTACTTTTTATTGGGAATAGCTTGACCACTTAATTTAGATATCTTTAAACGGTAACTATCATCACTGCAGGCATATTTTTCATATAAACTTGTCACAAAAACCTACACTCATCCAATACTCACAAACACATTTTCATTACACTTTTTAATACACGCTTTTCAGCAAACTTGAAAATATATTTTGCAACATTTTAATAAAGCTTTCTCTTATTTTTTTTTTTTTTGCACTAACAAACATCTTAAACAACGGCATAAAATTTAATTCTATGTATATATATTTAAACTTAATTTTTTTATCAAATGATAATCCGCTGCATATTCTTTAAAAAGAAAAAAACAACATATGATTATTAATATGTTTTTGTCCAGTCTTTTTTATTTCTCCTATTATATTAATAAATAAAATGCAAATTTAAAAATATGAACTATTTCTCACTTTCAACAAAAGTTTGGCTTAATTAATTTTTTTGTTCATTTACGCTAATTTTGTTTCTTTTCTTCTCTAGACAAATGGCAACGCTTTTTTTTCTTTTGTCATTTTTATTTTTCTCAATGGCTGCACTTCAGAGTGTTGCCATATTTTAAATGGAATAACTTGTTCATTCCTAAAAATAAAAATTATAAAAAACAATAGGTAATTTGTTTTTAATAATTAAATAAGCCGCCTGTTTCTTTAAATATTTTATTCTTTATTTATATTTTAATCTTATCGTTCACATTCAATTCATTTTGCGAACCATTGCTTGTTCTTTCTTGTCTACGTCTTCGTACTCTCTAGTTTTTGTCGACACAGAACAATTTTATTTAATTACAAGTTTCAATTTTTGCCTAATAGGAATATCAAACTCTAATTTTTGTTTTTTGTTTAAACTTAAAATCACTATTTTAGAAGCGTTAATACTTTTTCTCTGAAAATAGCAAAAGAAATTCGTTTTTTAAATTTCTTTACCCGAGAGCAGAAAAATTTTCTTCATTTCACACACACACACACGAAAAAATGAATGGGTTTGACATACCCATAGTTGCTATCATAAAGTAGTAAAATCAAGAACATTTTATAACTCAAACATGCATATAAAAAGGTTCATTCTTTGATTTTCAATAGCTTTTCCGTTTAGAGATTAGCAACCAATTAAAAAATCCATGTATATTGCAAAGCAAATCAAACACGATATATATCGCATAGAGTTTTTATTCTACAATAAAACAATGCAAAATTCTGTCAAAATCTATATTCAAAAACTAGTCCATATCTTATGCATGTAAATAGTTGACAATAGTTGATCGCGATTTCTTGTTGCATATGCCTTGGGTAGACAGAAACTCACCACTAGATTAGGTAAAAAATAAAATCCGCGTATAACCAGCTGAAAGTACGTGTTCACACTATATAATTTTGTGCAGAAATATTTAAGTTCGACGGAAAACGTAAATAGACATGCCAATTTAATGATTATAAAAATGCGAGCAATGGTATGCCTTGGAATACATGAGGACTGTTCTATGGTACTTGCATTGCCTTAGAAAACCAATTGATTCAATATTTTTTATTTGGCTGGTATAATAAATCGTTTTCGGATTAAGTAAAGAAATCTAATATTCCAGAATCGCGTTGTATCTTTGTTTTGGCTTCTTTATCTACTTTTGTACTTTCCATACACATAATTACAAATAGAATATAGTTAAATTGCTTTATTTAAGAAATAATCTTATATATTTATAAATTACAAATAGTTTTCTATGTTTATACATGAGTTCACACACGACAAAGAATGAAAAAATAGTTTAATTGCAACATGAAACTGAATTTTTTGCTAACATAGAACAGAAATTAAAAGCTTTTTACAAAAATTCTTCGCACCAATCATTCAGACAGTTATAGCAATCCGAAGCTTGTTTGGAACTAGCGTTACAGGTATCTTTCATCCACTCCTTAAAAAGTTCTTCATCTTTTTTCAATACTAGATATTGACCCAACACTGTATAAGCCTGTAAAAAACGAAGAGCAGCGTTAAAACTCAAAATTATTAACTAAGCATTTCTACCAGGTGTCAAACAAATGTTACAGCAGCATTCGATTTGTTTTTACACGCGAGTATGTTGCCAACTAATGAAATTAACAAATTGTAATCATTATTTTTACTTACTTTATCAAAGCCAGCTTCAATTAAACGTCCACCCAAAGTTTCGCCGATACCCGCGAGATCTGTGACAGGCTTATCGCTCATGGGTTCAGCAACGAAATTTCTATATTTTTGAGACGTGCCTGACATGGTTTTCTTATTAATTTAGATAATTACACAATGAATAGAAATGCTTTTTATTTTTATAATACTTTTGTTTTTTAAATGTGTTTCACAAATTCCCCCAGAATGACGCAGTACCTTCGTAAATAATAGCTTGTTTATGAAAAGATGCTTAAAATTGAACTAAAAAAATGCTTAAATAAATTAACAGGTATGCTCAAAAAGTATTGTACTTTTGTAGCGTGTGTTAATGATTGTGAATGTGATGTTGTTATTGTGAATTAAGAACCTTTAACTGTTAAATTTGAAAATAATAGTATTTGTTACATTATTATTTTTTTTATAAACGCTGAATTTGATTAATTGAAATTTTTTATAATGAAATATTTTAACATTTTCCTATCTGAATTTAGAAGAAGTAAATTAACATTTACTCCGTTCATCTGTTAGGAATCAAAATTCGATCATTCATTTTGTGTAAAATCGCCAATATGGTTAATTTCTGTGCTAGTATGTCCCCTTTTACAACAGGCAGAAACATGGTAGACAGACGAGAATTTTTGGCAAGGGGTTGAAGAGGTAGAGTGTGTACTTCATGACTATCGTATTTTTTCGTTTCCCTTTTCTGCTTTTCGCTTTTTTCTGAGTTGCTTCATATTATATTTCTCAAGTCGGCGTCTACTTGGTTAAAATTTCTCAACAAAGTACATACATATACCACAGATTTTAAATAAATCCGAAAATATAATGTGCAAAAATCTGTCTGTCTTGTTTATGTTCAATTGTAAAAGGTTTAAGACAGAGCAAAAGAGAAATCAAAAAATGTCTGCCTTGTTTCTGTCTATTGTAAAAGCAGTCTATGGATCACATCAGAGATGGTAGACGCAATTTAAAAGTTGTTCCACAGTCAAAATCTACACATATAATAAAATAGTAACTCATTTCATGGTCGATTTTAACAAAATTTTGTGAGGAGTTACCTTAGTATCCTCATTGTAATATAGGAAAGTGGAGAAAAATCAGTGAAAGTATACAGTTATTTTAGTAAGGTAAAAGTAAAGTAAAAACATAAACCATAACTGACGCACTAACAGATATGCATATTTTAAGGCGGCGGCTATTTTAGCAAGGATGAGAACCTTTATATAAAGTAAAGTAAGATTCTTTGCTGTGGATTGCTGTCAAACCAAAACCGAAGAAAATATTGCAACAAAATATTTGTATTCATATTTAAAAAAATATAGTTTGATTTTACTTTTTAACAAAAATGTTTTCAACGTAAATTTTTAGATATAGAATCCATTTAAAGTATTTTGTGAGCAGCATTATAAACTACGAAACCTACGCGTACATATTAACACTGCAAAAAAAATTTTATTTAAACTATTAATTTGTTGTAAAAAAAACAATATTTTTGTTTTTGTTTTGAAAGTACTTATACGAAAGAACAAATTCTTTCGTCATTGAGAAACCGGCAGTTAAAGTGAAAAAATAATTATTTTCGTTTTGGGGTGTCAAATAAACTATCCCTCGCTACGGCCCGATAGTCGTATACAGCGTTTTGGGAGACAAGTAAACTACACCTCCCCCCTCCCGATTATGCACAATACAGCTCTTCATCTTTATATACCAAAGGCACATACTATTTCCATTTTGATATGTCAAGCGGTATAACATGTAGAGCGATCACATAAATAATTTCATACACACCCACTCACCCACAGACATCATCGCGAAATTAGTCAAAATAGATTGAGGAGACCCCAAAATGCAAAAATTTGTTGAAATCCCAACATCGATATTTTCATGATCACTTTTCTTTACTTATACTACGTATGGTAAAGTAAAAATTAATGGATATTCTTATAACTGATGTAATTTTATGTCAAAATATGGCTTTATCTTTAGAACCGTCCTCAATAAAAAAGGTATAAAATTAGAATTTAAAGGGCGTCCCCATATGTGATGGAATTTTTGTATATGTCCTTATCTACTAAACCGTTATAGACAATCACTCAAAATTGTAACAATTACAAATATTTAGAATTATATATTAAAAGGTGTCTATATACGTGATGTAATTTCATACAGGTATATGGACTTATCTGAACCGTTATAGCAGACATTTTAAATTTACACAGAGTGTGTTTGCTGTATCTGCAATAACAAGAGATATAACAAATATAAGTTAAAGGGTGTTCACATAGGTGACTTAATTAGTATGTATATTGTTTTGTCCGCTATATCAGTAAGTATAAGAATTAGGGGGTGTCACCATAAAATAATTATTTTGATGCGTATGCATATATGTAGCTTATGTTTTGAACCGTAATAGAAAGACGCTTGAAATTTATGCGGTCTTTACTTCCATGCCCGTTACAATAAAAGGTAGTAAAATCAAAAATTATCAACTAATGGGTGACTCATAAAAGACGAGATTTGGTCATACATTGCTTTCATATATTTTAATTTTCCAGATTACTTCGTTTAAAACTTTATGTTTAGATTTGACGACCTTCAGTGTGTTTAAAAGACTTTTATCCAAGAATTATTTATATACAAAAACAAGTAAGAGTGCCACATTCGGCCGTGCCGAATCTTCTATAGCCTTCAACACCGGTGATTTTATTTATACAGACATGTACAGCATTATCCATATTGTTGACTATTTACATAAATTAAGTTGTCTGAGAGAAAACTTATTATTCATTTTTTAAAGAAATAGAAGACAGCGGCTACGCAGCTAAATGAAAACAAATTCCGTTGGCTACAATTGTCGCCGTGTAATCATATACTTAATAATATTGAAGACGACAGCTTCATCGTAAACTCTGACATTGTTGTAGAAATACCTATATTGCTTTTATAAAATTAAATAACTTTTTAAAGAAATAATAAATATTTCCTTTTTGTTTGTATGTATATGTATATGTATATGAATTTGTAATTTATAATTTTGTGACATTTCTTTTGTTGAATAAAATAAAATTGTCACATAGAAAATAGAAATTACCCTAAGTTTACTTCAGCCATAACGATGGTCGTGTAGCTTTGATGGCTTCAATATAATCGTTTACCTATTAACGTGTGTGTTTTATTTTTGACAGTTTTTAGTCGGTATCCTAATGCTGGCTGTGTGTTTAATGCATCTAGGTTTTACAATAGAGATCTCATCTATTTACGAATTAATCGTATTTAAAAAAAAAAACATTTTACTCTATATACATAAATTCTTAATACATATTAAAAATATGTCATGTTACACTCATGATTTTCATTTTCATAGAAATATTAAATTTTTTTTATATAATAATTTTTTTAAATTTTTTTTTAATTTATTTTTAAATTTTTCAGTAAGAATATCTTTTTAAAAATGTTTTGTAAATATTTTTAATTTTTTTTAATTAATGAATTTTAACTCTATTTAAACTATTTTTAAATGAATAAATTATTTAGGCTTAAGTTCTTAGATATCAAGAGATAAAGAAAAATTAGACACCAGCAGAGTGGAATGCATTTGCTTTGTATCTATCTACAAGGTAGTTTCAATTGTTATTAATTTTCTATTGAAACAAACTTATCAAACAAATAGGATACGAGAAATTTTAATTTTTATATTATATTTCATAGGAGATAGAGCTTTTTGAAATTGTTTTACACTTTTAAACACTATTTCTTTACATTACACTACCAAGCAAACATTTTGTCTTTATTTATATTATCTTTATATATATTTTTTTTCTTTATCTGCCTAAATAATTAATTTATTCATTTAAAAATAGTTCAACTAAAATTAAAATTCATAAAAATACTTCAACACTATTGTGTTAATTATTAAAAATATACATTTGTAAAAAATATCTGATTGTTGTTAATTGCTAACCAAAGGTTGGCTAATAGCAAGACAGATACAATACAATTTTCAAGTCTATTTTTCGTTATCTCTTTAAAATTAAGAACTTAAGCCTGAAAAATATTTTTTTGTAAATTTTTTTTTTAAATTTTATTGAACATTTCTTCTTTTTAATTTAGGACCTTCCTGCAATCTATATTGACTTAGAATAGACCCACTAAAGCAAAAAAAAAAAATCAAAAAATTTTTTTTCTCATATTGACCCCCATGTGCCTTTTAACTGCTCCTGTTTACAAGTGCATTGGCTACCTCTATGTGTATTGAATTCTATTAAGGTCTTTAATACAAATCAAAGCAGAAAAACCCTACCAACCTAAAAACAAAAAAAAAAATTCCCCTCGCAGGAGGTTATTGATCCCCCGAGATCTGTATGTCGCGGTCTAATATTTATTTGACAAAAAAAGCAAAAGAGAATCATTAAATCATTTTTCGTTAACTGCTTTACAGTCCTACGTATTTTGTGTGATTTGCTTTAATGAACAACCGTTTTAAAACATGTAACTATTTCGTAATATTCTTAATATGTGCAAAGGTGTGTAATTTTTTTTGGCCTTTCTTAACAGTGGGATAACTCACTAACCCTTTTCTGTTATCAACATTGTAACATTTTGAATGCAAGGTAAATTTTTTGGCACCCTACTACTTTGATTGCCAGAAAAATTGCAAATGCATATTCATATGTAAGTATGTATGTGTTTGTTCTATAAAAAGATAAAAAGGTTACAATTTGGAGTGTAATACAAATGTTGAATACTAAATAAATCATTTATTACAATTTTAAATTAGTGTTAAATATAGTTTTGACAATATAAGTTGTTAGTATCTTAATAATAAGTTGCGAAATAAATAAATAATACCAAAAATTTATATTTAAAAATACATATAAAAAATGTGTAAAATTGCAACTTTTTTTATTCAAATACTACTATTTGGGATCGTGTTATATGGTAAGATTATTTTATTTAATTTTGTTTATATTTTTGCGAAATATAAAGCAATTAAAAAAAAAAACAATAGGTGGATAGATTGATTGTAGAATGTTGAATTACCTTTACGCCTTTTTTCATATATTATTTATTGTATCATTATTGTAAGTATTTCAACCAACAAAGTACTCATACCACATACACGACAGCGGCAACAACGCTACACGACTGCAAATGCCGGTGGTTACAATCGTCGCTTGTAGTCAATTACTTAGCTACATTGAAGACGATACCTGCATTATAATAAAATAAAACTGTTGCATACAAATATAGAAATAAGAAATAATATAAGTTGGCTAAAGCCACAACGGTGGTCATGTAGCCATGTAGCTTTGAGGGCGGCAAAATAATCGTCTTCCTATAAACGTGTGTATTTTATTTTTGACAGTTTGTAGTCGGTAGTCTGATGTTGTCTATGTGTTTTTTGCATTATTCCCGATTATTAACATATTGCTGAACCGTACAAATTGTTGCATTAGGAAAAACCAAATTTTCTAGCTAGCCACCAACGAGCAAGTGTTTTAACAACTTTGCTCTTTCTAGGTGAGTGAAAATATAATTGGAAAACTCATTTTAAACTTAAACAAATTGTACATATTGTCGTAACCTGTATAGGCCGCACTGATAAACAATTCGCGTGCTTTTGGCAATACCCGTTAAAAGTAATAATTACGATGATCGATGATGGTAATACGATTTTATTTCGACCTTTTAGGGCTTTATGCATCCGACTCGCATTGAAGTTATGACATGAGTTTGAACAATTGTAGTGTTAAAGTTTTTCTAATAACTATCTGTTATCTAACTTTCTGGAAAATATTTGATCTGGTAGATGCCCCAAAATGACGCACTGCTTTTTGACAATTCCATGATCAAATCTAAATAATAGATGAAAAAAGGATCTTTAAATATTTCACTTTTTTTTTATATAAATATAATACAAATTAAAAGCAATTTAAGAGCTGCATTTTAATTCTTTATGTGTCATAACTTACTTACATTTACACTAAATTTGTTTTTAACAGTTGACCTAATTAGATACATATCATACATTAAGTTTTAAATCTTTTTTATGTAGCAGCCCACTAATTTAAATTGTATGTATCATTCATTAAACACAGTACTAATTAAAATATTAATCACCATAAAAACCAGTTTCATGCAAATGAAGATGACATACGTTAATGTTGTTGTAGAAAAGGATTTAATAATAATTCAAAAATGAAATCAAATTGTTTGTACGAGTCTGTGTAAGTAAAGTGGACATAATAAAAAGTTTTAAGGTTGATTTGCCACATTTTAAGGTGTTTTTAAACATTCTTTCAACAACATTCGGTAAAGAAAGAAGTACATACTTTTTAAAATAAAAGAAAGCGGTTTGGAAAGCGTGTTAAATTCATGGAAAAATATAATTAAATTAAAAAAAATTCTTGAATTTTCTACTAACTTAAAAAAGTGGCTAGTTTTTAGTGATTATACAAGGAGTTTAGAATTTAGCAGTGATTATTTCAATACATTTAAAAAATAAAAAAATCGCATCCGTTGTTGCGTATTTATTTGAGAAAAAGAGCAAGTGCCTTGAAATTTAAAAAAAAAATAATCCTTCAAAAAATCTGATCTAATTAATAATAATAAAATCTTATAAATGAAGTTTTCTGTTTTTTTGTGAAAAAATGATATTTTGCCAAATATTTTTAAAACATTTATGGTTATGCCATAATTATGCATATAAACCAGTAAAGTGGGGGTTCAGGTCAGGATTCACTATCGGGCACAAGCGTACGTTTCATTCACAAAAAAATCTGACAGAATTCTATAAAAATCATTTCAAAATGGTGTTGTATTACATATAGCAAGCATAGTACTACCCTGTCTAAATTGCAAGTGCCTGCCTATTTTTTGAAATGTAAGGCCAAAATCGGGAATTCATATTTTTTATTATTAATTTTATTTTTGATACTTGTTGCTATAGTAGACATTGTATAACATATTCTTTGTAAATTTGTAAAAAGTCTGCCTATTACACACAACTTATCACATATTTATTTAAATACTTTTAAGTTTTTATTATATACCTGGATGTTGTTATAGCGGACCCAATTTTAAATACTCTGTATAAATTAAAGATGTCTGAATATTAAAAAAAAAATAATGCCATTTACTTGAAAATCAAGTCTTTATTGGTACTCCCTTTAATTTTTAGTTTTATTTTTTATATTTGTTAATATAGCGAACATAGCGTCTGCCTATTACTGTTCAAAAAATAACGCCATATACTTGAATTCACATTACTACCGGAGCACCCTTTAGTTTTTAAAACTTGTTATTATAGCCAATTTTTGAAATTGATCTATTTCAAATTGGTCTAAAAATAAGGCCATATACATACGTGAAAATCAGGTCACTATTGAGACATTATTTATTTTCAAGTTTTATTTTTTGCTTGTTAATATAGCGAACATATACATATGTATGTAGTTTGGAAAATTCTGCATAAATTTCAAGTGTCTGCCTGTAACGGTTAAAAAAATACAACGAAAAACCGAGTCAATTTTTTTGTTTCTAAAACTATTTAGAACTATTTATAATTGATAAACTTTAAACGGACAAAAATTAATGCATATTAAATGAATTAATGGATGGCGTTTAATTTTCCACTTCTGATTTGTCAATACGTGATATGATTTTGTTGAATTAATGTTGAATTAAAGACTGGATGGTTATTTTATTACACTTCGTCAGCATCCTTATAATATTTTTTTCGATTTTAATTTGAAAGTAATCTATACCAAGTTTTAAGATATGGTTTATGTATTTACTTTATATGCAGGTACCCATCTCTGGGCAATTACTCAGTAACATAGGCTTTATATAAAATTCTAAGATTATTGCAGATTTCTACAGTGTTTAACATTTCCTGCTGACAATAATAAAAGGTGCTGCCAAGTTTTCAGTACCATAGAATCGGTAAAATTGCGTTCTTTTACTATTTCTCTTGGAAATGAGATATTTTCACGGAAAAAGGTATCCTATATTTTAACCTAGATATTAAAATTTTATTAAAATTCATCAAGTAGTTTTTACATAATGCGAAAACAGACAGACAGATAAAAATTCTAAAAACTGCTGCACCAGCAACAAAATTTTCAAAAAATATCTCATCTACAGAAATGGTTCTGTTACAGTTGTATTATATTTATAGATGTATAGATAAAATAATCACGAAAATTGTCGTTAAAATATACTGATATAAGATATATCTACTGTCATTTCTAGTATAATGATTAACTTTTTTAATGAAAACTTAAAAATCTGGCGTGGCTTACATTCTTCACCATGCCTCATGGAAACGGATTTTGTTATGGATATATAACATAAAGAATAAAAGTTCGAAGTACATATATTCGAATCAAAGAGGTAATTATTTTCGGTTTGGGGTATCAAGTCAACTACCACTTGCCCCTCCCAATTATTCCATATACAGCTCTTCATCTACATATAACGAGGACACATAATGAATTTCCTTTTGACATGTCAAACGGTATGACCTGTAGAGCGTTCACGAAATTGGGTGTCAAGAAAATTACCCCTTGGCCCTCCCGATTATGCCCTGAAACTATACAGCTCTTAATCTCCATATACCAAAGGTACATATTTGTAGAGCGTTCACAAAAATAGTGGCATACGCAACAGACATCATCGCGAAAATAGTCAAAATAGATTCAGAAGACCACAAAACGAAAAAATCCGTTGAAATCCTGACAATCAGGACATTACGATTTTAGTTTATTAGAAAACAGTAAATAAATTTGAAAGTATATTAATAAGATTTAAGTTCTAAAACGCACTGCATTTCTAGCTAGAACACATAAACTTTATTGCAAGCAAAAATAAAATAAAAAGTCAGTTAAAAATTAAAAGAAAGTAAAATTAAACATAAATATTAATGGCTGCCATAACATCAGCTCATTGTTTGTGTAACATCTTTAGTCCTTGTCGCAATGAATTATCTTCAACATTCGTATTGATCCAATGGTTAATTGGAGGAGTGTCAACACTATTAAATTTTGTTAAGCCGGTGATTCAGCTGTGTAATTAACCTTTTTATTAATAAATACTCTTTAATATTTATCTACTTAAAGTTTATATTTTTTCTTCCTTAATAAACAGTGGGTGTACGAGCGCAAGTTGAACTAAACGAGGAAGATTATAATGACACTTGGATGTATATGCCCGATGGCGATGGTAAGCCACAAGTGGCTTATTTAGTTGAACCCCCACCTGAGGATAATCGTAATGAAATACTAAAACTTATACAATTCGAGTACTATGGCGAGTAAGCAGAACTAGGCAGACGATTTTTACTCTGATTATTTAAAATTTTAATTTTAGTTCAAATCCTGACGTACCGTTAGTAAACACCGTTACATTAGACAATAATGAAGCTTTATTCCATTTTCGTGCTAAACGTGATACTTGGGAGGAAATGGCAGACAAATTTAATTCCAAGTTGGATACAAAAATATTGGTACATGGCTGGAAGTCAAGCACACAAAGTAATTCTATACAATCAATAAGAGGTGCCTACATGAAAAGGGGACACGTTAATGTGTTTGGTAAGTTTTTGTTATTTGTTTTTTATAATCGTTTAGAAATTAACTTTAAAACTGTTGTTAGCTATAAATTGGAGAGATCAAGCTGACAATATCTATTACTTGAGACCGGCACGTTATACTGTTCAAGTTGGACGAGCCGTAGCCAAACTTATTGATTTACTAGTTGAGGAGAAAGGAGCTGATCCTAAGCGTATTCATCTTATTGGTCATAGTTTGGGTTCCCATATAATGGGTTATGCCGGTTCTTATACAAAATATCGTGTGGATAGAATTACCGGTAAGAGAAAATTATTTCTTAAAACTTATTATATTGTAAGCAATTTGTTATTATTGGACGCAGGTTTGGATCCAGCACGTCCCGCTTTTGAAGATTGCATTGGTCCCGAAAACCATTTGGATCGTACAGATGCTGATTTTGTTGATATTATTCATAGCTGTGCTGGCTATTTGGGCTTTAAAAATCCTATTGGTCACGCTGATTTCTATCCAAATGGTGGACATCCGCCTCAACCGGGTTGCACGGAAATAAGTCAGATATTTAGTAAGACTCTAATTCTAATACAAGTTTGTTCAAATATCTTTTTTTTTTTGTTTAAACTATTACATTTATTTTAGCTGGATGTAGCCATGGAAGATCGTATGAATACTACGCCGAATCTATCAACAGTGATAAGGGATTTTATGCTACTCCTTGTACTTCATTGTTTGATGTAAAGGGTGAAAATTGCACCGGTTCAAAAATACTAATGGGAGATCTGGTACCAAGATCAGCAGATGGCATTTATTATTTGAAAACCTCTGACAAGCCAGCGTTCGCCCTTGGCATGATTTAATCCTTCCTTAGTGAAAATCTTATTTAAATACTTTTCATTTGTGGCAAGTTTTATTTTTTTTTTTAATAAAAATGTTCTTTTGTGTGTAAAAAATTTGTAAAACAATATCAATCAGCCATGTCACAGAGCTAAATTCCGTTCGGAGGTGAAATGAAATTCGCATTTTGCTTTTATAGAAAATGAAAAAAATTTTGGAATGAAACCACTTTCAATTTGCTATTTGGTAATGATATTTTAAGCATTTGCTAGCAGTTTAGACTATTCAGAACATCTTTTTTAGTAAAGGATATTGTTCTAAAACATCTTTTAAAACGCTGCAGCTTAATTTGTTGTTATGTTGCCATATTTAGTACAAAAAGTAGTGTTTCCATAATTTCGGTTTAATTAATCTATAATAGCTAAACGGAATCTACTTATAATAGCTAAAACCATACCGATCGGAATAGTAAATACGGCTTCATTTCAATTACGAACAGAATTTGTGACATGCCTGAATGTTTCTTAGGAAAGATAATTATTGCTATCAATTCAAGTTTTCAATTTGGCATTTAAAAATAAATATTAATTCTAACGTTAAATTATCCCTGTCGTATTTAAAAAATAGAAACCTTTTTCAAGGTATAACATCGGTTCTTCTTCTTATGATATTGCTGCTAGAACGTCTATGTTCACTGTTTATTACATCCTCTGGTCTAGGTTTAATTTCATAATGCATATAACCATCCACATCATCCAAATCCTTCGATGAGAATTTCGCCAGCATGGTACCACGCCCAGCATAGGGTGGTACATATTTAAAAGTAGACGCCGCAGTGCCACCAACAGGAATTTCAGCAATCTTTTTCAAAATAAGTGTATTTTAAAAACAATTATACAAATTTATGTATTAAAGGTAACTTACCTTAAATCGCAGGGGTTTGTCTATGCCAGGACCTTCAATATAAAATATTCCCTTTTTGACAGGTATGGGCAATGGATTAGTCAATCTTACTATAACATCCACTGGCTGTTGTGACACAATATCGCCTTGGAAGGTAAATTTAATATCCGGTTTACGCACACGAAAATCATCTTGAGCATAGTACTCATATTCGGTGTTTTTGACCACAGCAGAACATGAAATATTAAACGATGCCTATAATAACAATTAAGAGAGAGGGTATATCTTTAAGCAAAATATAAGTTTTAATTAGCGATTTTGTCAGAAAGGTGGTAGCAGCTATACAAGACTAACAAAAACAATCAAATTAATTTCTTAAAGAACATCGTTTAATTTATCACCCATTGGTTGCGGGTTTAGTCATCGGATTCTTTTAATGTTGATGGTAATTTTTTGTAAACATGTGTTGTATAATGTAGGATGGCATCAGAAATGGACAAGTCCTACTTTTCTACGCTATGCTTAAATGAGTTTTTATAAATGTATCTTTTGTTATTAAAAATTGTTGATTGTTTAGTTACACCCCTCTCAAGAAGACTTGTACAACTTGAACGTTTTTGTTACCAGTAAAAATCATATTCATCGTCCATGTTATTAAAGGACGTAGTAGGTATGGGAAATAAGTTTTTTAAAATTTAGTTAATTTTTTTAATTTCAATTATTCAGATAATAAAATGGAATGACATAAATATAGTCTGATATAGTCAATAGTCAGATGAATCTAACGCAATATAGATTGCAGAAAGGTCCTAACTTTCAAAAAAAATGTCTGTAAACTTTTTACAAAAAACTATCTATTAAATTTTTTGTAAGATATTGATAAAATTTTTGATAAAATTTAACAAAAAACTTCGTTAAAGGTTTTATAGACATTTTGATAAAACTTAAACAAAAAATTGAAAAAAAAAAATTTGATAAAATTTAAACAAAAATTATTGCTAAAATTTTTATAAAACATTTTCGATAAAATTATTACAAAAATTAAATTTTTGTAACTTTATATTATTTTGTAATAATGAAGTTGAGAATCATAAAAGTAAAAACCGAATCTATATTTTTGTAAAATTGGGAAACAACAGAGTAACGGAATATTTAACATTACTAGGATGAAGGGTATATAAAATTATGCGTGGCCGAATTTATCACTCTAAATTGTTTAATTTAAATTTAATTTTACATATAAGTTGTAATTTTATAAATTTTCGTTTAAAAATGTCAAATTTTTTTAGGAGTTTAACATCACAAACTACAACAGGGTGTTCACAACTACCATTATTGTATTGCGTATTCTGACAAAATCTCTAAAACAAATCACAAATCTCCGCAACTCTATTTTTTACCTGCGTTGTTAATTTCTTAAAATAATCCTCAAACACAATTTCCATTCGCACGTATTCGGTTTCTCCCGGTTTTATTTCCACCTCAAAACCAATTGACTTCACTTCTTCATTATTAATGCCTGTATACAAAACGGTATCACAGTTTAATTGGCCAGAAGCTGTGTGCGTTTTTTCTTTAGATTTATTTGTTATACTGGCAATAACTGTAAAACTTTCTCCAATTTTTATGTCATCTTTCAACTGCATATCAAATTCAACATCGTTGAAACTGTCATTTAAATAATAACGACTAAAAGCATGACGAGATTGCTTTAACGCTTTGAGCATAATATTGCGTTCTTCGTCTGTTTTCTCTTCGAACTTATATGAACTAGTAATGTCTTCTCGTTCCCATTTCAAAACAGCCTTTGTACTCATTAAATGACCAATAGCTAAAGTGTCTTTACGCAATAATTTTATGGGCTGAAAGGGGCCGTTGTAACGCCAATAAACTTTATCAGCATTGACTTCGGAGAAAACAAAACCACAATCAAATGGTCTTAAAATTTCGCCATTTTTCACCGCTGCCACGGAGGCAGGACCTACTCGGTACATGTTATCAGATGCTTCTTGTGGAGTTGCATCTATAGCTTGCCAGCCATCATAGCTAAGGCCATTTTGACCCACACCCAAGTCAGGTCTGGTCATCCAAACTTCATTCCATACATGGTAGTTCCAAATCGAATCTGTAGTTTCAGCATCCATTTTTTTGTTATTCTCATCAATAAATATGTCAACAGTCAACGAGGCTTGAGTGTCATGAGCAGATGAATAACAGGTAACAATTCTGGAAGGTATGCCGAGAGCACGTGCTATGGTGGTAAGAACACCAGAAAAATTCCAACACTGACCATATTTAACTGGTTTTTGGGTTTTGTAAAATTGTTGCAAAATCTCCGTAGAACCCATCCATTTGGTAGGAGCAATACCACCAGAAAAATCTTCCGTCCAATTACCTAAAATAACACCATCATCGTCTACAGAATTGACAGCTGCCGATAAAGCTCTTGCAACTCTTACTGGATCTCCTCTATAGGCAGCCGGCACACGTCCCACAGTGCCCAATAATTTTAAAGCACATTCCAAAACGTGGCGTTCAAACTGGCCAACTTTCCACACAGAAGGTCTCAGACGATTGTAAGAACCACGCCAAATAAGGGTGGTATCATGCATTACATACTCCTTACGCTCGTCACGATCAGCAAGATAAACTTGATCCTCTGGGCACCAGGGATTAAAAAGCACATAAATTGGCACTGGCAAGGTAAACGATTTTGAACCATCTCCCAGCAACTTGGTATCAATATCTAATTTCCATTCTGTTACCGGACTTGTTACGGCAGGTTTAATTAACACCGTTAAAAAGCTGTCTTCATGCACCTCTATACCGGCACCCCATTCTAGAGCATCCCCTAAGAAGTCAATGCCGTCTCTGGGTACAATACCAACTAAAGTACCATGACCGGGACTGGGTTTCTTATCATCAGCCACGGTAAAAATAAAACTTATGGCATCACGACTAGGACTAAAGGGACGATTAAAATTCAATGTTATTCGAAAGGGTTCACCGCGACGTACAATGAGAGCATCTTTGGCTGCATAAAAATGATCTGTATGATGTTCGTCATGATTGTCTTCTCGATGTAATTCAACGGAAACAACTTTTAATATATCACCACTTGTTGCATCTGAAATTGAAATTATTAAAAAAATTAATTCAAATATTGAATAATAGCAAATAAATTTAGTCTTAAAGTTTTAATTACAAGTATTTATTAGTTATTTTAAGTAAACAAAAGCTGTAAAATAGCGATACATAATTTAACACGTATTTTACTCCCACTTTTAAACTGTGATAATATTTAGTGGGTGTTGGTGCTAGTGTCACGTTAAACGTAATAATTTTGGACGGATATGGCCTAATATTTTGATTTATGTGTGATATTTAAAGACTTAGTAATATTTTTTACTAAAATAGTGAGTAAATAAAAAAAATCATTATTATGCAATTTCATCAGTAATCTGTCTTCTTTTGTTTCTTCCAAACATGAACCTATATTGTTTTTAAAACATACGTTAGTTTGAAACTTAAGTAATAACCACTTGGTAATATACACGTCAGACCACATCATGGCGAAAAAGACGCAAAAGAGAAAAAAAGCGTCAGACAGACCAAAGATGCGAAAAGATCTGGAAGAAGTTAAAACGGTTATGTAAAATTAATTTAATGAGAAAAGTAATAAATCAGTTAAGTGCGAGTCAGACTCACACACGTAGGGTTTCGCACTACCCACAATATATAATTTGAAAAGCACAAGTTTTAAATTTTTTCACATCTTATGGTACACCCTTTAATTTTTTTAATCTTTTTATACTAGAGCATAGTACAAAATATCCTGTGTAAATATCAAGTGTTTTTCATAAAGTTAACAAGTGAAGGCCAAATTTCTCAAATTCCCTTTCATTTTTATTTATTTTCGTTACTTGTTACAGTAGGTATTGCAAAATATAATGTAAAGAGTCATCCTATTACTGTTCATTTTGCCTATGTATATGATCTTGTATATCATATACATATGCAAAATCGTGTCACTATCGAAACACCCTTTAATTTTTTGGATTAATTACAAATTTCTAGTAGTTGCCTCCTACAGCTCAAGAAATAAAGACATAAACGCAAATAACACGTCACTTTTGGAACACCCTATAAGTTTGAGTATTTGTTGCTATAGCGGCCACAGTTATACACCTGTGAAAATATCAACAGTCTACCTATTACGGTTCCAGAGATAAAAGGCACAGACGGAAGGACAGACGGACAGATATTGTAGCGAAAACAAGAGGGTTGTACAGAAGCCTAAACATTTAATACATGACCAAATCGAGGATATTGTTCCACATCTTGTCCTTATTAATCGAACATATAAAACAATGTTGCTTATTTTATACGCAATATATTTGGATTGAAGATAATTTACAAGACATTCTCGACAATAGTCTCGATCAGGGATGGTAAATTAAATTTTCCAATTGTACCAACCGGCTTTTTAAATTGTACTAAACAAATTTTGGCTGTGAATTTAAATTTCAATTTATCCTTTTATCGGATGGCGAATCATTCGACAATCACACTCATTTGTATAGGTACGGAAACAGAACTGCTAGCAACTTAACTGATATAATTAGTCTTAGCATCCAAGTGTTAAACTTAGGTTAGCACTAGCGTTCGGAAGTATTCTGAGATTATAATAAAATTAAAACAAAAAAGAAAAGATCTTTCATTTGCCAAGGTTTTTTGTAATATCGCTCCCCTTGTAGCACCTCTAAACTGTCGATAGAGTTGTTGGATAAGTAAAAATATCTTTTGCGTCTGATAATAAATTTAATTATATCTGGCTCTAGAAAGGGTTTTTGGCTTAAAATATATTTTAAGGTTTTGCACGCTTACCTATGTGCACGTATTTTCGATAAATTCGTCATTAGTTTTCATTTCTTTCACTCTATTCAGATACGTTTTAAAGAGAATTTTACTATTTTGTCTAGGCTACATGGAATTCCGACCTTAATTTGAGTATTTGAATTATTCATTTAATGAAAGTGACACAAAGTGTTTTAAACTTTACATTCCAAAAAATAAAGTTAGCGAAGCTTTTAAATTGTACCAAATAAGCCATTGGTGTACCCTTGTACTTTTCAGGTTTGAAATGTACCAAAAAAAGAATTGTATCAACCGATCGTAAAATTGTCTTTGATAATCTAAGCAAAACATGCATACATCGTCGAAGACTATGTCGTTTAGAACAGTTTGGCAAACTGGGATATGTTGTTTTATGTTTAAATTATGCTTACAGGTTGCTTAAACTTCAAGTAATATTTAGGATTTAATGACCGTCATCAGTCCGCTTATATGAATTAAAGTCAGTTTGTTTGCAAGAACTATCTCGGAAGTTAAAAAGAAATTACTTAAATATTAAAATCAATTTAAAAAATCTTTTGTTAAATAACAATTTCTATATTATAATGTTTGTCTAAATTTATATGTACATATGTATGTATGTACGTGTATGTGCATTTAAAAATTGTAAATTGTTTTAAACGATGACCTCATGTTTTACGGATGCAAATTCTATTTTTGTTTATTAATTGTCGAGTAATCGAATCAATTTATCCTAATGGTTTTTTTTTGAGTTCAATCATTTAAATAGATATTTTTGTGCCAAACAATTTTTTATCAAATTATAAGAAAACATTCTTTCATTTAATCAAAATACTAGAGTTTAGTATTTTGATTAAATGCAAACAAAATAAAAAGATCTATAATTCGCTACAAGTACAAGTACTTATTTATATTTATGAAGTTCATATATTTTGAACTTGTATCAAACATTTTCAATATACAATGTGTACCATTCATAAAAATAAAAAAAATTAATTACAATTTTTTACATGCACATATGAGTATCAATTTGGATATTTAATTTTTATGTGCTTTTTGTAATTAAATAGTAAGTAGTTTTCATTGATTCATTGCTATTCACTCACTGATTGATATGCTTTGTAGAAAATGAGATGCCATGAAAATGTAGGCATAATTTTGAAAACTTGTTTCTATGTTTTTTTTTTTTTGGTTTTATAAATTAGTCACAAATTTATTTAAAAAAAGACTAAAAAATAAAAATCTTACATTTACAGTTTCGTTGTATTTTTACAATAATAAGAAGAAGACAATAAAAGTCTTTACAAGACTAATTCCTTAATCGACTTCATTAAAAGGAGGAAGGTTATAAATTACTCGGACTCAACATCAATCAGTTCGTTTATATTTTTTTTTAAATATTTGTTCCTTCAGAACTCCGTTCGAGTTTAATTTTTTTATTTTAAATGTTATGTTAACTGATTGGTCCCATTATAAAATAAGTAAAAGTGTTATAAAATTGCCATGACAAATCTTATATACCCTTCACCATAGTAATGTTAAATATTCCCTTACTCTGTTATGTTTCCCAATTTCACAATAATATACATATGTACATACATACATTCGGTTTTTACTTTTATGATTTTCAACTTCATTATCTATGTATATGTACAAAATGTGTTTGTTTGTTTGTCGGAAAGCTATAGCTGCCTACACCAGTTGACCATCTTTCTGGAATTTTCACATTTTGTTATTAGATGTTGTTAATGTTTGGTTGGCAAAATAGGGTACTTATTTTATTGATAGTTGACGTGGGCGTGGCACATCACATACAAGTTAATATTTATCATCGTGTTGCTTGGTTACAATAACAGTTAGCGCCTTAAAATTTTGCACCAGTAACCTCTATATTAACATATATAGAAAGACAGACTGGATTGGAATAGTGGGCGTGATACCTCCACTGCAGAGTGAAAAATTATTAACGTGTTTCTGGCGAACTGGCATAGTGTGCCAAAATACATAAATTGGGACAGTGGACGTGTTGGACGTGGTAGTTTACATAGGGAACTACAATAGTAGAGTCTTGAAAACTTTGCGCAAGAAACTCTCATAATAATGTATATAGTCTAGAACAATATAGACTGGATTGAAAAAATGGGCGTGGTACCTCCCATACAAAATGAACAATTATTATCGTGTTAATGGGCGTCGTACCTCACACAAATACTGATCGAAAACTTTTCGAAACTTTCGAAAACTTTTTTTGCTAAATTTTTATCAAAATTTGTTTGTAAAAATTGTATCGCAAGTTTTTTGTAAAAATTTGGTCATATTAAACACCCAATGTGCCTCTTGACTGCTCCTGGTTCCCAGTAGGCACCCTGTGGGTCTATCGGCTATGCACTCCATGCGATCTACAGGTCGCAGTCTAATATATCTTTAACAAAAAAAAAAAAACAAACGAGAACCATTACAACTGAAAAAGAAAATAAAAGCAACGTGAAAAAATATAGGTCTGCAAAATGACAACTTAGGAAGATGTTTCAGTTGCAAGAGAGTTTTTAAAATGGCCAAATATGTTACTTCAAGAGGATTTAATTTATCTGAAAGGAAAGCGTAGTAAATGAGCAGACCTCAGGGATGTTAATTACATTTTGTAATTACCTCCAGGAGGGGGGAGTAAGTAAGAATACAGTTTTACGAAAAGAATAAATGCAGTTTGCTTTCCACTAAATGTGGATATATTTCAGACATTTCTTAAAAACAATATCAAACATTTCCGAAGTTAAAGGAATTTTTAATGTTAACAGCAAAAAGTCCTTTGCCCAAATGCTTGATTTTTAGCTGACTGTAACAATTTTGAATCAGTCTGGTGGCAACGAAATAATTAAAATAGAAATTAAAATTTTCTTTACAATTTTTCTTAATTTTAAATTCAGTAACCAAGAAAAAAAAACACAGTTCGGATGGGTTAGTATAATTACGTAAAAATTAATATTCAAAAAAACATATTCAAGGTATATTTATTTTACTAGGTAGTGGCATCCCAACAACAAATACAACAATACAAGAACAACATGGCATTTTGTTGTTGCTTTGTAGTTCGAAATGTCAAAAAACATATAAGAAAATTGAGAAGGCGTGTATGTGTTTTATTGCTTTCTCACTTCTACACTATAAAATTTCTGAACACGACACTACCTAGTAAGATAAATATACCTTGAACATATTCTTAAAAAAATACGACTATTACAAAAATAACTTAAATTTACGTGAAACAATATTTAATATATTATGTCAAGATCATCGTAAATAAACAATTATATTTCTATTTTATGTTTTTCGACAACTTATTTAAAAATCATTTCATAAATATAAAATAAAAAAAAATGTTTGTTAATTTTGCCTAAATACTAAAAAAACAAACTATTGGAATATAAGATCCATAAATTACGCCTTCGATCAAAAGAAGTGTTTCTCTTCACCACAGATAGAACACGTAAGTATTTATAAGAATCTCATTACGTTTGAAAATTTCTGAAACATTCAGTTGCTACCCCAATAATTATACACATTCTAAATTCTTATAAAAAACCGAAAATGGTCAGACGGCCATTGTTTAATCGGCTCTCTGCTCGTGTTCGGGTTGTAAGGGGCCTACATAACTTGTTGCAATTTTTAGTATATAGTTTTAAAAGTTTTGTAATAACAAGTAAGCAACATCGGTCCACATTTGGCAGAGATATGACCAGTTCACAGGAATAGGAAATGGGTTGCACGGCTCTGCTTTTTTAGCTCAGGTTTTTAGCGATTAAATTTTCAGTTTTGTTTTCTTCTTCAGTACATAGGTTGTAGGCATAGATAGAACTTTGATATCAAAGATATAAGTAGTAGTTTTAAACTACACTATCTAGTGGATCAATTTGGTGCCTCTGTTTTTTATCGCGATACTGCTCGACTAGTCCCACTTTCAAAGAAGTATGACCCAAAGATATCTCGAGGCGAAAAACCGAAATTATTAGTGCCATGTTGTTTGTAGTTGCATTCGTTTTTCGATCATCACTTGTGGGTGCTCTAAACCCCATATGCGACAATTTGTCGATTCACAAAGTCGTTTAGGTAAAACTGTGATTTACCGCTTAGGGCGATTTTAGAGTCTATTTTTGCTACTAATTCTTTTTTACAGTTCACAATTTTTGAGATAAGCTTTTTGGGTAATTTTTAGAAATATTCCCGAAATTTAGTGTGCAGATTTTTGTGCGATACACACAAAACTACTCACTTATATGGTGCTAGCATTTTTTGTATAGCACACAAAATTTGAAAGCACTTATTTTTATAGTGCTTCAGTTATGGTTTATGTATTTTCTTTATATAGAGGTACCTATCCCTGGATGCAATTCTAAAATAAATATAAAGTTACATACAATGAAATTTATAATCAAGCTTAAGTTCGTTTTTATTCTCTCTAAGAAAGAATTAATTAAATTACAAATTAGGTGATAATATTAAAGAAAAATTGGGAAAATTTAATTTTTAGACACCAGCACGAGTGGAATGCACATTTTCTAGATAAATATAAAGTTTTAACAAAAATATCCCGCTGACAAAAATAAAAGGAGTTGTCAAGTTTGGAGTACCTTTTAATCGGTAAAATTGCATTTTCACTACTTTTACTCTATTTTCTCCTGGAAATTAAATTTTTTGCAGAAAAAAGTATCCTATATTTGGTACCTCCTCGCAAAATTTTATTAAAATTCATCCAATAATTTTTACGTGATACGAACGCGGACAGGCAGACAGATAGACAGACAAAAATTTCTGCTTTGGGTTCTATGTATTTCAATTAATAACTGCACCAGCAATAAAATTTTCAAAAAATATTTCATGTTCGAAATGGTCCTGTTACTGTTTTGTTATATGTATAGATTAGATTTTATAAGGAAATCTTTTTGTTTTTTAAAAATTTCGTATTTTTGGTTCACCATCATTGATTTATGGCGAAATAATTTTTTTGTTAAAGTCTAGACTTTTTGCGTTTTTGGGAATATTCGGTTTTTAAAACAGCAATGTAAAAGCAACATAAACGAAAACATGATAAAAATATGTTTTATGTCTCCTTAGAAATTATTTTATTTCACATCAGCAACTAAGAAATTTTGATAAACTCAATGATTACTTTTGTTTCAGATTTTGATTTATTGCAGTATGATATTCGCAGCATTTCCGAAAATTATCTAGAGCCCTTAAGGCCGGGGCATATATAATCCATCATACGTTATACTTTGACGTATTCAACTGTGATTAAAGTACCGACGGAAGAGGTTGACACAATGAGTACTTTGTTGACGGATTTTAAATCAGGAAAGAAAACATTTGAAAAGCTATTTTCTCGATTTTACTTTATTTAATTTATTTATTTTGTTGTATTTTGCTTCATTTTTGCTCACACTCAACTCAACTCAAAATTTAATTGAAAGTAAGAAAAAGCAATTGATAGCTATCAAGGTGCTCAACGTACGTCCAAAGTTAAAAATTATGACGTACTGATTATGAAAACGCTCATAAGAAAACCAGTATTTCATCTTTCTTGTACGTTGAAAAAGACGACGTATAACGTATGACGACTTCTATGTGCACAGACCCTTACACACGATGAAAGACGAAAAATCGACTTCCCTTTTAGAACATTATTTAGGAATAACACTTTCTACAAAACTTTCTAGAGTCTTGAAACTTTGCACAAGTAACATTAGTATGTGTAATATCTAGCAAAATACAGATTGGATTAGGATAGTGGTAAAAAGTAAAATAGTAAGAATAGCGTGCGTTATCGAGTTAAAGGTTAGCCATACTTTTCTTCCAATTGTTTATTATATTTTTTGTTAATGGGTGCAGCAAACCCACCGGGGATAGTTAGTTTTTAGTAGTAAAATTGTTTAAACTATATCAGAAAGATCGGTTTAAAAAATAAAATACTTATACATATCGTCGTTCCGAAGTTATCTTGACGTATATCACAAAATCACAAAAAATGAGTTACGACTATTATTGAACATTAAATTATTAGATCTATCGATGTGTTTAATCCCCAATTCTTTATCTTCTGTAGATATTTAAAAGCTTTTTTGTCGTATATCCAAGTTTGGCAAAAAAATATTATGTTATAAGGACGTATGCGATACTTTTGTGGATATACGTCAAAAAATGTATGAAATTTTTGAAATACAAAAATGTTGCGTTATCTTGACGTATGTATATGTATAAAAAAATAATGTAATGTAATAAAAAATAAGAGTTTTTCAGAAGAAAAAAAAAACAGGTAATATAAAAATGATAAAATTTTTATTATTAAAAGTTTACAAAACGGATATTTATACAAACTTTGTTTCATAAACTTTTTATAAAAAGCAAAATTAAGTTTTACAAATAATGGGGGTAATTCTTGTAATTAAAATAAGTATGGAGACACCAAATAATACATAATTGAAAATTAAATTAAACATTCGTTTTGAAACTCAATCTGTTTTTTAAGCTTGATGATTGGAATTCATCTTCTTTTATAGATGTTTTATAAAGTAAAGTAAATAAATTGAATTTATTATATTTAATTGCTTTAATTTTAGTAAAAGGAACATTCTGAAAATTTAACTGTTGTGCAAGATTCGAATAAATTTTGAAATCTGTAGGTAACATTTCTATTATATTTAATTTAATCTTTTGGGAGTGATAATTCTTTAATTTAGTTATTAAATCTACAGGACTATGAATTTCTTTAAATTTAAGAAATCGATCTATTGCACTATGGACAGCGTCATTTTCTTGAATTTGGAATGTCCCGACTCTGAAAATTTTTGAGTAAATGTTTTAAAATTATTGTTTTTAAATTCTATTTTTTAAAAAGGTCAAAAACTACAATAATTATTTATTATTGTTTTTATATAAAAAGTCAAGAAGTGCAGATTTCAATATTTTATTTTTGTTTTGTGGCACACAGGAGTCGCTCCAAAGAATGAAATGTTCAATGTTCTTAAAATCCTTTACTATGTTTTTCAAGATTTTAATAACAGAACTGGCGATATCATTGCCAGAGCGACCACTCTGTGCAAATGGCATTTTGGAACGTTTTTTTCATTTTCAGGCAGATTAATGGTGCTTTGCAAATCGACGCACACCACGACTGTATTTTTTGATGCTATCTATCTGTCTCTATCACGATCAATTTTACAGTTTCGACTCTCATCTATATGTTTTTTATATAACGCTTTTTATCTTCGCTAAGTTTATTACTATTATGTAGATTCATATACATCTATCTATCGGCGTTATTTTGACGTATGCGCCATTATTGCAAAATATTTCCCAAAAGGTGGCTTTTACGGCAATATGTTATTATTTTTTTAGAACTAAAAATGTCTAAAACTTAAAAAATTTTTTCTATGACTTAAAAAATTGTTCCACTATTCGATAAAGTATAATTAAAATAGTATCTGACAAAAATATTGATCTTTAAAAACAAAAAACAAAATATTTAATTTCAAAACGAATATTGATTTATTGTAAAATTTTTTTAACTGAATCAAAGTACACAATCAAATCTATAAATTTTGAATATGGTTCAAAAATGTACTCTTATTATGGACTAAAAACTTGATGTTTCAAATATTTAATTCGGACGATTTAACATCTTGTTATTTATGGATTTTTTATTTATTTTGGACACTTCAAATTTTTGTAAAGATTAATATTTTTGTTAAGATGAATATCTACTAATGGTTAAAAAAGTATCTATACAAAATAACTTGTTTAACAACACAAACACAAAAAATAAGCGTAAATATTGCTTAAAAGAATAAAAACGCGAATTGAATATTAATAATAAATAGATGAAGTCACAAAAAAAAAACACGTTATGTTTAGCCATGTAAATTATAAACATAAAAAGTAACATTTTTTAAACGACCTTGGCAAAGAAAAATTTTTCAAAAGTGTTGTCTTAACATGCAGAAAATATTCTTACTTTCTGAGGCAGGACGTATACTTCGATAAGGACTTAAACGACGCGGAGGTTGCCACCAACGGTTTACCCAAGTGGGTAAATAATTTGAATACCAAGTTGCCATAGTTATTTACTGTTTTATAAAGGTTATGTTACTGATCTTGTATTTTTTGGTAATCTCTTGCACGCACATATATTTTTTTTATTTAATTCAAAATGAACTTCATTAACAACACAACGTTATTCCGCTTAAGTTCTACTCTAACGCGATCGTACTTATTAACTGAATTAGTAGCCACAACAATATACATAGTATTAAAAACAGAGAATGAGAGAAAACTTTTGTTTTCATTTATCTCTGTTTGGTTATTTGGTTAAAATGAATTTAAACAAAAAAAAAACACTATTAAAAAGGTACCCACTCAGTCTCTTAAACAATAAGAGACGTTATCAAAACAATAGAGGGTTTCTTACAGTAAACAACAGAACTACACAATAAGTGTCGACCATTTCAACAAATAGATATAAATGTTTTTGTAAATAGTTATCTAAGGTGCAATAAATATATTTGAGTAATTTTACATTTTAATTTAGATTTCAAAAGAAAAGTTATTTTACTGCTTAGGTTAAGTAATCGATTAGTTGAAATAACGGTCTTTTAAACTGTAAAATTGTGTTTCAAAGGTTTCTTAAAACTTGCGCTACACAATAACGTATGTGCAAAAAAATGGAAAATAATCTATAAAAGTTTAACGGATATTCGGGTTTCATTGAAGCCTTACGTGTCAATAAAGAAGACGTTATAAGCGTCGGGTTTGGGCGTTAT
Source organism: Phasia obesa (assembly GCA_949628195.1). NCBI lineage: Eukaryota > Metazoa > Arthropoda > Insecta > Diptera > Tachinidae > Phasia > Phasia obesa. The sequence goes on from OX451216.1 coordinate 5,673,238, forward strand.
ATGCTACAAAATAAGGCACTTCGGGAATATAAAGGAAGATGGGAAATATTAGAAAACTTATCTTCGAAATGATGAGTCTTAAACCCTTTAAAAAATAAAGAAAATTGAGATATATTGAAAAAATTACCTTCGAAATAGTTAGTCTTAAGGAAACAAATGTTGAACAACAATGGAATAAAAGAGCTCATTAATGTGAAATAACCTGTTCACGTTATCATCCATTATGCTCACGTTTTCATCTAATAGGCTCAGAAACAATGCCTTATTATATATATTTATTATATTTTTATGTTATATTCGTTCCTCATTAATTTCTTGTATCCGACTGGTAATTTACGGCTACCTTACTTTCATTGAGGCTCGTGCTGTCACTAGCCTTTTACTCTTCACTACAGTAAGTTCATTCTTCCTCATCTCAGAATCTATGGTAATTGCTAACTTTAGCCTAAGGACTTAAGCATCTTCATTTAATATGTGTCTGCTTGCTTGTGGTGGTCCAAAGCCTTTATGTAAGCCAGTCTGCTACACATCGACACAAAATATGCTCTGCTCTATTATAGCTTTTTTCAAGGCACAGTCTGCAAGTATCGCCTTAACTCTATTTTTAACTTAGCACAATTAGCATAGGCACACAGATTAATCGAAACACCTTCTTAGTCGTCCTGCCAATTTGTAGTAAAAAATAGCAAAGTCTTTGTAGGCTATCAAAACCACAACATCGGACTAATATACTAGCACATCACTTACTAGCCCGCCCAGACGCCCTAGCAGTCATTTAAATAAATTGTGTTTCTTTCTTAATTATAAAGGTTCAATCTCAATAATAAAATCATACTTAAAAAAAAGTCGAATCAAAGATGACCCACCAATGTTATTGAAAGAATTACGTTTTTACAATAAAAATAAAACTAAGCAAAATGGCAAAAATAATGGTAATTTTTAAAAATACAGAGAAATTATAGCTTCACATAATAGTTATTAAATTTACTAAAAAGGATTAATTTAGTTTTTCAACTGTTATTATTTTCTTAATTAAGTGTTTTATTGACCTTTATTTCAACTACACTTTATGTTTGTTAAATTTGGCTAAAGATAATAGTGTTTACCCACAAAATTTGCTGCAACAGTGATAGTTATAAAAAGAAAAAACTTTACAGGTAAGCCTTATTCTAATCACTCTTACTTAGAATGTATACAGTAAGTCACATAGTTATCCCAACATTACAAACTAAAAGTAGAGAACTCAAACTTAAGGTTTTACTAAAAAAAAAAAACTTTTTGTTCTGAAATATTTAATAATCTGTATCACATCGTCTTGACAAGCCATTGATTTGTTAAAGCATTGAACAATTTTATGTGTGTACATTAAAAAATCTCGTGTCTTTGTCATATTCGTGTTTAAACAGCATTGTCACAACACAACGATGTCTGCCATCATATATAGTGTTTAGTATGAAAGTTTGATTTTTAAATAACGCCACATGTTGATCAAGCGTGAAAATAATCTTTACTTTGCCATAAGCATTCAAATAACATTGACGATAAACAGAAAATTATGTTCAGACGAAACATAAACATCGATACGCTTATATTCTCCACATAGAAGAAGTTTTTGTTCGGTTTTCTGCCGACGTTTTGCTCATGCGCGAACAAATAAATTGCTCGTCGAGACGTAGTGTTAAAACCTGCATTGGTAACTGGAAATATATTTGTCCATTTTGTGATTTTTACCATAAAACCCAATTTTATCTCCATGTTTTGGTCATACCAAAAGATTAAATGAATTGAAAAGTTATTAATAAATTTTTTTGGGAATTTAAATATTAATTATTTAATATTATGCTAATTACTCATTACGTTTTTTTTTTTTGAAGCTTTAATATTCTGTAATATTATTCCATTAACATGCACAATTCTCATTGTGTTTTGTAGAATTTTATTACTTATGGAGTATTTTTGGCTTCTCTAAAATTAGGACAAATGTTTCCTGATGACCTGGCCTGAGCAACCAGTGAAATATGTATAGGCACTAGCTCTTTTCCCCCAACAAATAAATTGCATTTTTATTATAAAACGTTATGGGTAATTAGCATAATATTAAATAATTGAATTCAAAGTTTTTATAGGCAAAAGAAAATTAAATTTTAAATCTATAGAACACACAATTGGGCTAAAGAGATTAAATAATGATATATTTTACCCTATGAAAGCCGCTGCCTGGCCCATGATGTCGAAATAATTATTTCTTTTTTTTAATTAATTTTTCTTAATATTTAATTAATTAATTGAATAAAAGTAATTCTACAAAAAATGAATTCTTTGGACATCGCGGGACAGGCAGTGAAAATATTTCATTTAATAATAATTTTTGTTAAGAGAATATACTGAATTAATAAATAAGCAGTTTATTTGCTATAATTAATATCATTTTACAAACAAAAAAAGATATCAAAATTCGATTATTTATGTGAGACACTGTGTATAAAATTCACATTAATATATTCTGATTTAATTGCCTGAATAAACCTAAACTACTTTTATGTAAAATTTTTTAAATTCGCAACTCCCACTTGCTCTAATAATTACAATATGTATGAATGTATATAGCGCAAATATTGTAATTTGTGCGCGTATAAATTAACCTGAACACTCTTATTTTACATTTTAATAACAAAACTGAAAATCGGACTTTAAAAGAATTAAATCATTAGACATTTAATTTCTTGTTAATAAATAATGAGGTAGCTTTAAAATATACTTTTGTATTATTAAAGGTATATTTAGACTGAAATACGCTCCTTACTTAAAAAAATGGTGTCCAGTAGAAACAAAATAGAAAACTATTTTGTTACCATAACTAAAAACATAAGAGAGGTTTTGACATGCAAGATTAATATTAAATTGCGATTTTACAAAAAATTCTTCTTAAATAAAAATACAAATATATGATAAGTCTTTACACCCGGTACAGTGGTGTATTAAAATACACCACTGGTCTAATTAAAAGTTTTATTTTTTTCTAATGGTTTAAAAAATAAAAGTTACCATCCGCTTGTCAAATTTCTATCCCTAATTTCTCTTCTACTCAATACAATAGTGTAATCTAATATTCTCATTCGGAAAAAAATTTATGACAGATATAATTACATGTGGGACAATGTAAAACAGCCTTAAATACATACAGTGGTGGGCATAAAACGTTCGACAAAAGTGGACATTGGTTAGTGTGCGTGTGCAATTCACCCTTCCTTCGAAACCCTATTAACTGTCCGTGTGTGTCACACTACTATATCTCTTCAACCGTAATCGTTAGACACCTGATAGCATTTACATTTTAGACTGATTTAGTGACTCATTGTATCCATCTTTTGTAGTCTTATTATTCGCCTACAATAAAAAAGTTCATCAAAAATTGATTTTTTATATTTTTTTTACATTTTTGCAGTTGATCTAAAAGCACTTACCCACCTTGAGATAAATTTAAATTTTTAAAAATATAAAGAGTGGATGAAAGAACATATTAGTTTGTATATTTGTTTTCACCCACTTACAAATTCACGAACATGTAAAAATGAATCCGTGTTGCCGTTTGGTTACATTATTTCATATTTTCGTAACTTTTAAAGGCGCCATGTATAATTTTGTTATATTTAGTTAAATTTTCGTAGTTTTTGGTACCTGACATAAAATAATGTAGTATCTGTGAACTTTTTCCTTACTGAAGACAGGAAATAGGTGCACCGTAGCCTAGTAGATAGTGTACTACTCTTTCACCCTGGGGGTTGTGAGTTAGATTCACAACACAGACTCTGGGTGTTTAACTACAACGAGTGCAGGTCTTTGGTACTATGATAACTATATACGTATGTATATATATGTATGATATAATTTAAGTTAGAATATAATATGTTGTTGTATTGTAACATTTAATAAATAAATAAATACGATACTCTGTTGCTTTCGCCACACTATTGATACGTCATTGCCCTAAAGGCAATTTTTTCATGTTTAAGTAATTTTTTTTTAATTTCTTTCAATTTATTAAAAATTGTGATCCGATTACAAACACGAATAAAATATGTTTTAAAATAAAATTAATTTGATGAAAATTTTAGAATTTTGTAAAAGTTTCTGTGGGCGACATCTTAGCCCACTGTATAAAATGCTCCCAAAATGATCATGATAAAAAACTTTGTTTTTTAAGAATATTTTTCATTTCACTGTGAATATGCTTGAAGCAGTTTTGGCCAGCAAACGGATTGGTTATGCTGACAATTGATGGCGTCATCGAAATGATTAAATGATTGAATACCTAAAAAATTTTACACAATAGTTTAAATATGTATATATGTATGTGTATATCTTTCTATGCAGTTGAGTCACTTACATATTTTGTCAATTAAATTATTAATAGATTTTCGTTATTTTAAATTTGTCACATAAAACTTGTAGATAATTTCCTGGAATTTTCCCGTTGGTATGACTGCAGCATCTATAAGTGAAATGTTTACAGCTTAACAATACATACATTACATAGTAGTTTGAAACTAGAATTCATAAAATTAAGTTATTTATAAAGAAAATATGTCATCAAAGTGATAAACTAAATGTCTGATAAATGTGTAAATTATTTTTAATTGAGTTAAGTAATTTTCAACAATTAATCTATTTTTGATCGAGACACTTTTTTTTGTATTTTTGTTAATAACCTATAAGGCTTATTATATTACATAATTTGCAATAATGAAATAAATATATAATAACAACTTTAATTGATATTTGATATTGTATTTTAACATAAAACATGAAGGTCGTCCGTCCCTCAGTTTCGCTTAGTTAAGTTCCACATTTTTTGAACAGATGCATTTTGAGTTTTGCAATAAAAAGTTTTTTCGTTACATTTAAGTTATTTTAAGAAGTTTTAATTTTTGTTTTATAATGAAAAGCATATAAATATGTTGAAAATTTCTAAATAAAATCTATGCATATAATAAAACATAAATTTTTTCTTCTCTATATGTTTATCTGTGTTCGCATCTCGTAAAAACTACTGCATAAATTTTAATAAAGTTTTGGTGAGGTTGTTTGTACCTTAGTATCTTGGAAATATAGGATACTTTTTTTCCGCAAAAATATCTCATTTTCAAGAGAAAATAGAAAAAAAAGGAGCGAAAGTATGCAATTTTACCGATTGATACTGCAAAATTGGCTGCAACTTTTATTTTTAAGAGCGGGACATTTTAAACACTATTTACAGAACTCTACAATAATTTTAAAATTATATATAAATTGAAACATTTTATCCAGTGATGGGTACCTCTATATAAAATACACAAACCATAACTAAAGCACTTCAAAATTAAGAGTCTTACTTTCTATCAAAGCAAAATCTTATAAAATATTGTAAGTATGTTGGTTAAGGCAGACTAATTTATATATCGGCAAAAATATTAATAGAAAAACCTAGGTGACAATGATTTCACGGAGAATTTCAAACGCTTCCCTGTATTCTGTTAATAATTCTGGGCCATTTCAATAGGATTCATTAACCTGTTTTCCTTACTAAAAATATAGAAGTCGAAATATATTTTTATATTTAGCTTAATTTTAAAAAATTATAAGAATTTTAATTTTATTTTATCTTTTTCTTATAAATGAATTCATAATTATGAAAATTAGAATTGTTCATATGCTATTTCTTTGTTAAATTTGTTTTAATAGAAAAAGAATGCTGGAGACTTAGGTAAAGATCCAGAAGAATGCTGAAGGCGGATGTAGAGATCCAGAAAATTATTAAATTAAATTCCGTAAGTATCTAACTTTTCTTTATCTCTTTATAATAAAGAATTTAAGAGCGAAGAATTATTAATTCAAGTTTAAAAAAGTGATACTACTATTTTAATCCCATATGCTTTTAAATCAAGGTATTTTTCTTCCACTTTCATCAAACGGAGACATAATTTATGCATATGTACATACATACATTCATACATACACACATATATACATACATATGTGTGGTAATAAATATAAATAAATAATTTATATATTAATAAATTAGACTATAAATTATATAAAATGACTCTGCGCAATACAAAATTTTGAATTTTTTTTTAAAGATTATCAAATCGCCCAAACCTGTCAAAAAGTCTGTCACACATGTATATTTCTTATCAACAATTTTTTAGCACACATGCTATTTATGACAGATCCTACAATTAATAGTCAAATTAAAAAAAAAAAAGTTTGTATACCCTTCAGAGAGTCGCACAGCCATGTTTTACAAACAAAATTATTTTGAAACCCATATTAAAGAAGTTATTAAGTTTTTTTCGTTTTCTGAAAAACGACTTTTTGGCGCTTACGTGGTTTAAGAATAAACGCGACGATATGGCAAAGCAGTTAATTTAGTAGTCTATAGCAACAACAACGCTTTAAACACACAAAATATTTTTTTTCACAAACTGTCGTTGCATTTACATAGGACGGTTTTTATTTAATTGTTTGTTTATTGAGATTTTTTTTATTATTTATTTGCTCTTTAAAACTCTGTGTAATTGAAACAAAATTTAAAAAATAATTATTCAAACTCGGACATCACCACTTACAAAATATATTGGGATTTTCGCAGGCTCAAATCTATTTGTGACCAATACCTACTTTCTAGAGAAAAGTTGCTTAGAAATCTTTACACACAAGACCTAACATATATATCTTCGAGGACTTATAATTAAATCCATCGTAGTTCTGTTTACAATATACATACATGTGTACATACATTTCCAAATTTTATTAAAAACATTTACAACCATAAATAATAAATCTTTGCAATTTGTTATATCCAACCATTCCATACACACACCTCCCTACATATGTATGTACATATATTTATATGTTTGTACGTACGTACACGTACATGCAATTATGAATATTGATTTCGTTGCAAAAATAATAATTTAAAATACTTAAAAATTAAAAATTGTTTTTACATATTGAACGTATGTATCATACCCGTTTCATCTGTTTTGTATTCTATCGTATGAATGGAAGATTCAGAGTTTTCCTGGAAACAGATGTTTTTCAAACAATTGCAACAATTCAATTCAATATGTTTGCTTTCGTTGAGTGAAGACACTTTATTGCCCATAATTAAATATTTATTACTTTAATTTTTTTAAAAATTTAATTATTAGTTAAGAGATCACACAAAGCACCAATTTGCTAAACCAAAATTTTTCAACTAATTTCATGGTAATTTTGATTTAAACTAAAATATTTATTTTCGATTTTTGTATTAATACTTTAAATACTTTATATCTATCTTGTTTAAGGTGTTTCATTATGTTATTTCGTTTTTATTTATTACAACTATAAGCATAATATGTATTTGCTTTGTAGAAATAGAAACAATATGAACACATTTTATTATAAAGCTGAATCTAATTTTATAAATACCTATTTGTTTTTGAAACGAAATGCTATTTTTTTGGAAGCGTCGTTGACTTTGTGAAAAGCTTAGGCTGGCTTTTTTAGCTTCTTGTTGACCTTGTGGACAATAGCCATAGTCGTTACCAGCAGCTAACAAAATGTTTTCTAACTTTACAAATCACTTAACATTGTATGCAAAAAATTAAATGTCCCTGTATTCTGCCTACATAAATAAATATATACATACATACCTATATGTATACATACATCCATCCACCCATACATAAATAAATATATTTTTACATAGAAGAAAAAGCTCGATTTGAACACAATAATCTCAAAATATGTTAAAAAATTTAAAATAGTCAAGATTTGCAGAAAATTTGTTAAGTAAAGAATCAACTTTATGAAAAACGAAGCTTTATTAACAAAGAGGAATTTAAGAGCTATAATATGAAAATAAAAAGCTCTATAAAAAACGGAAATAGTAGCGGTATTCAGTGTTTGATGCAAAAAAGCAAATGCGTTATATCATTCAAATTTAACAAAAACATACGTATTTTGTTGTTGGATTTTGCAAAGAAACTATGATATTATGCCCTTGCACTTTTGCAAGACCTTTTGCATCGAACACCGAACTTCGCTAGTGATTTGCACATTTTAATGTATGTATGTTTTAAAACTATATATGTATATCAATCCTGAGATATTAGTTATAAGTTAAAATATATTATTATGATCTTCACGCCTGGTGGAAAGTTTGTTCATTTTTTATATTTGGCTATATTCATTTGCGATCCAATAAAATATATTCTATGAACCCTTATAGGTAAGAACAGTTAATTTTATGATGTCCATTAATAATTTAAAATATTTTTCTTCCAAAGCTCTAGTTTCACAAAATGCACAGTGGGACAGAATCAAAATATTTTGGAAATAACTCAGCCATTTGTAAAGGACTAAGCCTGAACTTAAGTTTTTAAGGGTGATGCTATGTGATCTCAAAGTTGGGTACCTCGCTTAATAATTAACGACCTAAAGCTGAAAAATAAAAATAATTAAATTAAAAATTAAACTATATGCCAATATTATTTTATACAGACATGTACAGTAGGCTGGAATGTTGGCATATGGCAGAAAATAAATGTTTGTATTACACGTTCAAATAGTGATAAAAATTTGACTTTTTATGTGAGAAGTTATTCTATTGTGATTGAACCACATCTTGAGGTGCCGCAGAAGCCTTGAAAATATTTTGTTTGTCTATAAATCTTATATAGTTATATTTTTTATTTTATTGGTGGTTTTTTATATTTATTATTTTAATTTGATTAAAACTAATCCTGATATAATTCAAAACATAAAAATTTGCTATCCATCTTCATTTTACAAAATTTTTGCACGTTTTAATACCTAAATGGTGTATAAAAGCATGAAAAATATTTTTTTTATTTTACCTTTTTTTCTTTGTTGTATAAAATTCGGGTAGATATGATATTTTAATAATTTTTCATTGACTAAAACATATTTAATGTACTTAGCATGGTGCTTTTATTTATATAATACAGTTTTTGCAGATTCAAATAAATTTAAATTTGCTAAATTTCAATAAATTTGGATCTGCGGAATTTGGATTTGTGGCACCACTTACCCTACTCTAATCGTCATTAAACTTTACAATTGACTTAACAATAGCAAATGGCAACTTTTTATCACTATTTAATATTGAAATTGAAAAAAATAATTTTCGTTCCACCCTAATGTACAGCATTATCCATATTGTTGACTCTTAAATTAAAATAAGTCGTATGAGAGAAAACTCATTATTCACGCTTTAAAGAAATAGAAGACAGCGGCTACCCAGTTAAATGAAAACAAATTCTGTTGGCTACAATTGTCGCCGTGTAGTCGGCTACTTAATATTATTGAAGACGACAGCTACATCGTAAACTCTGACCTTGTTGTAGAAATATGTACATATTTTGCTTTTATAAAATTAAATAACTTTAGCTCTGTTCAGTAACTGCAAATTAGTACTAATAGTTACTGGAAAAGCGTTCATTAACTCTAAAAACTAGCAACGAGAGAGCAAAATAAGAGAATAAAAATGTGAGAGAAAAAAAATTACTTGCAAATTTTTGTTAGTAAAATTTTTACTAGCAAGAATTAGTCAAACAGCTGTTCGGGATTTTGTGTTCAATATATTTTTTTGGAAAAATTATATGAAAAAAGAAATTTTTGCAACAGTATTTTAGTAGTTTAAATAATAAAAAGTGAATAAAATTTTGTTGGTATATTGTTTTCTTTAATTTAGCGAGGATATCAAACGATAAAATTTAGTTTTTCCTTTTTAAATTTAGGTTTTCATTTTAGGTCTTTTTGTTTTAAAATAATAAATAGTAAACAAATCAGGGATGACACATTTGTTGCAATCGTACTTTTTTCGGTACAATTCTGATTTTAAAATTGGTATTGTACAGTTTTTAATATATTTTGAACAATAAACATATTTGTGTTTTGTAATATTATTAATGTAAATATTATAGAAGTTTCTTTGAAATAAGAATGTTTATTAGCACTGACTAACCAAAATTATTGACATCTAGAGCTTAAATACATCATAAACTCTTTCAAAAACTACCCAATATTTTAAAACAATAATTTTATTTAAATTATTGTGCTTTTATTTTTGTTGTTTGATTTATTTCTATGGTTTCCTTGAGATTACTATTTTCAGTTTAAACTTCTTTAAAGCAACATTTCTGGCTAACAACGCCAGATTACTTTATGTTTGCCCATTCAGTACAATTACGTTTTCAAAGGTACTATTTTATGGTCTAATCGGTACAAGTTTTTAGTCCTTCCTGACGCCACCGTAGTCTACTTGCTAACTTTTGCTAATAAAGCGTTCATTTACTTTTTCATATTTAGGAGAGTAATTATGTAAATTTCTGTTTTACTCTCTCGTTGCTAGTTTTTGCTAGGAAAGTTACTGAACAGACCTTTTTTCAAAAAATAATAAACATATACAATACAATACAACATACCTATTCATTTGTTGAATAAAATTGTCGGATACAAAAATAGAAATTAGCCTAAGTTGACTACAGACGCAACGGTGGTCGTGTAGCCATTTGTATTTATTCTTGGCAGTTTGTAGTCGGTATCCTGATGTTGTCTATGTGTTTAATATATCTAGGTTTTAAAACAGAGCTCTTATCTATTTAAGAATCAAACATATTTAAAAAAATATGTTACTCTCTATACATATATTCTTAATATTAAAAATATGTTACACTCATGATTTTCATTTTCATAGAAATATTGAATTTTTTTTAAATACATATTTCGAAAATTTGTGAAAGTTTTAAAAATATTTTGTAAAAATATTTTTTTCAAAATTTTTGTAAATTTCTTTCGACAATTTTTCTGCAAAAATATCTTGTTGGAAATTTTGTGTAAATTTTTTTATTTTTTAAATTTTATTGAAATTATGTATGAATAAGGATTCAGAAAGAAATTACGATTGGAAGGAAAAACTTATATATATATCCTTTCCACGTTGTGAAGGGTATAAAAATATGTTACTCTATATACATAAATATATTCTTAATATAAAAAATATGTCTTGTTACACTAATGATTTTCATTTTCATAGAAATATTGAAATTTTTTGAAATATTTCGAAAATAGTTTGTAAATATTTTTGCACAAATTTTTGTAAAAATGTATTTTTTTTTTTTGTAAAATTTTATTCGAATATTTTTTCGGAAATTTTTTAAAACATGTTTTTCGAAAATTTTTCTGCAAAAATATCTTTTTGTAATTGTTTATTTTAATTTTATTGAACAAATTTTTTCAATTTAGGATATTTCTGTAAATGTGAATAATAAAAACAATTTGAAAATTAAAAAAGCCATATTTACATAAGAACACTTGCGACCTTTAAGAGGTTTATTAAATAAACTTTGTAATAAAGTTAGTTAAATCAAAAATAATTGAAATTGAATAAATAAATAAATAAAATAATCTTATGTATATGGCCCTTATTATATGTAATTTAGAATTTTTCGAATTGAAGTTCTCAATTTCCTGTAGTTCCCTTATTATTACAGAAACGTGGTACAAACTTGAAACGTGGCGGCGTCTCAGGTTAAATAAAAATCTTTAGCGCCGGCGACAAACCGGCTTTTGTGTTGATCGACTTAGATCTATAAGTGGGAGTAGAACAATTTTTTTAGTTTTCTTCGAAATAAAAAGCATAAATTTATTTTTTGATAAAAAGGAGAATTTATTTTTTATCCTATAACAATTGCTATAAAGATGACCGATTCAATGAAAGAGTTCGACGGTCAAAATTTTAGTGTGGATAAATGTTTGTATAGACTTTCCATTATGACTGTGTGATGTTACTATTAGTATTTACAGATACAAAACTTTTGGTAAAAGAGTGTGTTGGAGGTCCAGATTTGCAGAAGAGGAAAAAAGAAATCCAAGTATACAGTGACCAAACTTCTGCTACTTTAAAGAAATCGGTTTATGCAAATTATATGCAATTTATCGAAACAGCCAAAGAAATATCAAGTGAGTTGAATCTTTTATATTTTTATATTCACTACATTAAACCAACAGAAGTGTTTTTGATACCTCTCTTATGGTTAAACCTAACATATTTTGCCAATCGACATAAAACCAAGCTAAAATTTGAGGGAGGAGTAGCAAAAACACTATTTTTGGAGCGGTCGGTTTTATGTACAAAAATTATTGTGGTTTTCATAATATTTTAAGGTCTAGAAACTGAAATGACTCAACTGTCATTACTTCTAAACGAACAGCACAATATCTTGGCTTCTTTAACGGATGAAAAATCAAGTTGTGCTTATAAATCAACAGACGAAGAAGACAATGAAGGTCAAGCTCAACAGGAGGCGGACAATATGCATGCAACTCGTGCTGTAAAAGAAATGGTGCAAGGTTTTAACGGCAATCTGGAAGGAAAAACTTTTTTAAATGAAGGTGCACTCACCGAATTAGATAGCAATGACTATAGACCCATTCAAAGGGTATTTTTCTTTCTTTTTAACGATGTTCTTATAGTATGCAAGGTTAAGCATGACAAGTGGGTATCACCTAAAATGTAAGAAAGAAATTTTTTTCATATTAAGTAATTTATTTCAGGAGACTAGAATTTTTGTCCGAGTACAATCCCAAAAAAATAGCCGTAATTAATATAAAAGATTTAGATGGAGTTAAAAATGCAATTAACATTATTACCCCTGAAGGTACGAAAATTTTTCAAAGTATTACGGCAGCTGGAAAATCCGAGTGGATAGAACAATTTGAAGTAGCTTTAAAATGGGATCATCAGCAGAAAAAGTCAAAAAAAGGACCTGCACCTCAGCCTCCAAAAAATAAGTTGGAAAGTGTTCCTCAAATAAGTGTAGAGCTATCGCCAAAAGAGATGCCACCAATAAGTCAAGGAAACAATGTCCCAGAATGGATTTATTCAGCAACTGACGAAATACAAACATTTATAGCACAGCGACATTTTGAAGAGGCCGAGTCTCTAGTCAAAAGATGCCAGGATTTTTTAAACGACAATAGTTTCGATAATGCCTTAGAAATAGAATTAAAAGTACAAAATTTGGAAAAGCAATTGATGGAAGTTCTCTTAAAAGAGCTGTCAAAATGCCACGCTAGGAACTTACAGGTTGCATTAAGGTCGTCTAGACGTTGCCTTCAGATTCTCGTCAATATGGGAAAAGCGCGGCAAGCTTGTGAAACCTTACTAAAAGTTTGTTCTATAGCTTTACGTACAACACAAAGAGAGGCAAGAAAAAATAACGCAGAAATATCTGAACTGTTTTTCTGCGATTTAGCTCAAGTTGCATGTGAGTTTTTATCCTCTTTTCAGTCCCAACCGGCATGTGTTTGTGGTAAGTATATAAAAAATTTATTTGTATTTAACACTGCAATTAATTTCACTTTATAGCACTTGTAGTATGGTGTAACGCTGAACTTCAATATTTTGCAAGTCAATTGAAAAAACATTATCTTACAAAAGGCAGTCAGTTGGAAGCCATTGCCAAATGTATAGAAGGTATACGAAAACCATGCTCCAAACTAACCGAAATAGGCTTAGATTTATCATACCATTTAGAAGGCCTATTGCGTGCTGATTTAGTTGGGTTAATTACTGACTCTCGCTTTCGATTGTTAGATACTATTGGACGAACAGAAGACTCATGCCAACCCTATAATTTGCAAACTAAATCTAACTTAAAGCGTTTACTTTTAGAAATGGATGCTTTAGGAATTAATTTACGTCCACATGCTACAGGCGATACTTGGATTAATTTGACTCAGTCAACAGTAAACTTTACCAGACATTTTTTACAACTCACACAGTATTCCGCATACTTGGCTAAAAGTGAAGCTCTCTTTCAATGTTGTCAAGTACTACTGAGAGACTTGCTGCAAGCACAACAAGCAATAAAACCTTCCGCTGGTTTAAGTGTTGATGTAAGTTAGGTTGTGATCGGAAATAAATTAATGCTCTGCATTTTCTAAACTCAATTTACTTTTCAAATCGAGATACACAGTATCTTTACCGTACTATAAAACAAAAAATCTGAATTGCAAAATAATCTCGTAAAAATCAAATGCAGCGCAATGACACCTTTCCGATCAAGATCCCAAAACTTTGTATTTCATTGTGATTTAATTTTAAATCACGTTAATTTTCAGCCTAATTTTGTGATGAAAAACAAACAATTTCTTATTGAAGAACTATTGCCTATTGCAATTACCAAATTCCGTGAAATCAGTGGCAGTAATGCGACTATTTTGGAAACTTTACAAAATCAAACGCGGGAGCAGCAGCCTCCTATTCCTAAAAAACGTAATGTTTACCAAACTGATGTATTTTAAAAATCATAGAAACCCAAGATATTTCCTTGAGATACTATGTGCTTACAAGCTGCTTTTACCGAAATATACATATTTATGTCTATAAGATTTGTAAGTTCACTTTTACTCTATGTTAGCATTATTAACTATTTATGTATATATTGATATTCAGAATGTAGATGTAGTATGACTATCAAATAAAATAAATAATATACATATATACATAACTCATTTTTCTCATTTTTGCAATGTTTTTTTAAACGTAACCCGATGTTTGTATGTTTCTTAAACTATAATAGGCGCACTTGTAATTTCCGCAGAGGGTTTAGTACTATGGTAGACGAAGGATAAACGAACATACTTGAAGGATAAAACTAAACTAAATGTTGCAGGAAACAAGCTTTAAAAACAAAGTAGAATATAGATTATTGTAGTAATACTTTACTCCACACATCAATCACGTCCCAACAATTTTTTTTTTTGTGATGTAGATTGATGGTTTAGTTTTGGTTTTCTTTTTTCGCGCGTTTACATTATGCCTTTTCTATGCACTCTGTCCCTACAACAAAGTCATGCAACACGTGTTTTTTTTTTGTAAAAAATAAAAAAAGATTGCAGGATTGCAAGATATGAAAGTCTTTATTTTTTTCGTTTTGGGGTTACTCCGTGCCTCTCTGAAAGCCAGAGAATGGGAGGATTATTTGGCCCAACCAAAAGGTCAAAAAACAATCAGGAATTTAAACTGAATTTAATGCTTTAAAGTTTAATTCTTGCTTCGTTAAGGAATTGATTAATCACATGATAACTGTCAATTCTTTCACTCTTGAAGAAGGCTGTAGTGTTATTGTATTTTTCTAATGTTGACATTTTGTGTATATTATTATATCTAGTGGAACTGAAAATTATGTGGGAATCATCCTCCCATTCCATGCAAAGGTCACATTGATCGTTATCTATCACATGAAGCTTAGCAACTGAATAAGGACTAAAGCAGTGACCCGTCAGTATTCTATTAATTTGTTTAATCTCTATTGATTCAGATTAATGGACGTACTCATGAACCAAGGTATTCTCTTTATATTCGGAAAAATTTTATAATATTCGATTCCTTTGGTGCAACTGAGTACCAAATACTCCCTCTCCCATTCGTTCCAGAGCTTGTTCTCTTTATATTTAAAATTGTTTTTGGGAATACACAAATATAATTTCAAATATGTTTACTCCGATTGAATAAAGTGGTATCTTATAAAATTTTATAAGTGTTCCCCTGTGAAAGATAAACATTAATGAAATGTACCAAGGTATATTTATCTTACTAGGTAGTGTCGTCCGCCCAGCTGATTTAGTAGTTCGACATGTCAAAAGTTGTATGTGTTCAGAAATTTTATAGTGTAGAATTGAGAAAGCAATAAATCATTGACATTTCGAACTACAAAGCAACAACAAAATGCCATGTTGTTCTTGTATTGTTGTATTTGTTGTAGGGACGCCACTACCTAGTAAAATAAATATACCTTGAAATGTACTTTAAGTCAAAATTTCCATATAAAATTTTAAATAAAGTAGACATTTTTTTGGATAAGGGCATAACAATTTATTTCTTAACTCTGCCGACGATAACATTCATGTTAATCTCAGCTCTGTATAGCGATAGAAAAACGCAGAATTGACATACTCGTGACAACCATAACAGCTGTCTGTTTTTAATAAATATAACAAATTACCAAACATTAAATAATTATTTAGTAAGTTTTTAAGCCAGAAATATAATAATTATAAGCTAAAAGTGTTAGTAATCTGTGATAGTAATGTCAGAAAATTTGGAACAACAAACAGAAGAACGAGAAGCCTTGCAGTCCATATATGAGGGCGATGAATCTTTTAAAGAAATCAACAGCACCACATTTCAATATAAGGTAATTTGGAAATACATATATGTATGTATGTACATGTTTGTAGTGATAAAATAATCTTGACAAATATGAATGCATTTAATTATAGTATGGAGAAGAAAGCAATCAGAAATCCTTCTTGGTAGAAATACAATGGGGTGAAAATTACCCGAATGAAATGCCCACCATAAACATGGATACATTCTATAATAGAAACATGTAAGCCATTGAAAACTTGTCAACTTTGTAATAATGTTTACGTTTTCCTTATTTTAACAGTGCGACCTCGGTAAAACTTGCAATTCAAAAAGCTCTGAAAGAAGAATCTGAACAGTGGTTAGGGTGCGGTATGACATACACATTATTTGAGTGTTTAAAAGAACGTATCGATGAGTTAACGGCAGAACAACCAGAACATTTACCCATACAGTCTATAGATTTAGACAAGTTAGGAGTTAGTGCAATACAGATTTCTGATAACACCGAAACAGTCAAAAAAGAACCGAAGAAAGAACAGCTAACAAAAGCTCAAAAAAGGAGGCAGTGGGAGAGAGCAGATCATAAAGGTGATCGTCCCAGAGGCTGGGATTGGGTGGATATTGTAAAGCATTTGTCACAAACTGGATACAAAGACGAACAAAATGCGACAAAGAATAATTCTTTACTTTTGCAACCATTAAACAGCTGAAAATGTGCGACAATGGTTATATTGAAAATTACAGAGAATTTACTGCCCCAAAATTTTTCTTATGATATTTATTTTATGAATAAACTTTGTTGAAAACTAAAGTCAAGTTGAATTAATACTAGGTGATTGCATAGCTCAAGGTAAATTCTTGGTAAATAGGTATAATAACCGTACATGCCAACGTGGCCGATGGAGTTTTGTTATTTTTTTATGCCTTGTTTGAACATTACGCTAAGTTGCAGAATGTAGTTTTTGTTTTACTGTGTTATCGACTGTTATCTTTTATATTTTAACTTTATTAATAAATTAATTATTTAGGCTTAAGTTCTTAATTCTAAAGAGATAAAGAAAAATTAGATATCAGCAAAGCAGAATGCATTTTCTAGACAGCTACGTCCGTCATCAGTACTCTTCGTATCTATCTACCCGGTAGTTTCAATTATTATTAATTTTCTATTTAGACAAACTTATCAAAGAAATAGAATATGAGAAATTTTACATTATATTTCATAGGAGATAGAGCTTTTTGAAATTGTTTTACACTTTTAAACACTATTTCTTTTTATATTATACTACCAAGCAAACATTTTTCTTTATTTTTATTCTCGTTATATATTTTCTTGATATATATCTATCTTGCTATTAGCTAACCTTTGGTTAGCAATTAACAACAATTATATATTTTTTTATTTTACAAATGTATATTTTTGATTATTAACACAATAGTGTTGAAGTTAATGAATTTTTCTTTATCTCTTTATAATTAAGAACTTAAGCCTAAATAATTAATTTATTAATTCAAAAATAGTTCAAATAAAATTCATATAATTTTAACTTTATTTTTATAAATCATTTTATATGAGAATACAAATTTGAACAATCTTCAATGGACTTGGGCATTCTTTTGCATTTAAAATCCACCCTATTTTAAATATTTAGTTCAAGTTGTTTGTTTACGTCTTTTGGAGGCAGACAAAATTAAAACCAAAAAATAAAAATAATTAAAAAAGGCGTTACATATGAATGTATGTTGATTTTTTATTTAAAATTTTTACTACACACAACACAATAACGCATACATAATTTTCACCACATTTTAACAATTTAAAGGAGCTGCGGTGGGTCCAGATTCTTTTTTCATGCTTTTTATTTTTTAGTTCTATTTTTTCTTTTGTTTTTTCTTTTAGTAAAAATAAATAAAACACATTAGGTTTGTTCTTTATTTAAAAATAGTTAATAAATTTATTTTTTATTGTTTGCTAGTCATGCAAGCCAGCAGCTCTAGAAACATTGTAGGTCGTTTTAACATCTTTTAGGGATCTTTACACATAAGATTAATAAGCCATAAATTATTATTGTGTAAAAAAATAATTTGATGCAATAAATGTTGGAAGTTTCTGCTTCGAAAGTAAGCGAACACAGCTATTTTTTTACTTTTTGCTTTGATATTAATTAAGGCGAATTAATTTATTTCGACAGAGGCAGCCGACCAAACAAAAACAAAATACATGTTGTTTTTTATTGTTGTCGTCTCGCTTTAACCTGATAAATAGATTCGCCTTGATTTAGTTTTAAGTTGTAGGTTATTTATTTGTTAGGTATTTTTAAACACATTTAAATCAAGGCATATGAATCAGGTAGCCTCACTACTGAGGGGAAATATTAAGGCGAAAATAAACAATTTTTTTATATGGATTTTGACACTTAAACTTACAATTTTTCCCCTTAAATAGAAGTTGAACATTTAAAAAAAATTTTCGCCTTATTATTTCCCTTTCTTAGTGAGGTTACCTGATGAATGAGCCTTGATTTAAATGTAGTTTTGAAAAGAATGGGATACAATTTTTTGGCGTTTTTTCTAAATTAATTGGGAACCCCAAAAGGGTTGTCAGGTCTATTTTCACCTATTTCGCCAAAAACAATTTGAAAATCGCCAAAACAGTTATTTGTTAAAATTCGCCCTATATATACAATATTTTTTAATTTTAAAAACTTTAAATAATCACAAAAAATAAATTTTTTAAATAATCACAAAAAATAAATTCTCCAAAAATAGAGAAAAATTTGCCAAAATATATAAATATTTTATCTAAAATGATTAATGAACACGAGAAAGGTAAAATTTTTACTTAAAACAATAAAAACTAGTGGTTATTAGAGTCGCATTCGGTTAATCGCACGCCGGTTAAAAGAAAAAATCGCTTTATTGAAATTAAAAATTCGTAACATTTAATCTCGTTGAATTTTTAAGCCTTTCAGGAAAATTTGCTTAAGTGACACAAAACTTTTAAATCTTACAACATTTTGATATTATTTTTTATACATTTGATTAAAGACCATTCACATAACTTCCTTGATTGCTAATGTTTTAAAATAATAGGCGCAACTAAGTTATATTTTTCTTTAAAAATTTATTCGATTTCAATTTCACTCGGTTTCGGATTACAGAACATACCCGTTTATTATTGTATTATATGTACATATTTAATAAAATTAACCTAAAGTGAAATTTAATATAAGACTTTTTTAATATCAAGTGCTTACTTCGTTTAAATTAAACACGTTTTCACTTATACGTAGCCCTTATAATTAAAAATTCCGGATAAGTGAAAAATAAATCGTGTAATTTTTCATTTGCGCATAACCGAATTCGACTGTATAATAAATGGAGACCTGAACATATTCATCTTTAATGTATTTGTCACCGTATTCTTATTTAGAATATGTTTTATAGGAAGTAAATTTATTTAACATTACTAAAGATCAACAGATGGGTGCCACATGCCCTATTCCAATTCATCAAATTTATAGTATGTATTTCGAAACTGATCTTATGCAGCATATAAATTTAAATAAAAATTCAAAATTAAAGTAAAAAATATTCTTTCAACTTAGAGAGAATAAAACGAAATTAATCCCTACTTTAAAACTTCCTTTGTATGTAAAAAATAAGTATATAAAATTCATTGGAATTACGATCACATCAAGTACAAAACTAATTAGATAGAATATCATATTTTTATAATTTTCCTAAAACAAAAGCAAGGGGAATCCATAGGCATGAAATCGAAAAGTCAAACTCCATACAAAAAAAAAATAATAAACAAATTTTTTCTATATGAAATTTGACAACTGTAAAGGGGGGAAAAAGCCTAAATTCTCCAGTGCAATCACCTAGTATTAATGCGCCTTGAACAAAAGTTAATATTTTCTATTATTGATAAGTATCCAGAAGTATGTCAGGATTTATAAAAATTTTTGAAAACAATAAATTTGGTTTGTGATAAGGAATTGCAACATTTTAAAATAGAAAGATGTTTGCAAACTTTAAATAAAGTCTCTAGTTTCCAGAATAAAAACATCTTTATCGTGAACTTTAAATAAATTTATATGTTTCAAAAGTTTCCGGTTCCCAGAAGTAAAATCATATTTAAATATGAAAAACAATTTACTTTTAAAACTTCAATTTCTTCATTTTGATATTTCTTAATTCAGTTTCTAATGTTGGCCAAAAGTCAATAAAAAATCGCCAAAATGTCGCCAAATCCCAAATTAGATCGCCAAATAAGATTGAAAATCGACACGTTTTGCGACAAGTCACCATATCTGACAACCCTGATCCCCAATTGTGCCACGAGCAAAGCACGTTGTTTTTGTCACTGGCTTTAATATATTTAAATTGATTCATAATTAATTAAAAACTAAAATTAATTAAAAATATGGATACTGCTGATACACAGAAGACGTGGAATGAGCCAAGTGATATTGAAGAAAACATACAGATTGTAAAACTTTTAGCACATTCTGATTCTGGAGAGACGGAAGATAAAGGTATGATGAAGAAAACTTGTGTAGATGGTTTTGTTTTAAACAAAATTCTTACCGAAAAGGTTTGCCAAGAATTAGCGAAAGAAATAACTTCAATAAACAAGGAAACATCAGCAATACAAAAAGAGGCTATAGAAATATTAAAAGTGGAATTGGTTGCCCCACGGAGAGACCAAAATGATGCTGAATACAGCACTCAAAATGCAGCAGTGAACAGTAACATTGCGATAAAATGTGAAAATATTTTACGTATTGAAAAAGAAAAACCGTCTTTGCTAAACTTAGGAGCTAAAGTAATACAAAATGCAGCTGCTGACGGCACAAAAGATGCAGCAGTAAACAGTAATATTGCGATAAATTGTGAAAATATTTCAGTTAATGAAAAAGAAATACCGCCTTTGTTAAACTTAGCAGCTGAAGAAATACAAAATGCAGCTAAAATCCAGTTGATTAATGACGTTACTTTGGAAGACAATAAAACAGATACAAGTGATATAAATGTAGAAATTACGCAGGTGGAGGAAATAACAGTGTTAAACACTAGCGTAGATGAACCCACAACGAACACTTCACTGCTTCTAGCTATGACAAAAACAACCGGTCTTAGTTTATTAGCCCAGTATGACTCCGATGATGACACCGATTCAGTTATTGAAGTTCCTACGACATCTGCCCAAGACTATCGCAACCAAGTTGTTGAAATCATATCCGATAGCGATTCGGATGATAGCACAGATTCTTCGGATGTTGAGTATCTGAACGAGTTGCGTAAAACTATTGAAAAACGTATAGAAGTTCCCGATGAAGATGAGGAAGATGAAGACGACAATGAAGATAATACACGAAAAAAAAGACACCAGCCAAAATTGAGAGTTAAAGGTGAAATGTTGTTAGAGGATTTGCCACCCATACAAGATTTGCAAATAACTGTGCCCGAAGATGAATGTATAGAGCTTGGAAAAATTCACTCCATAGTTGATCAGCTAGTCCTAGTTACTGTTCTCCATAACTCAGTTTTATTGGATTTGGAAACGGTAATATTTTTGGAAAAAGGCAAAAAAGTTTTGGGTGAGGTATTTGATGTGTTAGGTCAAGTAGCGGATCCTTTATACTGTGTGCGTTTCAATTCAAACAAAGAAATCAAAGAAAAACAAATTGAAGTTGGTGATGTAGTTTATATAGCTCCCAAAACCCAATATACACAGTATGTGATTTTATCAAGCTTAATGAATATGAAAGGTTCTGATGCCTCTTGGGAAAATGATGTCGAACCACCACCAAGATTTCTGGACTACTCTGATGATGAGCAAGAGCAATTGGCAAGGAAACAATTGCGAAACAAAGATAGACCAGTGGACAATGAAGATCCAACCAAAAGAGTTAGAACTTTGGAAAATGACGATTTAACGTCAAGTAGATCTGAAAATTCAAATACACATCAACGATCACGCAACACAGATCAAAGAAATAATAGAGGTGGCCAAGTAGGTCATACAAATGCTAACTATAGGCACCGCTATAATTGTCCGCCTCAAAATCCACACTACACATCAAATCACCGTAGTAATTCTTGGCACTCTAATTATTATCCACAATCTTTTCCACCTCATCCAATAGGTGCTTATGGAATGCATTCACCACAAAATCAATCTCAATCTTCACAAGCTTATCCTCCCCGTGGACCCGTTTATTCACCTCATCCTATGCCCAACATGCAATACCCTCCACCTCAACCACTGCAATATGGTACACCACCCATGTTTCATCACAATGGATCTAATACGTTTAGTATTAGACCTCCAACTCTACAAGGCACTCCTCACGTTCCACACCAACCCCAGTACACCTCGATGCCACCTCCGCCTCCAAAAAGTCAATAGTCACCGAAAATAATACACAAAAACAGTGTATAACTATTTAAATAAAAGATATTTTTATAAAGTTTATTTTTTAATATATTAGAGATATTAATAAATATTTGTTTTTAGTACAAAAAATTTTCAGTATATAGTTAAGGTGCATATTAGTTTATTATATATTATTCTATAGGAGAATACGGAGGGATGAATGAAGGTTACTTTATTACACTATGATCGCTTCGCTTACTATTTTCTTAAATCTTGATACACTTCTCGCAAACTTTTCTCTCAACAAGGCTAAAATATTGTACTTTAACCAACTGGATTTATAGTAGTTATTGAACATTTCAACTACTTTCTTTTCAATATTTTGTAACTAAACTATATGTATAACATTAATAAAATATTGGAGTGTTTCAATTTAAATCTAGATAATATTCAAAATTAGAATAAAAAATCTACTTAAATTACGTATAATAGCTATAAATTGTTTTCTTCGTTGTAACTTCTTGTTTTTGTTTTGTTTTGAAATTGAAAATTGTTTGACTTAATAATTTTGTTTATTTAAGAACTGTATGAATTTAACAACTTTATTGTAGTTGCAACATCGGTAACTAAAACAAATTTTTGAATTATTCGCTAATAAAAAATATTTGAATCCTGTTAATATTCTTCGTTGCAACCTTTATATACTTATTTTTTTTTTTTGTAATATATTTTTATAATTATAAATTTATTCCTAGGCACAATATTTGAAGCAAATATGTTTTTCCATTTTGCTAAAATTGCATTATTTAACAAACAAAATTCTAGATTAATGCAAAAATAGGATATCTATCATTGGAAAAGATTTAAGAAATTATTTTTAAAGAATTTATTCTACAAATAGATTGATTTCTTTACTTGTTTTATCTGGGATTGATGAAGGAATTTAATTGGTGTTTGAACTAACTTATGGGATTATGTGTATTATTTCTTGTAACTATTACGATTTTTAAAACATGATACAATTTTAAGAATGATTGCTAATTTTATACAGAAATGGTTACACACTTGGTTTTAGGAAGAGTTTTTTAAACTTTTCAAAAAGTTTTCTTTAATTTGTTGACGCTCCTTAAGAAAAACTATGACGACGGTAATGTTGTCTAATGAGTCGCCTTGTTTAGCTAACTCGATAAGATGTTTAGGTATATCATCCAAGCATTGTTCATCATCAATTATAGACTTATAAATACAATCAACCATTTCCCTTTCATCAACGTGATCCCAGAGGCCGTCTGAACCTAATACAAGATAGTCGTGTGACGGTTGTAGCGGTACATCTACTATATCTGGCTCAGCGATAACTGCCTTTACAGTATAGTCGCCTAAAGATCGTGATACATTAATGATACCGTTAACACGCCATTGACCTTGTACAAACAACACTGAACCACCAGTTTCAGCTGATTCTATACGTTTTTTTTCATCCGACGAGTCTGGTTTATGTGGTTTTACCAATTGTAAATTGACAGTTGGAGAAACTAAAAGGCACCTTGAATCTCCCACCCAAGCTACGTACAAATGTTTGAAGTTTTGTAAGTCATCTTTTATCAATAGGGCACATACTGCTGTAGTTCCGCTACTTAGTTGTTTTTGATGAAAATTATGATCAACTTGCAAGAAACTCGTTTCTAAAACGTCTCTATAAATGTTTTCAGCAGAGCACGAACTGTGTTCAGAATTTAGTTGTTGGGCTACAAGGTAGGGAATTTGGTTAGTAACATATGTAGCAGATAGAGATCCAGAATGTCCATCAAAGACTCCATAAAAACTAAAGGGTTTTTCAATTTGATACATCTGGCTAAATTGTGGCAAACATATATGGCGGTCCTCCATTTTCCGAGGTTTATTTTTAACATGTGCTTCCACATAGTGCTCGGAGCCATTTGATGTACATTTATATGAATTTCCTCTACTGCAATCTGCAAAATTTTGTAAAATTTCCTCTTTGGAATTATCAGACAAACGCAAGAAAATTTTTTCTAGCTGAAAATGTATAAATTTTTGTAGCTTTAACAAGTCAAACATTACATCCGGTGTGTTTGAGTCATGCTTGCTACTCGCCGTTTTTAAATCTTCTTGAATCTTTTTGTTTTTTAGTTCGTTTTTAATTTCTTCCTCAGCTGATAGTAAAATACCCAATTTAAAATGTTCCGGGCATTGCTTTTGGCTCAGCCACTGCCATATACACATTATAACTTCGGCAGGCAATTCATTCTTAGTCACGGTATAGCTCTCGTTATTAGATCGAGTTAATATAAAAGGTCGTAGTTCCACACCACTGCTACCATTACAAGACATATTTACATCTTCTTTTCCTGCTTCGTTGCTACCTTCATTAGCCATAGCCTCTTTTGTCAAGTCACGTAAATATTCTTTGAAATATTTTAACCGATTACATTGCCTTTTAGCTATGTTGCAGCTACTCGTATCTGTCATATCGTTTTTCAACTTAGATGTTTCACTCTGCATGCTTGCCATTTTCAATTAAATTAATTTTCAATATTATGTATCCAAAACGTTCAAAACTAAACACATTTTTTACTCTTTATGCAATGGCGGTTCACAAACACTTTTTATTTCTATTCTAATATTTATAAAATACTAAAATCGTGCAGGCTCTTCTTAACCAAAACAAACAATTCAATAATAATAAACAACAACGATAACGATAACAACCACCTTAAATATGTCAAACCAAAATATTAGTGTTGGTATATTTATGACGGCGTTAGTTTATATGTCGCCGTTGATAATGTCAACAAAAAATACCGTTAGTTGAAACAAGGGAGGCTTGGCTTGTTGTAAATAAAATAAATTAACTGCCTGTCCGAGGTATATTTATTTACTAGGTGGTGGCGTCCCTACAACAAATACAACAATACAAGAACAACATGGAATTTTGTTGTTGCTTTGTAGTTCGAAATGTCAACAAACATTGAAATAAATTGAGAAGGCGTGTATGTGTTTTATTGCATTCTCACTTCTACACTATAAAATTTCTGAACACATACATGATGACATGTCGAACTACTAAATCAGCTGGGCGGACGACACTACCAAAAAGATAAATATACCTGGTGCCTGTCCCACGATGTCGATCGTTTGCAGAAATACATTTACAACAACAACAAAATTTTTGAATTTGTTTTAAATGTATTTGTGCAAACGATCGACATCGTGGGACTGGCAGTAAGCTATCAAAAAATAAAAAGGTATTTCATTACTATTGATAGTTATCAAGCTGCTCAATGTACTCTAAGAGTTATCCAACTTTCGTACTTTGCGTGTCTGGAGACGTACAAATTGTAACAACGCTCAAAAGATATCAAGTTTCTTACGTTGAAACAGACGAAGTATAACGTATGACACATTTAAAAACTCTCACAATTTATATTTACACTCTCAATCATGAACCCCCGTCTTCATTTGCTATCAACATACTGTATATAAAAAAAAGACATTAAAAATAATGTTTTTTATATGAAGTTTGACTTTTGTTAAGACATGTTAACGACTAATGTAGACGGGAACTAATTCTTAGCCAATAGGAGACGGGGGTGAAAAAACCAGTATTAAAAATATTTTTTTTTCATATGAAGTTTGACTTTTGTTAACCCATGACGGGGGTTAAACATGTCTTAACAAAAGTTAAACTTTATATAAAAAAACATTATTTTTAATACTGGTTTTTTATATGTAGTTTGACCTTTGTTATCAGATAGCTATTTCGCTAGTGCTCAACTAGCTCATCAGTGGATTTTTCCCAATTTTTCTGAATAAAAACTAAGATTCTTATGCTTAAAACTTAATAGACTAAATGAGAAGTTCAATCAGTCTAGAAAGAAAGCCAAATCTAAATTTCTAAACAAAATAAAAAACCATAGTAACCATTTCAATTTCAAAAAGTTTATTTTATTCTTCTTTTTGAAATTGAAATGGTTACTATGGTTTTTTATTTTGTTTAGAAATTTAGATTTGAATCTTAGATAAGAATCTTAGTTTTTATTCAGAAAAATTGGGAAAAATCCACTGATAAGCTAGTTGAGCACTAGCGAAATAGCTATCTGGATATGCTTTCCCCATAGTAATCAATTTCGATTATTATATTTTTTGAAAATAAATATTTTATACTCATGAAATATTTTTTTAAATAAATTTTCAAAAGGAATCATGCGTGAATAAAAATAAATAATGTATAGAACCCATTCCAAATATAATTTTTTGTATAAAATTATAACTTTACCTGTAAAATTCAAAAACTTTTGAAGCTCATTTCAATGGGTATTATTTGCACTTACTTATCTCCACGGTAGTTTTGTGTTAAAAAACAAATATCGTTGTTTGACTTTACTTAAATAAAAAAATCGATGTTTTCGTTTTAATTTTGTGTAAATTTGTTGTGATTTAGTTTTATTTTATATATATTTTTTATTCTTTTGTAAAGGGATGTAAGAAAATAGGTTATTCAAAAACATCGAGTTTATATATTGTAAGAATATGGGTATGTATGTATTTAGGTTTAGAATAAACCTTTGACGTTAATTTTTTTTAAATATATAGTTAATCTACAAATACATACTAATGTTTAGTAATGTGTATTAATTTTATTGAAAGCTTAACAAGCTAAACTTCATTTCTATATAATATCCTTAAATGTATATATTGCTCTTAAAATCGGTTTGCTTTAAATTAGTATAGTATTTCAGAATAGGTAGGGAATGAGTAGTCTTCTATTTTTTTTAATAAATTCCTATTCCATACACTATACATTGACACAATCTTTAAGGCAGAAATGTTGCAAATGAATTGGAAGTTTATTTTTTTAGGAAATTATACAAAACTAACTAAATTATGCAATACGTTCTATATACTTTACCATACTTAAATAGATATGTTTATTTAATGTTATTCTTCCTACTATTGCTGAAATAGAAGCAAAACTAAGTATCTGAATAAAATATTAGATGTTGGGAATGATAACGAGATTTTGTTAAATAAAATTTTATGTACTATGTAGAATTCGAATACATATTAGAATATATAACAAATACAACTAAATATATATGTATGTATACAAGATTTTATTCGAAAAGAATTATTTTATATTATAAAAAATATTTTTTTTAATGAAAACAGCTAAGTTGCAACTTTTAACTAAATTAATGTATAACTAATATTTTGTTTAAACTAATACTACCAAATGTTTGTTTTGCTGTTTATAAAAGCGTTTATTAATTATACGAAAAAAAACTAATATTATTAATTTTTGTAAATACCTTTTAACTAAAATTTCAATTATTTAAGATATCAGCCATACTTATAATGAAAAAACATCTTTAATGAAGAGCTTTTTCTTACAAAAAAGTTATGCAATAAAAATATTCGAGGTAATATTCCTTATTAAATTCATTAGCAAACTTATTTCAGAGAAATTTAAGCTGAGAACACAATACGCAACCCTATAACTGAAACCTTTCGCACAAAGTACATAACGTAATTTTTCTAATTCACATTGAAACTGAGATTCCTTTTTATTCTTTTATAATATTCATAGCATTTAAATTTATTTTTGCAATTCACACTTTGTAGATTTAATTTTTTAATTCATACTTAGATTTCTGAATTTTGCTAGTGGAATTGTTTGCCACATATTGCTGTAAATATTAAGAAAGGTCATTTAATTTCATCATAAAAACTAACGTTTTACAAAAGTAAGCTCAATTTCATAAAAAAGCAAATCTTCCTTAAAGAACATGATATAGTTAACAAAATTAGTTTTTCGTTATAAATGTGGCCCCATGTACATAAATTTGTTAAAAAGCTATAAATAGTTTTTTGTAATAAAATCTTTGTTTCTATGATAAATTCATTTGGATTTAAATGAAACGTTATACTTACGTTACTGCGTTTGATGGTAGCTCTATGCATTCCAGTTCAAGCGATATTCATCTACCATAAGCAAATGTTGCGATGTCAACCAACCTTTTTATAAAAATAAAATCAAAAATATTTTCTAACCTTAGAAAAATATTGACAAACTAACAAATTAGAACCTCAATAACAGCAGAAATACTAAGCTGCAGTATTTTTTAGTTTAAGAAAATATTTGTAAATAAAACAATAGGTTTGTAAACATTTTTACCTTCTTGTTGCGCCAAATTATAAAACTCCTGCCATTTACTTTGTACTTCCCAGTATTTTTCCTTTATTTGATTGCGATCTTGCAAATATGAGACTGCAAAAAAGTACGCCTTCAATACATCTTGAGGCAATGCATCGAAATGAAAATATACTCCTAGAAACTTTTTACTTTCGGCAATAATAAAATGCTCATGCGGATCAAATGAAGAAACGATGTTGTCAATAATATGAATTTGTTGATACTCATCTATTAAATTTTTAATTGATAAACCTAAACGTATGTTTAAAGATACAGACACAGTTTGTCCCACTGTTACCCTTTCCAATTTATTTACCTAAAAGAAATTAAACAAATTATTATTAAACCTTTCGTTAAAAACTAATAATTCTCACTTGTTTGGGTGTAAGCATTCGCCCAGATCTAAAAAATTCTTCTAAAGCTATCAAATAACGAGATTCGTTGAAAGTTTTTAAGCAAATGGATTTAATTGCTTTTAAATTCGCATACAAATGTAATAAGATTACGACAGAAAAAACACCATATAGTACGCTGTAAGAAAGAAAAAAGTTTATATTTTCATTATGTACTTTGTATTCAATTTAATGTGATACCTTGGGGTCTTTATTACGGTCAATAAATATAGACCAACGAAGGAAGCTATGAGATTAACGCAAGTTTCTTGTGAACTGTCTTTTGAACTGACATCGGCCAAATTGCCTCGCACAGCCTGGTGTTGAGTCAAAGCTGCTCTTGTTGCGCCTCCTTAAGACAAACAAATGTTTTTTTTTTTGTTTAAATGAATATTTAAATTAAAAAGGATTTATATACCTGCAACGCCTACTA
The DNA here is from genome assembly GCA_949628195.1 of Phasia obesa. Lineage (NCBI taxonomy): Eukaryota > Metazoa > Arthropoda > Insecta > Diptera > Tachinidae > Phasia > Phasia obesa. The sequence continues at coordinate 5,702,872 of OX451216.1, forward strand.
TTGCTTTTAAAATTGTTGTGCCACATAATATTTGTGTACTTAGATGAGCGTACTTGGGAAGCACATAAATTTCGATGCCCATAGCTAAGTCGTTAAGAAAATCCGCTCTTAAACGCCACTTTTTACTGTCTATATCTAATTGGGCGCCTTTCCACCATGAAAAAAATATTCGCCCCAAATGACCACTACCTTCTTTCAAAATCCATGTAACTGTAGCTGAATAAGCATTTATATTTTCGTTGCCGACACCAATTCCCTTAAGAATAGCATGTGTGCAAAGTGTTCCTGTAACATATGCCCATGTATGCACATAAACACTATTTTATTCATATTGTTGTGAACTTTCATTATTATAATTTATTATACGATTTATAGGCGTTAAGAAGCAAATACAAAATCATAAATTGAATTTTTAAGTTCGCAAAATCTTGTATCCTAAACCGCTATTAACGTAACCGGAAAACAGCTACATACATATACTGTTCTGTAAATCGAATCATTATTTTATTCGAGTGTATAAATCTTACCGAAATTAAGTAAAGTACAATTTGCTTTTGCTTGTTTTATTAAATAGTAGAAGTGCACACGACGTCGTCAGTGTCCTGACAATATATTTATATTGAATTTTCCTTTCGAAAGAGTCATTATATATATATATATATATATATATATATATATATTATATATATATATATATATCTATATCTATCTATATATATATATATATATATATATATAATCGGTGTACATTCTCTAATTTCTTTTAGAAATAAGACAGTTTTACTAGAACAAATGTACTAAATAACCTCCCCAGAATATTAAAATTCATCAAGTAGTTTTTACGTAATGCAGACACACAAAACTTAAAAATTAATTGGGATGTTGCAACATAGGTTCTATTTAAAATTCTATTATTTTAGTTTTGAAAATTTCCTCTTCAAAAAAATAAAAATCTATATATTCTCTTAGAAATAGATATTTTTATTGGAAGAAAGCATTATATATTTGAAACGGGGTACTAAGGCACCTCCCCAGAATATTTTATTAAAACTCACCAAGTAGTTTTTACGTAATGCAGACACAGACACACAAAAATTAAAAAATATATATTTTCTACGTACGGGAGTGGCCCTGATAAATTTTGATGCACTGAATCATTCGATTTTAAAAACGTCTCGGTTAACAGAACAGGGGTGAATATCTGATTGGATGGAACTATCAAGCTTAATGATAAAAAATACTACATAAACAAAAAAATTGTTTTTATCCTAAAGCATACCGCATATAGTACTACAAAAAGCCTGAACTGTATCCCATATTTGATAGGCAGCATAGTCCTCGCTTACGCTATCCGGATATCCTTTGGGTAGAAATATTTGCTGAAATAATCGGAAAAGAAAGAATTTTTCACATATAACCGATTTGTTGTCACTTTTTAGTGGTACACGGACAATTGACTTTTGTTCTGAAAAATTGAGCAGTTATTGATTTCAATATATAGAAAATTATAACGCACTACCCACCAGCTGGTGTTACGTAGAGTATTTCTTCGCCTCTGGTCCCATATTGTTCACGAAAGTGTATTCTCATTTTTGTTGAATTATAAATTTAAGTTAATCCGTTAAAAATAAATTTGTTTTTTTATATTTAGACGCTATATATAGTTAAATTATTGAACTGTTTACTTTAGTGCCAAGAATTAGCTGGCATTGCATGACACTATTTGTAAATTAGACTTGTGTCTTTTATAGTTTAGTAGTTGGATCCGCCGGCTGTGTTTCCATTAGATTATTTCAAACTCGGACTTTTATATACATACATATGTATAAATTTTTTGTTGCCATTTTTCTATAATTTAATTTAGTGCCGTCACCAAGTGTTCTGCTATTTTATTGTTAACTGACAACAATAGTGGTTTAGTGCCACCCGCACCTTAACTACCAATTAATGTTTTTATTTGTTTTGTCTACTTCATTGGTTCCCAAGTACTTACATATGCATATGTATATACATACATATGCATGTATTTATGCGGCTGTATATTGATATACTTGCTGTTTGTGTTGCGGTTCCTGTAACTGCTCGTAATTGAATATTCCATAAGAATTTGGACTGACTTCTCAAACCGATATCGCTTTATTAATGTTTTACATTTAATGTTAATTGACTGATAAGTAAACTTTCTAAAATTCTCACAATCCTTGTAAATCTTTCATTAAACTAGTGTAAGTGAAAAACGTATATAAGAATGTTTGGATGTAGTTTGTTATTTGCCAGGCATGGGAAATTTAAATTTTAGATAGTACTTTTTATACAACAAAATATTTCAATCTAAGAATTTTGCGTACTGCTCTAGATTTTATCCAAACTGAACTGTAATAAAAATTATGAATGGATTGAATTGAATTAAATAATTTTATAGGGTTAATTAATTTTTATAAGATACATATATATATATATATATAAATAAGATACTTGCAAAATGTAATGTATTTTCTTATTCACTACAACACTCTTAAGCATACTTGGTATCTGTCTAAAGGTAGTTTCAATTCGATAATTTTTTAATAAAAATAAAATTATATAAACTTGTGTATGGTTTTTAATAAAACTAAATGAAATAATTTTTATTTGCAGTAAATACCGTAAGCACTAATAGCTTTAACTAAATAACAAAATTAAAAAAACAGTTAAATTTGAAATAAAAAATATTTTTTGCCTTATTCCTGAATACATCTGAAACTATTAATCAGATTGAAAATAAGTATTAAGACTTGAAGACGATTAAAATTCAGAATTTAGTAGTGGGACCATTTCCGAGATGTGCTTACATTTTTGGTGCTCTATTTTTGACATAAAATTAAAGTTATAGGCTCAATTATAGATCAATATAGAGTAGATCATTTTTATTTTTTAATAACAAAATTATTTTTTAATACCAGAAAGTTTTATTAATATTCAATAATAAACCGAGCCGCAGGATCAGTGCTACACTGTCTAGTTATTAAAATATAATTTTAAAATAGCTCTCTTATTCAGAAAAAATGAAGAGAAATATTGGGTTTGTCATGGCAGTACCGAGCTATCGTCTAGTCCAAGGCATATTTAACCAGGTGACTGCACAAGGCGGAGCTAATATTAAAGAGAATTTTTTTAAATTTTTTTTATATGCAGTTTGACATTAATCAGGTTTTTTAAGAGAGAATAATATCTATTTAACTGTCAAAATCCATATAAAAAATGTTTTGCTCAAAATTCCTCTCCCTTACACTATCACCTTGTTTAATATGCCTCGGTCTAGTCCAAGGCGAATTCATACCAGGTGTAGGCAGTAGAGCAACAACTACAACAAATCAACAACTTTGACATTAGATTAGCAGATATGAAACAATGTATTTTTGACAAGACATTAGCAAAAAAACGAGAGCAAAAAACAACCAGCTGGGCTATCAACACCACCTGGTATGAATTCGCCTTGGTCTAGTCGTAGTACACAAAACCATTTTTACTTGTATCCATGGCACAATAAACAAGGTAGACTCGCGGCGAAAAAAGAGTACAACTCTGTAATAAAAATACGTACATTTTGTTTTTGTATAAATCATCTTTGGCTGTCAAAATAAAAAATGTTAGTATATTTTGACACTAGAAGATGGCGACAACAAAAAGTCAGCTGAGCTCTCGAGTTTACCTGTTATGAATTCGCCTTGCTTGTATCAGTCACAGTACACTGACAAATGAATTTTAACTTGTTGGCGCATTTAAAACAGAGTCGTTTGTTTGAGTTATTCAGAAGCAAAATTAGGCAATGCCACATTTAACTGTAATACGAAATGTAGTGTCCTTAACACTACTACACTAATATGTGTATCATAAAAATTAAAGATGTAGTTAAAATTATAAAAAAAAACTTTTTCTTTACTGTTCTACATTGTAAAACAGAGTCATGTTTCTTCCCTTTTTCTTTTCAACATAAATTCAAACTTGAGCACGAAAATTTTCCCTGCGCTGCGTATTTCGATTTGAAAGAAAACATTTCATAAACACAGTGCAGTGCAGTCAATCAATCTTAATTACCCAATTTTAGAGTATGAAGACGACATTCGGTAAATTTCAGGTTTTTAATTTTGAGTACGAGAATTTAATCTTAAAATTGCTTTGTGATCACGCTTAAGTCACAAAACAAAGCATTCTACCCTTTTATTAGCTTGTTGTGCAAACTGTTTATTTAAACTATGCTTTAGTTAGGGTTATGTATTTACTTTATAAAACAGTGCCATCTGTTAGTGGTTATTGCTTCAGTTATGGCTTATGTATTTATTTACTACTAAAATAACTGCGTACTTTCACTGCTTTTTCTTCACTTTCTCTTGAAAATAAGATATTTTTGAGTATCCTATATTGGAATCAGGATGTTAAGGTACCTCCTCAAAAAATTTTGTTAAAATCCATCCAGTAGTTTTTACGTGATGCGAACGCAAATTAGTGTATGGCACTATTTTTGGAGCTTGTACAGGTCATACCGTTTGACATATCAAAATGAAATTTAGTATGTGCCTTTGGTATATGGAGATAAAGAGCTGTATAGTTTTTAAGCATAATCGGGAGGGGGCAAGGGGTAGTTTCCTTACCGCCAAATTTTGTGAACGCTCTACAGGTCATACCGTATGACATATCAAAATGAAATTCAGTATGTACCTTTGGTTTATCGAGATGAAGAGCTGTATAAATTTTGTCCATAATAGGGAGGCGGCAAGAGGTAGTTTACCGAACACGCCAAATCGAAAATATTTTTTTTTTCGATTTGAATATACTTTTAACTTTTATTCTTTATGTAATATATCCATAAAAATATCTGTTTCCATTTGGTATGGTAAAGTTGAGTGTAGGCCAATCCAGTTTTATTTTTTTAAATTTTATTGAATTTTTTTTAATTATGACCTTCATGCAATCTATATAGTGTGGATTACTTTCAAAACAAAAGGCAACGTTTCTAATACAGCCATAATATAGCAAAATTAAATAAGATCAGTTCATTTTATTTCATTTTTAAAAAGGTACTTCTATTTGGACCACCCGTTGGAAAAATTTAAATCCATATATATTTTTCATTTCAACAGGTTCATCCTAATATACATACATAGATTCACATTTCAAGTTTGTATGTGTTTTGTTTTCAAAATTGTTTACATTACAACTTTCTAAAGAAGCAATTTCTGTGTTGACACAATATTTAGATATTTATGAATGAATATTCGTTATGACATCGACTTTGCAGCTTCAAATAAGGTTATTTGGTATTAGATTAGATTTGATGTTGCATTTGATACTGAGAACGGCAAGAAACTCGTGCTTATTTTTTGAATTTATACTTAGAAGAAAGTTTGAGAAAAATTTAAGGTTCTCCACTCACTTGTATGTTTGTATGAATGTAAGTAAACTAAAATGGCGACTATTAGTAAAACCACAATAGTGGCTCATAGACTATCGATACATTTTCAAAATATAATATCACCAACTAAAAGTCCACAAAAGGTAAAGAAATAGCAACAACATTTTGATAATCACATTTCTCTTACATTAAATAAATTCACACTTTTAGTATTTGGATGATATTAACCATCATATAGCAGTGTTTCGCGAAATGTTAATAACTCTGGGCCAAGAAAAAGATTGTCCAGAGTTGCGTGAAAAAATACGCAAATGGAGATGTAACCTTGTAGAAGAATGTGAAGTTGCTGCACAAATTTTAATTCCCTTGAATACAATTAATAATCATAGTTGCTCTAAGGAAAAACTTGAAAACACCAACCACTATGTAATTTTATTGTTTCATTTGCTGCAGTTATTCTTACGGGAACTTAAAAAAAGCTATCGTCTTATGCAAATCGTACCCATGGACATGGAGGAATACTTTGGTAGGTAATTTATAAATAAAATAATTTAGCAAGCATCCTTAAGAAACAAATATATCTTTTTTTAGAAAACCGTGCGTGTCCTCCTAATCTAGGAAATGTAATAAGTGAAATTCTGTTGATAAAAAAACGGATAAAACCCGATTTCATTTCTGAAGAATTAACAAGTATTTCATGGGATGCACAGCAAATCTCCTTACTGTTGGACGATATTCAAGAGTTTGTACCTAAAGGTGAGAAATACATATATATGTAACTTATTTATTTATTCCTTTGTTTATTTTTTCCTATAAATACAAGATCTTAACTCAAGTTTTGATATTCGTAACAGTTGGCCCAAAAGACGTAAGCATAATTGGTTTTGTTGCGGTTCGTCGTATTATTAAGTTGCATAAGAATATTTAATTGTTATTTATATATTGTAATTTAATTTGGTTTAATTACAGTAGTATTTCCATATTAAAATAAATGAAACAAGCTAGATTGCATTCATATTTCAATTAAACCATAAAGTAAAATTAAACGATTCAGTAAAGAGAACGATTCAGGCATTAAACACATAGACGACAGCAGGCTACCGACTACAAGATGTCAAAACTATAATACACAAGTTTATATGAAAACCATTATTTTAATGCCATCATAGCCACATGGCTACACGACTACCGTTGTGGCTGTAGCCAACTTAGGCTAATTTCTACTTTTTGTATGCGAAAATTATTTTTATTCAACTGAAGGACGTTCATATGTAAAACTAAATTAAAAATTATTAATTTATTTACAATCAGGAGGTTTTTTTAACATTTTTTGAAAAAGGTATTTAATTTTTATAACAGTAAAATAAGTATTTCTACAACAAAAAAAACTGGAGTGGCCTACACTCAACTTTACCATACCCAATGGAATTGGAATGGATATTTTTATGGATATATTATATAAGGAATAAAAGTTCAAAGTATATATAAATTAATTATTTTTGGTTTTGGGTGTTAAGTAAACTACCCCTTGCCCCTTCCCGATTATGCCTAAAATTTATACAGCTCTTCATCTCGATAAACCAAAGGGACATATTAAATTTCATTTTGATATGTCATACGGTATGACCTGTAGAGCGTTTACAAAATTTGGGAGGAAGTAAACTACTTCTTGCCCCTTCCAGATTATGTAAGGAAACTACCCCTTGCCCTCTCCCGATTATGCCCAAAAACTATACAGCTCTTCATCTCCATATACAATACTAAATTTTATTTTAATATGTCAAACGGTATGACCTGTACAACTCCATAAAAATAGTGGCATACACAGCCACTCAGCCACGAACCCACCCACAGACATCATCGCGAAAATAGTAAAAATGAACTCAGGAGACCTCAAAACATATAAATCCGTCAAAATCCCGACCTCGACTTTTTTCATGATTACTATACTTTACCTTGTACTACGTATGGTAAAGTGATCAATGGTTATAAATATTTTTGACAGCCTTTTAAGGTTTTATTTACTAAGTTTTTAGATCCTAGTTCTTTAAACAGATACATTTTTTTCTACATCTGACGCGCTACTTCATAAATAAGTTTTTTTTTTAATACGTTATTTTATTATTTAGTTAATAGAAATGCTTTTTAATCTGTTTAAGCAGCAATGTCAAAAACTCGTCTGTTTATAATTGTTTAATCAATGTTTAAAGCAAAATGGCGCACATGTGCACTTGTTCTCCACACGTAAAATAAAACCACTCCGAAAAAAGTTAAGGTGGGGGCTCTGTTTAAAAGAAAAAAGGAATATTAAACCGTTTAGTCAGGTGTATATTGTACCTTTCGGAAGGTCATTGTGAAAGATACAATGCCCCCATTATGTTTTTAAACATCACTATAAATATATTTATTTTCCAATATTTTAATAACTTAATTCATTTATTTGTTGATTTTTTATATTCAGACTTATTACAGTTGGATTAGTTGTACTTATGATTCAAGATAACATGAACAATTTTTCTTTAATCTATTACAAAAGGGATTAAGTCTAAGTACTACGGCAATTGAAACCAATTGAAATTACTGTTAATTTTAAGGTTTTGTCCCGAAATTATGCCAACGAGACCCTGTTACTAATGATCCTCTATCTGCCATTGGGCTGTACCTTATAAGTTATAACCATTAACGAAAAAAAATTCGCAAAGTTTGTATTAAAATGGATGCTTTAACAAAAAATAATATACATAAAAACAATTTCAAATCCAAGGCGGTTCGACCTATTTTTATTTTTTTTTATTTCTATTATAACAACCCTATAAAAAATTTTACTTAACGGTATTTTTATAGGTGCCGATATTATTTTTAATTTATCTCTCTTGTGCAGAAAGGCAATACATTTCCCTCTTAGTCCAATGTAACCACGATCATTTAGGATGTTGCGGGCTTAGAGGGTTAGGATTAGATTTAGACTTACATATTTAAACACGTTGGCGCTTCTGCTTCAACCACCTTAATTTAAAAACACCATAATTGGTTCCAACGTCAAATTATAAAGTATTTTGGAATCTAAGCCAAGGGTAGAGTTTCTGTACTGCTTACTGCTACTTTGCTTGTATATGGTTTAAAAAAGTTAGACGTCGATCAAGTTTATTAATATTAATCACCTAATTTGTAATTTAAATTATTCTCTCTTAGAATGAATAAAACGAACTTAAGCTTGACTTCAAATTCCATCTGTATGTAAAATAAATAGTTCTAGTACTAATAAAATTTAAAATATTCAATATAATATTTTTTGATAAACTCACAAAATATTTGAATGGTTATATTTTCAGAAATTAAAATTAGTGATGAAGTATACATAAAGTAACGTTCAATACATAAAATGCGTTATGAGTATATTAACAAAGAGTAATGTTCAATACATAAAATATTATTATTTATTATTTTTATAAATATTTGGTATTCTTAATATAAAAGCAAATGCTTATATTTGCAAACTGTTATTTATAAATTTACTTTATATAATCTTTAAGAAATAATTCTGATTGTTAATTATTTGAGTGTTCCGATCCAAAAATTACACCTGAGTTCTTACACAAATTCATATAAGTTGAACTTCTACCAGCTTCCCAATGGGAACACCGTCCAGTAGGCTTTCCTATTTTATAAATAACACCGTTAATATCAGCATCGTAAGTACAAGCTGTATAATAACAAAACTTGAAATCCGCTTCTTTTCTGAAATTTTATGTATATCCAGCATTTTCTAATAAATATTTTTTTCCACAAAACTTAAGATCGGTTATTTACTTGTCTTTACAATCAGCTCCCAAGGCAACAGCACAGCCTACACGTGACACTCGGTCATTTATCATGTTTATAAATTTGTTTTTCTCCTTGTATTCTTTCGGCATATCGATGGGCTTTTTTATTCGCTTCTTCTCATTAAACATTTCTCTCAAGGATATAGCAATAATCTGTAAGACTGGTTTGTGTTCATTTTGTGGATTGACTATCTTTATAAATATGTAAAATAAGACATAAATATGTAAATATTCACAAAGTTAATAAATTACACGCTTACTAAATTCTGTTCAACGCCCGCAAAACGCTGAGAGGCATAACAAGATATATCGCCATCACTGACCAATTTCGTGCGAACATGCGACAAATAGCTTAACTCACTATCCCATATTAATTCTCGCATGCGAACGGCTCTTGGAAAATATATCTTTTTCTTTTTTGCCCATCCCCCTGCTGTGCGATTACGGTAATAATTATGCCAATTTAAAAAAGCCGTCTTGACTTTTCTCGTCAACGGAACATGGGCCAAAAATTCCTTAGACATGCAGGTTACCTACAAAAACACAAACACTTATGACAAAATATTTAATTCGAATATATTATATACATATGTAACTTACATTTGAAATAGAGTTTTTAGGATCGCAGACAAAATGGTTTTTATCCACGCACAGTTTAGGGAGTACATCACTTTGGCAAAATTCCCAAGATCTGTACATATTTAAAAATGATACTATCTGAAATAATAGTAATATAAAATTCATTTTGTGGATTTTTGTTTCTTCATGACAACCAAAATAAATTTGTATTTTTGCTGTCAAATAAAACTTAATTAATTACACTTGGGAAAATTTTAGTCGAAAAACAAAAATCTTTAGCCGTTTATGTGCCATTTTAAATAAAAAAATCATGCTTTTCTATTCGTATAGCATACGATCTACATTTTCTTTTCTCTCAGTGTATTGAAGAATTATTTAAATTAAACAGAAGATAACAAGCCCAGCCAAGTTTTTCTAAAACATTGGCCATTCTGGGGGGTGCAATGCCCTCTCCAGAATTTTTAAAACTTGTACTATTTATTTATTTACAGAATATTGTTTTACAATAAAAATAGTTTTGCCCTAGAAAATATGTCCTCCTACTCCAATGTTTTAAAATGAAAATATGTACGTATGTATATGTGACGCAAGAAGACAAAAGGCCTTATCTTGCCAGTGCTCGAAGTTGACTTTTCGATGTTTTTCGAAAAATTACAAAATTCTGGTCATAACGGAAAAAATTAGGCAAAAATCTAAGAAATTGGTGAACTTTTAAGTTCAAACATATAGTTTTGATATAATCGAGGTTAAAGTTGGACTAACTAATTTGTGCAGGTTTTCAGTTGTTAAGACTGTCTAATTAAATATTAATATGAAATAAGTATTAAACACATATACATCAGCGGCTACACAGCTATACGACTACAAATATCGTTGGCTACAATTGTCGCCGTGTATTCAGCTACTGAATTATGTTGAAGACGAATTAATTTTTCAAAAAATACTTTTATCCTGTCAAAACAAATATGTAAATATATTTGCTCAAAACCTTTTGATTGTAAATGAATTTGTATTTTTGATTTTGTGACATTTTCTTCTGTTTAATAAAATTGTCGCAAACAAAAATATAAATAAGATTAAGTTGATTACAGCCACAACGGTGGTCGTGTAGCCATGTAGCTTTGATGGCTTTAAAATAATCGTCTTTCTATAAACGTGTGTAATTTATTTTTGACAGTTTGTAGTAGGTAGCCTGATGTTGTCTATCTGTTTAATGCAATGTGTTTTGTAGCTGATCTCAAGATATCGTTTGGTGCAAGAGAAAACATGAAATTTTGTTTTGCTTCGTACTGAAAATTTTACCATGGCAAAATAAGGTCCCTTACATATGTATATTGTTTTAAAGTGGTAACAAAACTGCACAGCAAAATTCGTATCCAGCCTTCATTTTACAACAAAATGTGCTAATCGGGATCAAATTAGTGATTTTAAATCACCCCTTTCAAAGTTTGGTTTAGAATTGTATCGTCATTTTTATTTCTGTCAGTGAATTAACTTAAATTTTTCATTTATTTTTTCTCAAAGTTTATTTCGAAAAAAATGTTAACCATCCTTACGTAGCAAGAAGAGTCATTTGACCGCTTTTAAATTTAGACATTTTTCTACTTCTAAAACATTTAGACTTCTGAAGTTAATGTTGTATTTATCTGAATCTTGATAGTATTGATTCGATTCTACTACCAAAACGTAGTAATACACTATACACAGTTTAGCAAAATTGGTGAACATTTTTCATTTATGAGCCTCGTAAGATTCTGAAAATCAGTAGACCGTTCAAAAAAAGTGTCATCAGTTTTTGTCTAACATCTCTTTCATAATAGGTGATATCGCTTAACTTTGGCTATAATGGAATCGTTGAATAAATGCTATTAATATTTTATGCCAAAAAATATTATTCCTGCACTTTTTTAAAAAACGAAAATTAATATATATTTTTATTTTTTTTATCTTTTTTTCAGAATAAAAGTAACTTACAGGGACTCCTAAAATTTCACTAACAATATATGAGAAAATTGTAGCCACTTTAAAACTGAGAAACTTTTGTGAAGGGTCCACTGATTTTTAGAATCTTTCGAGGCTCATAAATAAAAATTGTTCACCAATGTCGCCAAACTGATCCTTAATATTTCCCCTCTGTAGTAAGGCTACCTGATTAATGTGCCTTAAAGCAAACAGTTGAGTAATTTTTGTAAGCTTTCGCTTCTACATGCATGCATATAACCAACCTGCAAGATTTTTCCAAATTTTTCTCCGCCATTTTCGTAGATAATACCTTTACAAAACTTGTATGCAAGTATTTGCATGTGTAAAGGTAGCGTAAAGAGTCGACTTTCAAATCAATTTCGAACGGAATGGGGTTCTGTGATGTGGCTGTCAGTTGAAAAAATAAAAATCATTTAATAAATTGTGGTTTTGCTATAAAAATGATAAAATAAAAGCTTCATATGACCAAAGGATTTGTTGTATTTGGCTAGAAATGTTTCCGACTTTCCTCAAGGCCAGGATTGAAAAAAAAAATTATAAAATAATAATTCTTTTTGTATAACGGTATGATAGATACCTACAACGCCATTTTGAAACAATTTTTTTTAGTACAACAAATTCTGCTAGATTATTTGTGATATATGATAGTTAATCATGCCCTTTAGTGGTGATAGCTTAAAGGCTCTTCAAGCACCTGGGCTGATTTCCTAAACGCAAGCAGATGCTTTAAAGAGACACTGCAACTGATGCGCATTGAAAAGGGCTGCACTGTAATAACGATCTCACGGCATTTTCAAAAACAGTGCTATGGTGTTTATGAGTTCTATGGCTTCTGTGTAACTACATTAAGGAAGACAGAAAGCTTAACAGTAAACTCCCCATTATCCGCGAAATTGACTGGTGCGGAGCCCGCAGATGAGCGGCAAAATTGCCGATATTGTTAAACAATGGCTAAAGGCCACATGAGCTAAATATACAATAGTACGTGTTGTACTGTATATTATTATAGTTTATTATTTACGATGACTTTTATTATAATAAAGCACATACTAGTAATTGGAAAATGTATTTTCGTATTTACGAAAAAATTCTAGTCTTAAATTTGGCTTTTGTGTATTTTTCCTGCTTTTTACATAAAACGCGGATAACCCGCAGTGCGGATAAACCATCCGCGGATAATCGAGAGTGTACTGTATTTCTATGATCTGTCTTGTTCCAAGTTTGTGTCGCTGGGTTAATTTTTAACCGACTTCAAAATAAGAAGGAGGTTATCAATTCGTCTGAATGTTGCTTTTTTATGTTTGTGCGCGCAGAACTCAGTCGTTTCTGAACCGATTTTAAACATTTTTTCTTTATTAGAAAAAATATGCTTACAGATTGGTCTCGTTTTAAAAGAAGTTCAGAATTTTAAAAATTTAAGGGTGTCCTCAATAACATACATGTTTTTTACGTGTATTATGAGCCGTAAAGGGCACCATTTTAAAAAACGGCTTTTTACTATAGCTGCCAATAAGAAAGTAATAAAAAAATAAACTTAAAAATAAAGGGAGTCTTCATATGTGACGTGTAATTTACCTATATGGCCCTATCTTTGAACCATTGCAGACAATCACTTGAAAATTGGACAGAATGTCCAATATTTATAATAAGAAATTAAATATTTAGAATTAGAAATTAAAGGGTGTCCCAATAGTTGATGTAATTTGATGTATATGGCAAAACGTTTGAACCGTAACAGAACGATGGTTGAAAAATAAAAAGAACCTGTATATCAAAACCGCTATCACATCAAGTATAAAATTTAAATTTGGAAACTAAAGGGAGTCCCCATAATTGATGTAATTGGACCTATCTGACAATATCTTTTGAATCGCTGTAGACAAGCACTTGAAAAATAGACAGAATTGCCAGTACTATGCCCGGTATAATAACATGTATAAATATTAAAAATTAAAGGGTGTCTCAATAGTTGATGTTATTTATGCTTATGGCCAAACTTTTTATAGTAAGTTATAGTAAGACAGTTGAAATATTGGTGTCCCAATATGTGATAATATTTAACTTATATGGCCCTATCTTTTGAACCGTCACTTTTTATTACTGTGCTAGTAATAATAAGTGTCAAAAAATAAAGGGTGACTTCATATCTAACGTAATTTTTAGTATATTGCTCTATATCCTTATATGAAATGTTGCTTATAGACATTTGAATATATCGAATGTATATTACTATGTCCCTTAAAGCAACAAGTATAAAATTATTTTATTTGGAACTAATTCTTACAGATTACTCCCTTTTAAATTTTTAGTTTAGAATTGATGTCCATATATTTGTTTTGAAGTCGTTTTTTTTTGCAAGAATTATTGTAAAAAAATATTACTGGTTATTAAAAAAGCCTGTTGAGTCCTGTAGTCCTAAGAATTTTCCCGATAAATTTTAATATAGAGGGTAATACTGCAAACCTTAACTTTACTCATAATTTTTTGACAGAGAGAAAAGATTTTTTTTTGGGTTGCGAAAAATCAAACATAATTTTCTTACTTTAAAAATAATTTTATTAATAAAAAATAAACTTAATTAAAATATTTAGAAAAACTAATATTTAAAATAATTAAATGTGTTTATATAGTTGTATTTAAAATCAACATAAAACAACTGATTTTCACAGAAAATCAATAGAATAAACAAATAATTTTGAGCTTTTCTTATAAATCAAAAGGTCTACTTAATTTAAACAAAATAAAGCAAAAATATAACATGTAAATGTTTTGTTTCTTTTTTAAAATTTTAAATTTAAACTTGATATTTAAGTACAATAAAAACAATTTGTATTTTTTATTCAATGGTTTGAGCATGATTCGAGGATATTGTTTATATCTTGTGTTTTCTAATTTAAAGGATTTAAATACAAATAGAAACAAAACTACTTTTAACAAAACATATTCACCCCTATCGCGAATAAGTATTCCCATGAAAAATAAAACACTACCAAATATCTATCGTGAATGATTTCTAACGTAAAATACAAGTACATGTAGTTTTGTTATTGAAATCATTCACGATAGAAAATTTGGGAGTTTTTCATGGGAATAATTCTTCGCGATCGCGGTAATTATAACTTGCTTATGTGTGAACATTTAATATAATATATTTCAGCTAAGCTAGGATTCTGTTCTTTCTGTTATATTTTTACTTTTAAGTATAAATTAAACTATAAAATAACGTATAAATACAAAGTTATACATGCAGGCATACATACATGTATGTAAGTATATATATTTGTATTACATATAATTTATATTAATATCATACAATTTTAGTTTTAAAGCAATAGTCTTTTTTCTTTATTTTTCTTACTCGTATACAATAAATTTCTTTCTAAAAAATAAATCTCAGTCAAGTGGAGACCATTTTTAATGATCTGCTCCACACAGAGTGGAATAACAAACTTTTAAACTAAACTTTACAATTGTTGACATCACAAAATGGAATAATTTGTATGTTTTTATTTTAAAACAATTAGATTTTTCTTTTTTGTGCTGAAAACCCTAGAATGTTTGTTTAGACTTTGTTAGTCCAACTAGGCAAATCAATTTATGGCTCTGCTAGCTGAATCCGTATTTCAATTTCTTTCTTTTTCTGTTTTACTTTTTTTTTTGTATACCAAGCATTTCAACTTAAAGTTAAGACTTAAAGGTAATTAGGGGCTGCTTAAAATTAAAAGATTCTCTTACAAAAAAAAAAAAAACTTAAAAACGAAACGAAAACACCAAACATTATTCCAAAATATTAACTTCCTGTGGTGTGTATGAGGGGGCGAACAAACATTGAAATCATATGCAACTGATTGCAACTGTGAAGTGTGTGTGTGGGGGGGGTGTTACTATTTTGGATGTTTAAAGGTAATGGAATTATTGTGAAATCACATATGGTTCGATGTTGAGGACGACGAGGCAGATAATTTTTCCAGACGAGCACACAACTCAGAAGCTAAACGCATTTGTGTGGCAGCTGCAGCAGCACACGAGGCGGAGGCATTTGTAATGGTAGCAGTATTTGAAGTAGATTGATTGAAATGCAAAGCAGCTTCTGGATAACTGGGGCAAACGCCCAACCAACGTGCTTTTCCACAAGCATGAGACTGCAAAAAAAAAAATAATAAAATATGTAAATAATTTTTATTTAAAAATGAAAATTTAAATTCAGTGGAGTAGAGGCTTACCATGGTAAAATCACGCTTCCATTGTACACCACACTGACCGTCACATAGCGGGCAGGGACGTTCGATACTGTAGCCACCGCATTCACTGCAATCTAACGAGACATGATCATCGGTCCATGATACACCGCAGGTGAAACAGGAACCAATATGTTGTCTCAATTCTTCAATGGTTAAAACATTATCCATCGAAATTTCCAAAGGGCTACCAACTAAATCAGACAAGGATGATGACATGCTTATACTGTTGCGACTATAAATAATAATAAGAAGAAGAACAAATTAATTTCAAACTATAAGTTGATGTTATCAAAACAAGTGACTTGCTTTAAAGCGGGAAATTTTATTTAATCTTAATAAGATTTATAACTCACTAACCAAAACAAAAAAATGAGTAAATAAAAAAAAGAATAAATGTGTGACGTTAATAAAATTTAGGTTTAATAAATTTTATTATTATGAATTATTAACAACCATAATTTACTAAACATTCCATACGCAAGTACATAGTTGAAAAGAAATCTACAAATAATATCAAGTAATGAAGCGAGTGCAAAGAAATGTTCATTCAATCTTATCAGATTGGACTTTGCGAATGAAATATGTATTACTTTAAAAACCGGATGTCTAAACAAATATACAGTCTAGATCAGATGATAAGAACCACTTAACTTTTTTTTAGCCAGGCCATATCTTTTAAATTTTTTTGTCGACAGCTAAAATTCTAAAACCAACAACAGAGGGAAATTTATAAAGGTTACAATAATAACAATAACATTAAAGTTTAATGCAACAGTATTTTAAGGCGTTTTTCGAAACAAAAAAAATTTTTAAATTTTTTTCCGAGTTTCCAACTAAATTTCAGAATTGTCTGAATGCATTTAGAATTTTAAAATTGTATTTTAAAATTAAAAGTGAGTTATCTTTAGGGTATTTTTAGGCTATAATATTTTCGGTTTGATTTTGTAGAAGCAAAAGTATAATGAAAAAATGGCAACAGAAATCGGATGTAAATCTTTTTCACTTTTACACTATTAGGCCATGATTCAGTGTGCTAAAATAGAATGATAGAGCGGATTAGAAATGCACTATACACATAGCATACACAGTCTGGATTGGAATAGTGGGCGTGATACCTCTCATACAAAGTGAACAATTATTATTGTCTACCTGGAGATTTGCAATAGGAAGACTGTTGAAACTTTGCACACTAATGTGCATAAATATCTAGCAAAATAAAGACTGGATTAGGACAGTGAGAGTGGTTCTCCTAGAGAACTACAATAGGTAGAGTCTTGAAACTATGCATAAGTAACCTTCATAATAATGTGCATAGTCTGACAAAACACAGACTGTATTGGGACGGTGAGTGGGCTACCTCCCATATAACGTGACAAATTATTATCAGATTCCTAGACAACTACAATAGGCAGAGTCTTGAAATACAGACTGGATTAGGATAGTGGTAGTGGTACCCCCACCCTAAACAAAGTAAAAAATTATGATCGTGTTAATATACATAGTTTAGAAAAAAAAAGATTTGATGGCAACAGTGTGCCTCGTACCTTTCATATAAATTGAAATATTTTTCGAATTAAAGGTTGTTTATTATATACTTTGTGGATGGGTGTAGCGAAGCGCACCGGGTATAGCTAGTTTTAAATAAAATTTAATTTTGTTTAGAAATTTGATTTTTTACTAGTTTTTCTTATTTACTCTTGTTCTTATTTCGTGAGTAAATCGTGATCGTGACTGTGAGTTTTTTTAAATCACCTGAACATGCTTGAACATGAACCAAGAACTATGTATGTCGTGCGTGCCTAAGTAAAATATATGTATATTTTGAAAGGGCATGATTGTGACTGAAAAGTTCTCACGATACCATCTCTTTTTTATAGTGAGTTATAAATATACAAATGTATTTATAAATAAATAGTTTATGTTTAACTTAATCCTAAAAATAAATTGATGAGTAAAATCGATAACCGTTTAAAATTTATATGAACAAATACAATTTATTATGAACAAATGAAATTTATTAGATTTATACCTATTAAGGCAAAAATGAAATTTCTCTTTTAGTTTTTAAACAGCAAGACATTTGTTCTACTGTAGTTCTTTAGTTATTTTTATTGACTACTTACCCCAATGAACTGCAAATATCTGTAAATTGAGGACCATGTACACTTGCCATAGACATTGTTGTTGATGGTACTAAAATAGAAAAGAAAAAAAAAAAAAACAAAAATTAAATATAAAATATAAAGTTGCTTGCTTTTTTAATAAATAACTTAAAAATAAAGTTATGTATTTGTGAAGTCCATTTTATTAACAAAAGTTTAAGACTGTGGTTATATTACATTTAATTCAATTTTCTTTAGTTTATTTTTAAATTGTTTCATTCGTTGCTCTTTTGTTTTTTCTTGTTGTTAAAATTAACTCATCATATTCTAAAAGACAAACAAAAGATACTTTATTTGTAAAATATGTTTTTAAAATAAAACGCATTTTGTTGAAATTTAATAAGAGCCACCAGCCGCCAGCCGCCAAATGCAACAGACAAAGAAACCTCATTAAAAATGTTACCCCATTTAAAACGGTACAAATTTACCTGCTTATTTAATATCTTTGAAATGTTAACTTAAATGCAAAAAAGTTTAACGACTTTTTTTTACTTTTTTTATTCACTAAAATGGTTATTCAGGTCAGCTGAAGGTGTCTTTAAAAACACAGAAAAAAAAAACAAAACGATAAAAAAAGAGAAAATAAATTTCAACAAAGAAATGTGCAAAAAAATTGGAATTATTATGAGCTTTTTTAAAATAAAACGATTAAAAAACCAGAAAATTACAAATATTTATTTACTGGTTAATGAATAATTTTAGTTGTTATTGAACTTATAATATTGTTGGAAACGCTTAAAATGTATTTTTATATCTTTTTGTGTTTTTATATACCAGGGGGAAAACATTTTCTTAGTTAGGCCTTTTTAAACATGACGCTTTTTAGGTCGATCACTTCTTCCAGGAATCTATACATATAATAAAACAGTAACTTATTTCCTGTATGTATGTTTTTCTCTTCGTTTTCGCATCACGTAAAAACTACTGGATGGATTTTAACAAAATTTTGTGAGGATACCTTAGTATCCTGATTCCAATATAGGATACTTTTTTTCCGCAAAAATATGTTAAATATATGTATTAATACGTAATACTTGCTGTATTACGTATTAATACGTAATACTACTACTACGTACAGCAAGTATTACGTATTAATACGTAATACTTGCTGTGTCACTATGCGTTGTTTTCAACCACCGCGGTGCACCGTCAGGTTAAGGCAATACACCGGGCATTGAGGTAAATCTGTATCACAACTGTCGTCTATGTGCTTAAAAAATTTAAAAAAGCGCTAAGAACAGTGCTAATAATACAAAGTTGACAGAGCAACTACCAGTGTTACCATAGTTTTTTTATTTTAAATCTTTAAGTCAACAAAAAAACAATATTTCATTTTTAAATCTTTTTCCTTTGGAAAGGGATAGGAGTATATAGGGTAGATGGTTACAGTGACAGTAAAGCTTCATTTTTGTCAACACTGCAATTGCACTGTATTTATGGTTAGAACAGTGATGCAGCGCGTCTGGTGCTTTTTAAGGGTATTAATTTAAATTTCATCAACTGTGCGCTATAAATTTTTTTGTCTAGCTATATGGTAACCGACGAAGGAGGTCACTGTAATATGAACTATTGTAAATATAATTAATACATATCAGGAAAATCGAAGTTGCCACGGCTGGGTATCGAACTCGTGACTCGTGGACCCTTTAAATTTTTCGTTCTCTTCCTCCTTTCATTTATTATGTTTATTACATATAACATCAAATGATCAGTATACTTTCGGGTCCACGTAAGCAAAAAATACATAAACAACCTACATATATATTTCGTTTTGAATTATCCGCACTTCTCACATGATATTTTGAAACGACATAAAGTCCTACCCTCGTATTAGTTAAAGCGCACTTTGAAATTACCTGTCTTTTATGTTTTTATTCTTTGTCTAGAACAATTCGCATTTTGAATATTAATTATATAAATTCTGAGTTATTTAAGAATGCAAAAATTTATTGCATTTTGTAGCAAAAAACTAGCTCGTAGCTCTTAACAGCTGAAATTGTCTTCAGTTTTTTTTCTTTCTTTAGTTTTATTATTTTTGTCTTGATTATTAGCTTCATGCAATATACTAATGAATCATTCGATTTAAACTGCTTTTTGTTTGAGATATAAATAAATATATACTCGATGTACATGTACATATATATATACACAGGTACATATGTATGTATGTATGCAAGTACGAGTACAAACGGGTACATCATGTACTTTAACCTGTACGAATGAATGTACTTTAACCTTCAGTTTAATAATTTTTTTATTAGAAAAAAAAAAAATGCATGACAAGAGAACATTTGACATACTTAATACACAATTAACAATATGTAGGTATAAAATAATAATAAGAGTTACATAAAAATTGGTTTTAAAAACATTACCATTTATCGTTATAAAAAATTCAACTGTATCGTTTCTAGCACCTTTGATTGGGATTAGGAATAAAACAGCTTTAACATTTGTAGTTTAAACGAACTGTTTGGTATTCGTATTACGAGGTACATACATACATCCATATATTATTTACCACGCACTCGTAATGCATTATTTAGAGCAAAAACTAGTGGAATATTTTTAACTAACCCCGTTTTTTTCAATATTAATATCAAATATTTTCCCTTCTTTATGTTAACATTGTAAATGTGCCAACCCAGTAAACACTTAAGTTGGATCTGAATGACTCAAATAGTAACGTTTGGAAATCATGTGCCAATAGTTTGAGAATAATAGCTTTCCCGAAAAAGAGCGATTTCAAGTTGTAATTTATAAACGTGTAATTTAGTTTTATATTGAATTTTTAATTTAATTCATTTATCTTGTTTTTCAGTTAATTTTGTTAAGATATTGTATGTTTGTAACTTGTTTAGACTTTATTTTAAGTTGTATTTTCTCACACGGTATTTAAGTATAACACATTTTAGAATCGTATTGGAAATTTAAGTCTGTCGTGTCATGGTAGCTTTTCAATTAATATAAATAATTTTTAAGCGGAACTACCCTGTGTTTAGACCACACAAACACCTAATTTTAATTATATTGAATACGTAGAATTATCGTTTATTAAAATCACTCTATTACATAAAAATATACTAGCGGAGTTAAGTGTTCGATGTAAGTGGTCTTGCAAATATATAATAACGCATTTACACTTTCGCAAGACCATTTGCATCAACTACTGAATACCGCTACTACTTTAATTTTATCATTATGGTTTATTTTCGTCCCTGTTCTATATTCCAACAAAATATTTAATCATTTTAATAATTTTAGTTATAGTTATTATTTTAACATTTTGTTTTTAAAAAAAAAAAATTAATAAACTTCCGAATAAAACTATTTTGATTCGGATTCCAAAATAGCGTTGCTTATTTTTTAAGTTTTTTTTTAATATTTTGTTCAACTGATAAACATTTCGGCTGTTAGAAAAGTAATATAACGCACACTATACAACAGTTACAACTCAAAATTCACAAATGCTCAGGAGATGCAAAAATCTATTCATAACAGAATGCTTTTGTATAAGTAAATCATTGCAGCGTTAAAGCACGACTATGACAACCGTTATAAGACTGAATAATACGCTTAGCACGCTGCTTAAAATTTGGCTGTTAGAGAAGCATATGTATGTAATGTAATGATCGCGCACTTAATCATACAACAGTTACAATTTAAAAATCACAAATGTCAGGAGAGACAAGATACTATTAAAAAAAACAGGGTTGTAATTTTATAATTAAATTGAGTTCCACGGTAACGGTATTTTTTCCAGTTAACAGAAGACAGTGATGCAAATGAAATATTAAATATATGAAATTTAGAAAATGGCTGACATTGAGAAAGATATTCTTAACCTTTGAGAAAGACCTTAACCTTTAATATCAATATATAAAGATGCTATTTTTTATGCTTAAGACTGACTTTAACATAACATTTTTTATCAAAATAAGAATAAACAATATATCTTATATTCAAAGGCACCCAACCAGAGATTTTTTAATGAGTATGTATTGTTGCTTTTGCACTGAAAAAAATCTGTGCATTGTATATGCTATAATTTCATATTTTATAACTTAATTTATTTAAGAATAAATGTGTGACATATTGAATATAAATAAAATGATGTGTAGTTGAATGAATAAATATTTCAAAGACTAAATAAAAATTAATTCGTAAAGAAGAGCATGAATTGATGTTTAAAATTTATTTTTTTAAATTAAAAATTATTTTTTACTCTTATTTTAACAAAATGAATTGCCTATATAAACTTCTTAATTTGTTACTAAATAAAGCGGAGCGAGACAAAACTGCTTTCTTGAAAGATGGCATGCTACTGATTGAAAATTTTTTAGCTAATTTATTCTCTTTGTGAGAGTCTTGTTGATAGTGTGTGTGTGTGTTTCCATACACTCAGGAGTTTCTTGGGGGCCTTTGCTAATATTCTTTTTCTCAAAGAGTATCAATTTTAGTTTAAATACTAAATTCAACAATCTGCCATATTTTTAAAAAAGGTTGGTTCAAACGTTAGACTTTATGTTTGCTGGGATGTGTGATAACAGACGTGCAATGTATAAATACAGTGTGAAGGTATGCACATATATACAATATATGTATATATATCAGTACTATTCATTTATGTTAAAGTCTATGTGGGTAAAACCAGATATTATTTATTTATTGCAGTTAAAACTTTTTTTTGCATTCAACGATAAACACCATGCAACTAGTTGCTTGGCGAAGTCTTTGTAAAGTATGAAGAACAGAGTTGCCAAAATGTTGTAATAACGTTTTTTTTTGCAGAAAACACTAGTACGAGTTGCTTCTTCGTATTCTTAGTTGCATTAAGTGTTAATGAACCCATTTTATTCTCTTTTGCAAAAGTTGAGAGAATGCAGTTAATTACACACACACTTATTTTATTTATTAACTTTACGCTAACAAAAGTCTGGCATCTCTTGAAAAAGTTAAAACTAGACAAAACTAAATTTAGCCAGATAAAATAAAATGTAAAAATACATTTTTAATTGCATCCCATCATTCTTTTGTAAATATAAATATACTACATACATGTGTATGCATATGCGGACACATACATACATATAGATGTAGTTATGTGTACGAGTACATGTATGTGCAGTGTATATTTTAAAATGTATAGAAATAAAAATTAAAAAAAAAAATTCAATTAAAATTAACAAGTGTTGAAATAAAAAAATCAGTTATTGACAGTGGACAGCAGCAAAATTAATACAGGAAGATAAATATTGTCGGTATTGAAAGTGATTTGAAATGATTTGTTATACCATAAATGGTGGAAAATATTTTCAGTCTTTTAATTAAACACGCAAAAACATTGAAAAATTTTGCTTATAGAAGTTTATTCAACTCTACCTCACAGGTTCAGCACTGCTAGAACGAAATGACTCTTATATATACATCGGCAACAATTGCTATATATTTAATACAAAGAATTTTACCAGGTAAAACCGTCCCCCGCAAAAAAACCGGTTAATCCACCTGCAAAGTTTGTGGCCGAGGTTTTTGAGATGTGGATGGTATTAACTAAAGGGTGTTTTTTATAGAGGTATAGAACTTTAAGATCGACATGAATTTTATTTATCTTGTGGCATTTTTGACCGCCACGGCTGGCGCGGATGTAGTCCAATCTGGACGTCCAATTTTCGATGACTTTTCCAACATTTGTGGCCGTATATCGGCAATAACCCGGCGAATGTTGTCTTCCAAATGGTCAAGCTTTTGTGGCTTATCAGCATAGACCAATGACTTTACATAGCCCCACAGAAAATAATCTAGCGGTGTTAAATCTTGGAGGCCAATTCACAGGTCCAAAACGTGAAATTAGGCGGTGACCAAACGTGTCTTTCAATAAATCTATTGTGGCACGAGCTGTGTGACATGTTGCGCCGTCTTGTTGAAACCACATCTCCTGGACATCATGGTTATTCAATTCAGGAATGAAAAAGTTAGTAATCATAGCTGTATACCGATCACCATTGACTGTAACGTTCTGGCCACCATCGTTTTTGAAAAAGTACGGACCAATGATTACACCAGCCCATAAAGCGCACCAAACAGTCAGTTTTTCTGGATGTAACGGTGTTTCGACATACACTTGAGGATTACCTTCACTCCAAATGCGGCAGTTTTGTTTGTTGACGCAGCCATTCAACCAGAAGTGCGCTTCATCGCTAAACAAAATTCGCTTATGAAAATCGGGAACAACGGTAATCTCGTTTTGGGCCCATTCGGCGAATCTACGCCTTACTGTTCAGGCGTGAGTCTATTCATGATGAATTGCCAAACCAAACTGAGAATAAATCACTTGACAGCTGTTAAATCGGTCGCCATCTTGAAAAGTAATGCCAACTTAAAGTTCTATACCTCTATAAAAAACACCCTTTACATGGACTGATTATTAAAAGTAAATAATTTAAATAAATGGAGAATATTAATCATCATTTTAGCTCTAAAATTTTATTTTGGTGAAGAAAAATATTGAAAAAACGCCGGTATTTGGCACAAAAAAAAAACATTCCATCAAAATAATGGTTTTGATGGTCAGAATACACGATTTATGTTTTGATTTGTTAGCAACTCCTTTTCTCACTTTTTCTAGATTTGGCTTTGAGTGACATTTTCCAAATTTAAAATCAGAGCTCGACGGAAAATTATCGAATCGTATTTGGAAAATCTTATTTTGAGGGGAGAGTTGGAGAATCTTTGAATGAAGTGTATCGAGTTAGGAGAAAACTATAGTTCTATTTTATTTATTTACTAGCTGTACCCATACACGTTG
Organism: Phasia obesa; assembly: GCA_949628195.1. Taxonomy (NCBI): domain Eukaryota; kingdom Metazoa; phylum Arthropoda; class Insecta; order Diptera; family Tachinidae; genus Phasia; species Phasia obesa. The sequence continues at coordinate 5,727,861 of OX451216.1, forward strand.
CGTGCGACCTGACAATATTTTGTTTGATTTTACTTTGAAAGTAAACCACACCAAATTTTAAGACTCTTAAGTATTTACTTTATATAAAGTTATCCATCCCTAGATAAAATTTTAAAATTTATATAAAATTCTAAAAATTATTGCAAAGCTCTGTAAAAGACAGACAAAGTTACTCATTATTTTAAAATAGCGCCATCTGTTGCGCACCATTGGTTAAAATATACTGTTTTCAAAAATAAAAGATGTCTTAAAGTATGCAGTACCTTTAAATCGATAAAAAAATCGGCGTACTTTCATTGCTTTTTCTTCACTTTCTCTTGGAAATATTCTTTATTAGAATCAGGATAATAAGGTACCTGATGCGAACACAAGGAAACAACATAAAAACTGTTTTAATATGTATAGATTTATTGTTCTTTTATAGTAAGAGTAGTAGGTAATTTAAGGTAATAGTTTTTTAAATTTAAGGTAATTTAATTTTGTTTTTAAGGTAGATTTATCTTACTAGGTAAAGGCGTCTCTACATAAAAATACAACAATACAAGAACAACATGGCATTTTATTGTTGCTTTCAAAATGTTCAAAATGTCGAAAAACATAGAAGAAAGTTGAGAAGGCGTGTATTTGTTTTATTGTTTTCTCACTTCTGCACTATAAAATTTCTAAACACAAACAATTTTTGACATGTCGAACTACTAAATCAGCTGGGCGAACGACACCAACTAAAAAGATAAATCTATCTTTGATGGCAAAGCAATAAACCAAAATGTAAACAAAATTCAAAATATGTAAAAGAAGTGAAATATATATTTTATATTTTAAATAAATAATTCTGTTTTTTTTTATTATTTTTGCTTCTTTTAAATTAGAAATAAAATTTTATTTTTTTAACTTCAAACAATTTTACAGAAAAATATAAAGTTGTTGTAAAAGAGTGATTTTTTTTTTAACTAGCAACAACTTGTATTTATTTTCACAGCACCTTAACAATATTGTAAAAAAACAATAAAAGTGGTAGAAGTTGAAACAGGTAATCGAACAAAGCTAATATTGAAAAAACAAAGAAACAACTCATATTATATAAGTTCGTTCTACATGTTTCATTTGATTCATTTCCCCCCGTATTTAGTTACAAGTTTAAAGAATTTTTTGAAACGCTTAAACAATTTATGCATTCCTCCACGTTCTATTTGTAGCGCGTGAATTTTATAAAAAAAAAATAAATAACCAAATAAAAAAGTAATAAAAATATTTAAAAATTTTATGACCTCTTATTCACATATTTCTAAGAGTTCAATGTATGAAAAAACAAATGTATCGTACGTGGTTTAAAAATAAAATATAAATATAAATAAAAATTATAAATATTTAAGAATTATTTTATTAAAAAATTGTATCAAATAAATATACTGAGAAGTGTGTTATTTAATAATTTGACTTTTAAATAATATTAAAGGTTACACAAAAATAATTATAATATATTTAAATATATAATGATTTAAAATCATTTATTTATTTTAATCTAAAAGTGAAATCTATTTTTAAATAAATTTAAAAAAAAATAATATGGTAATTATTAGATTTCACTAATTGTTTATTATTTAATTAAACTCTTTCAAGAATGTTTTAATTATATTTCAACTCAAGGCAAAATCTTATTAATTACAATGTAATTATTATGTTTAGATATGACAAGCAAAAAATGTTATGCTAAAAATAGTTTGACATGGACAACTAACCTTGACAAAAAAAAAAAGAAATAATAAATAAAAAATACATTAACAAATTATAATTAATTACGTTGTACATAATTTTTTAATTAAGACTTACTTTATGATTAGTTTTAATACAGGTGGAACCACTTTGTTGCTTTAAACTTGTTATTTTCAATTTTAGATTTTTTTATTTTCAATTTGAAATTTACAGAATCTTTTCTTTTAGTTTTTGTTATTATTATTTTTAACAAGTTGTAATAACTTTTTATTAAATTTAACAATTAACTATGCAAATGCTCTTTTTTTCAACACTGAATTATTTTATTTGTTTAAAGTTTTTTATATTTATTTCTATTCCTTTTGGTCACAATATAAAAAACAAAATACCGACCGAAGTTTTTTAAAACAACTTTTTCAGATTTTTAAACGTAGTTTATTTTCTGTTTCAATGAGTTTTAGGTTTGCTGTTCCGACTTCCGTAGAATTTCACTTTTCCCGCTTTATTTAGGAGGAGTTCCGACAGCCACGACTAAATTCAATAAACTGAAAATGTTAAATGCGAGACATCAACTTTTATGAGCAACTTTTACATTGAATATTTGCAATTTGTTTTTGTGCTTTTGTATCATGTTTGGAGAATGTTTTTTTTATTATTATTATTATTTTTGTATAGAGAGAGAAAGACTATTCTCTGTCTCTTGTCATATAAATATCTACCCATGTTGTTTTTATTGTTGGTTTTATGATATTGTTGTTATTTTTATACTGGTTTTTGTTGTTAAACAAAACAAAAAAAAATAATAATTTAAAACGAAATTAAATAAAATACAAATATTTCAAGTGTATATGTAAGATTTGAAGTACATTTACATTACATACAGTGATCGACAGAAGTGAACATATGAGTGCCATTCATGAAACCTTACCGCTTTAAAATCATAATTAACACAATTTTCATTAGATATGCCGAAGTTATTTTAAATTTTCCAAATTTTTCTTCTTTCGGATAATTGAATAGAGTAAACTATTGATTATACGCGGCACCTACAGTAAAACTTTTTTATTAAAACAGAAAAAATACACCGAAAACCAGTTTTAAAAGTTAGAATTATTTCGAAAATACAGAAATAAGTTTTTTTAATTAATTGTATTTTATAATGTATTTTTTATTTATTGTTTTTTTCAAGATTAGTTGTCTCGCCATGTCCAACTATTTTTAGCATAACATTTATTGCTTGTCATTTCATAGATAAAATCTAAACATAAAAATTACATTGTAATTAATAAGATTTTGCCTTGAGTTGAAATTTAATTAAAACATTCTTGAAAGAGTTTAATTAAATAATAAACAATTAGTGAAATCTAATAATTACCATATTATTTTTTTTAATTTATTTAAAAATAGATTACACTTTTAGATTAAAATAAATAAATGATTTTAAATCATAATATATTTAAATATATTAAAATTATTTTTGTGTAACCTTTAATATTATTTAAAAGTCAAATTATTAAATAACACACTTCTCAGTATACTACAATTATTAAATATACATATATTTATTTGATACAATTTTTTTATAAAATTAATTCTTAAATATTTTTAATTTTTTATTTATATTTTATTTTTAAACCACGTACGATACATTTGTTTTTTCATACATTGAACCCTTAGAAATATGTAAATAAGAGGTCATAAAATTATTAAACATTTTCATTTCTTTTATTCAAATCGATTATTTGCGGTATCCGCACCAGTCAATTCCGCGGAGAAACTTAATTCTAATAGTTTTTATAAAAATCGGTGTAAGAAAAATTTAATATTTTTGCTATATGTAGTGCTTTAAATATCGCATCACTTGTCTGAGGATTTTTTCCCCGAAAATGCTCTTTCAGCAGACACCTGTTTGACTAGAATGGCTTAAACGTGGTGCTAATTTACATTAAAATGAGAACGTATAGTTTTTTTTTCTCCTAGTACTTCAGAGACTAGATTATCGGGTTACGGTTTGGATTTAGGCAGTACTAGAGCTCCGCAGCTTTATTTTCATCTTTTGAAGTCGAATACCTTTCCTTTTTGCTTTGATAATAATTACAAAAGAATCGTAATATGCAAAAACAAACCATTTAAAAAATTTATATCACGTAGGAAGGCAAACAATTTTTTCAGCAATAATTATTATGTAAAAATAAATATAGGCAACGTTAAAAAAATTCTCGACATTTGTCCTAAGGAAACGTACAAAACTTTATCGATAAATAAGAAAAAGAGAATTCTCCTTATTTCATGAACAATGTTTTGGGAAAATATGAGAATTGTAAGTAGACTTTGGAAGGCGACTGTCTAAAGTGTTGCCAACTAGACCTGACATTATGCCAGTTGTAGATACTAAGCTAAAATGCACAAAAATATTTCAAATTGTTGATGCCTAATTAGTATTATCGCATAAGAAGCTGTGGAGTCCCAAAGGGTCGCGGCCGTACCAATGTACAATATTTCATTTTACATTAAAAGCATATCGATTTAGATTTAGAGAATGGATAAATTCTTTTGCGAAGATTTAGAATGTTAAGGGGTTTCCAATAATTTACACATGACTTAAATTAAATGTAAAACATAATTTGATCTGTTTAGTATTTGTTAATACAGTACCTAAGTAATATAACTTTCGTGAAAACTTCAAGAGTCTACTTTTTACGGTTGCAGATATAGAGGGCGCTGACAGATGGATATGCATTGTAGCGAAAGCAATAGGGCCCTTAAAGAAGAGTAATAAGAGTTCTATGTATGAAGCAGAACATCAGATCAGAAACAAGATTATGCTATGCGCATGATTTTCAATTACATGACGTAGTTCGTCCATTGTAAAGGTTGCCAAGTCTGCAGTCCAGAAATTGCTTCATATAATTTCATACAAAAAACGTATTTAATATCCAAGAATTGTCAACTTGCAATGAAAATTACAAATACTAGGCAATAGAAACGCAGTTTTCGTAGCGTCATTAGTCCAAGCAGAAAATTTTAATTATAAATGCGAATTGACGTAATCTTTTTTTAAATATCATTCTGGTAAAAATGTATGACTTGTTAAATGTGATTGAATTTCCCTAATATATTGTTTAATTTCCTACTTCTATGCACTTGTAAACGTAAAATCGTGTCAAAGCACACGATCTAGGGGGCCAATTCTGATTAACAAAATGAGAGATTACACGACCAGGAAATGTTTCATGTAATAGTTGAATAGCTTTACGGGATGCATAGCATGTGGCACAGACTTGTTAAGACCACATGCCGTCCATGTTTAAATTTTTTTTTTTGTTTTTTTGTATTGACAACACTTTTATTTATCAACTCATACAATTCACTGCATGACTGTGTGTACATCTACCCAGCAAACACATAGTCAAATGTTTGAAATAAATTTATTTTTTAATGTTCAAACCTTTAGTAATTTTAGGCAGAGGTTTTAGGCAATAGGTTTTTTCTAAAATCAATAAAAATATTATTTTCAAGCCATTTTGAAATCTAAAAACTACGATTGAATTAATTAAAAATATATAATTTATACATGACACTGCCATAGTTCTACAATAGTAAAAGAGTCTTAAAATTTAATAAAGATTACTATCAAAACAAAAGGCATAGTCGGACAAAAAACTATCGGGCTAAGAGCGAGGAGAGAAGTATGCTCTATTTACAGTATTTTTTAAATATCGTAATTGTAAAGATTACCTTGAAAACAAATAATGGTATTGGTAATGGTAATGGATGTATACGAGCGGTGGGCGGGGTACTCAAATACCAAGTTATTACCAAATATAGTATCTAAATGTTTTTTTTTTATTTATATGCGATGTAGGTAAACAAATAATGGGGTATAGCAGGTTAAGAATATTTTTAGGGAATTAGGTTTTCAAAATTTTATAATTTTATAATAATATAATAATAATAATAATTTTATAATAATATAATTCAAACCGCAATATCCCTTCACGATCTCTTACAATTTTTTTAATTATGGCGAGCTCTAAGTTGTTCGTTTGATAGACGTCGCAAATACTTCTTTCCAATCGATCTAAATAAATTAAAATAACTTATATTAAACCCTTCAAAATATTTTTTCCGAAATTCCACTTTTCTTGGAATCCTGTATAGCATTATGTAGAATTGGTTTAGCATATTGGTGGCCAAACATATACTATGACATTGTGCGTCGCGCTAGTAGAATTTCCGTTGCCTATACTTGCAAAAGAGACAATTAGCACCACTGGTTTATCTCTGGAAAAATCGTTATGACAAAAATTGAGGAGATTGCATTTAACTTGTCCTAATAATATTATTTTTCGATCTATTCAACAGTTTCGGAGATGTTCAGGAAGTTGTGGCAAAAAATATATATTTTTTTTGCAAAATTATAAAATTTTTATACACGTATGAATAATAAAATTTTGTCGCTTAATATGTGACCGCCACTGAACAGTGAGGCAAAATCAAACACATAGCGCCACCCCTGGTAGTGGATGGTGCCCACCGTCAAAACTTAAGCTGAGATTTTCCTCGACTATGCTCATGCCAAATTTGTCTTACTTAGCCCTCTACAAATGGCTGAGTTATTTCCAAAATATTTTGCTTCTGCCCCACTGTGCACTGTACATACAATAGATATTAAATATTTATATGGATATATTTAAAAATATAAGTGCATTTCTACATGTAATACACATTTGAAAAGAAGAACATGCTAAATATTTTACTTAGCTTTAGAAAAATGTATCTTATTGTTGAGAAAACTCTTTTTCTCAAATTATATTCTAAACAAAGGTTTCAAAGGTTTATCATTTGAGAAAATGTTTGAAACATTTTCTAATTGATGTAAAATTATAGTGTTTGCTGGGAACTTGGAGACTACAAACATACACACATTAGTATCCACATGGGAAAAGTAAACTAAGTCATCGCATGACAAGTCATTATAACAACAAATTCGCATGCAAAACAAAAACAAATTATCTACTAATAAAAACAATAATAGATACATATTAGCAACAACATTAAGCCGCCAAATGACTACTCAATTCAATTTATAAAGCAGTGTAACAGGCAGGCAGGCATCTTTATTAAATAAAATGCAAATAATCACCCACCCGACACTCATGCAGATTTAAAAGCAAACCAAAGCAAGCAAACAACAATAAAATCAAAAGCAACAACATCAATTACAACAATTCGATCAAAGCCAAAGCAATCTAATTTTTACATCATAAAGCGTAAGTGTGCGTTACCATTTGATTGACTTTTTCGTTTAAGTGGGGACGGAAGGAAATAGTTAAGTTTTTGTTTTATTTTTTGCGCAAATTGTGTCTGGATTTTTTAACAGTGTTGCCAGATTATAAAAAAATTAAGTTTAAAAAACGTCTTTTGTTCGAGTCGATAAATTCGATGATCATATAAAAAGGATCCTGATTTACTAATTTCCGCTACTACTCTTAAATTTTTAGGGATGATCAGCTAAATGTTTATCAAAGGGACACTACTATCCTCCACAAATAAATGACAATTTCAAATTATACAGTATCATAAAGAGTAGGGTGTCTTGAAATTTATGAAGAGCTTGATTCTTATTATGATTAAAGGCAAATGGTTTTCCACCACTTGGCTGGGACTAAAATTTTTTCTGTCGAAATTTCCCACCGCCATTTTGCATAGGTTAGGTTTAACGGACCGCCCGCACAAGGCGAGTTTTCTCGAAGGTCATTATAGTCCATTGTGGTGCCCAGAGAACCATCTACCCCAACTGTTCCCTATAGAATTTTAGTACTTCCAGTGCGTAAGAACCATCTGGAGCTTCTGGCAAAACCTAGCAGACTACTCTGTGTCGCATTCCTGAGACAATCTACATAGGTCTTAAAAGAATCTTTGGCCCAGAAATTTAAGCCTGCATTCTTGAAGAGCTGGGAACTCTCAGAGAAGCTATTGAGCTGACTCCTTTTCTTTCTCATCCATTCTGCTTCTGCAAATCTCACCACGAGATAGATTCCCATACGCTCCGACATACTGGACGTATAGATTGTCCCCTTATGATGCCAGCAGATAATCTGCAATTGGTTAGTGTAGAACACCTGCGACCGTTTCCTTCAGCAAAAATTCCCGTAGCATGTTAGAAATTTCGGCCAAGGGAGTATTAATATTTCCTTTTAGGAATTTACCACTTCCAGGTTCGAGCCGTTCCTGGCACATTGATCGGCCATCTCGTTTCCATGAATACCTTCATGTCCTAGAATCCACACTTGGACGAAGTCGCATAAGGACACATTATAGAATGCACGACAATACACATCTCGACTTGACTACTTTCGAATCAAGGGCCTTAATGGCGGCTAGATTGTCAACAAAAATATTACACAGCTCTATAAATGTTCCTTAATTTCTTCTTGTGGCTGTTTGTAGGCTAATCCTTTGACTCTGAAAAAAAAACCCACAAAAAAATCCAATTATGGTAAATTAAATTCTGGTCCCGTTCTGGTCACCGAAAATGAAAATCGCATGTGTGTCGTCTACATCAATATCATATAATTTACGCAAACAGTGTCATGATAACGAGCACCTGTAACAGACAAGAGTCTAATTTTTCATTTGTTTTTTGACAATCACATGTGGGTTCTTTTTTTAAAGACAACGCAGAAAATATCCAGAGTTTTTGGCGGGAATCGAACCCAATCAGTCTATCGAGCCACACAAACCTCTAAACTGAAAAGTTGGCCACCTCACTGTCATTGTTTTTGAAATATTGCTCAACAAAGAAAACACTAACATAAACTAGACTGTCAAAGTATTTTTACGGAGTTGCCACTATTTTACTACACAAATATTAAGTATAAATCTTGAGAGAATTTTGGGATAATCCTTCTGATAAATAAATTTTTTTTTTATTAACTAAGATTATTTTGTCATCTGTCAATATTTTTTTATTGTTAAAATGTTTCTTTGTACTTTTGGACTGTTTTTTTTTACAATTTATCTGGCAACATTTTCCTTCATATTAACAAAAAAGCCAGTTTCATAAATGCAATTTGGGGAAAATTTTAAAACGTTAAGCTAATCTTAAATCATTTTATGTTAATTGCACAATTAAGAAAAAAATGTAAATATATTAATTATATAATTATTGATATTTTTAATATCGGAAGATATTATTTTAATGATTACACTAACAATTTCATTTTTCAAATCATTTTCTATAAAATATTCAATCAGAGTTATTTATATTTTCTTTGATAAAATTCAATTAAGTGTTTTTTAATTTATTACAAAATAATTTTAGTGTTAAAACGAATTTAAATAAGTTATATATTTCCTTTAGTTTTTATACCTACAAACATGTAGAGTGTGTGACATATCAATAGAATTTTTTTAAAATTGATGTGGGACATTGCACCTAACCATTGCAAAACAAACTTATTTTTATTAAGAAACTTTAAACAACTGGAAAGACATTGGAAAACTTTGGAAAGGATAAATGGTTGGATTTCACTGATCACATAGATATAGAAATAGATATAGTTTCGAATTTAATTGTTATAGCCCTCAGGAGAAAGGAGACGCCACATTGCTCAAAGTAGGGCATCTGAGGTATATACAAAATTAAATCGATGGGAATATCTTATTTGCGAATCGATTTTATTAATTTTTATTCCCATCGATTATTCTAGTCAGATACTACAAAAAACAGTTATCTTCAAAAATGAGTTATCTTCTACAGTTTAGGAGACATTTGAATAATAACTTTTTTTAAATATAAATTGGGTGGGTTTTGGTTACGCTATGCTCTTCAGTGTATAGAAGTTGGGTCCTCAATGCTTTTCGGATCGGAAATCAGCGTGTCAAGGTAAGTGAATTATCTAGGCGTTATTCTTGATAAGGAACTTACCTGAAATGAATATACATATTAAAATTAAGATACGGAAAGCAAAAAGGAAGTGAGTAATCTCGCCAAAAGTTGCATACTGGATTAACACAATGATGGTGCGACCCATAATAACTAATGCATCTGAGATTTGGTGGCGAAAAGCCCGGCTCCAACACAGGCAATTGATTGCTGCAATGTCAGCTTTGCGTATGAAGTGCGATGCCATTTGGTATAGCTTTGGGAGGACGAACATCGGTCAAAATAGCATTCTGGACCTAGTGAATAAGGAGCTCAAGGCGAAGCTCAAATTCCGATCGAACACATAAGTAGAAGAAAAATAGTTGAAAGACAGCATCGACAGACATTGCGGAAGGCGTTATACACAGAGAGTTTAGCGAGAATGACTTCAGCATTTATACTAATGGTTTTCTTATGGACGTTAGAGCAGAAGGAGGTGTATACTCAGCTGAGCTGAATCTGTCCTGTAGTCTGCGTTTAGGGGACAACGTCTCCGTTTACCAGGTAGAATTGCTTGAGTTGCTGCATGCGTTAGATCAATTTCTGAAAAGTCGGCTGCATGGAAGACAGGTTCTTATTGGACTTGACAACCAGTCAAACGCATGAAGCAAAATGCGCCTCGATGAATAAGGTAACGCTGAAGTGGGTTATAGCTGTAATAAGGCGGCAAACCAACTAGCAAAAGGGGTATCTGCTCAAAATTTCTGTGGACCAGAAACCAAAATAGCACTGTGTATTGGCTTAATGCGAGCGAATATCATACTATGGCTGAACTCACTAAACCTAAAAAGGTGGAGGGAGGCTGCTACATGTAGACAGGATCAAATGGTGCTCAAAGAGCCCCTTGGTAGGAAGGCTTTAAGTTGGATAACAGCGTTAGTGACAGATCATCGATACTTTAAGAATCATTTAGACAAGTTAAAAATCGAAGTATTTGATACTTGCAGACTATGACTGGAAGACTGTAGCGCACATTGCGTGTAAATGTCCAGCACTGGCTAGCATAAGACTTAAGAGCAGGGGCAGAAACTTGCTAAATTTGGATGCCATGGGGGAACTAAACCATAGACAAATTCTAGCGATTACTAGAGACTCCGTGTTGAGAAAAAAGGCCGACGTGACTCAATGAAAGCAAGGTTGCCATAAAAGAAAGTAAGGTCTGCCTATAATCATTGAGGAATAAAGAAGGTCGAGATGGAGCCAAGAAGGTAGTGAGTGAGTGGTCTGCTTCGATATTTCCCCTATATTAATAATAAAAAATGCATTAAAAGTAATATATTATTTTGGAATACTTATAAAACTTTGGTTGTATAGTTAAAACCAAGCATGTTGCATTTTTTGGCCGTGGTAACCATTTATTGATGAGAACATAATGTGGTTCTTGTGACCATACCATAACCATGATTTTTCTTTGCGTTATAATTTCACTCAAATTGGATTTTTTCGTATTATGAAATTTTTTACTTGTTCTTATAAAAGTAAGATTTGTAATAAAAAATATTTTGGAATAACTATATTTAATAAATATCTCGACATTCGAACCGACCTATAAATATCTGTACAGAACAATTATAATTGCCTGGCTTCAAGCTTACAGTTAGTTATTTCTCTTAAATTTAGATTATTGATAACCTCTTGAGGTAACATTTTAAGAACGCGCTTGCAATTAAAACATCTTTCTTTGTTGATGATTTATTCATTAAATACTTGTTAAAAATTTCGTTCTGTCAGCTTGAGTTCAGTCTTTTAATCTATTTATTTTTGCGATTTTTTGCAAGTTTTAAATAACAATATGCGGTTTTTTGCACATTCATTCAGTATCTTTTCTGTTCTCGACATCAGAAGTTTTCATTGTTAAGCTAATCTTCCAAAAATAACGTATAAATATCTAAAAATATTTTTAAAACAAATTTTGCTAACTATAGGAAAAAGTTTCCATAATACATTCGAAAAAAAAAAAAACTAAAAAAAGAAAATATTGAACAAAGTCCCACCTGTGCTATAGGTGCCATTTGTATTTATTTTAAGAATATCAGATCTTAACTCTTTGACATTTAGCTCTAAAAACACAATCGCTTGCAAAATTTACATTTGAAAACTTTTCTGAAACAGTTGTCTCTTGTTTTTAATAGCCTGAAGCTTAAAGGTCGACAAAGGTTTCATAAAAATAGTCGTCACATTGTTCAAATATTTAAAATAAGCAGAACACTTGATTGCTATGAACGAACAAAAATATTTATGTATATATTTTACACGCTTTTATTTGGTAAACGTTGTCTCACGCAATTTCCTTTGCATATTTCGTCAACTATTTGAACAATGTGAATGTACTTCTAGGGAAAATTGCATTGCTAATGTAGGCAATTACTACTTCTTTTTTTTTCTCTCGATAGTACTCAATACTTATCAATTGGATACTCAATAGTACTCAATAGTTTTGTTTACAAAATGATTAACCTGCGTGGTTAATCAGAGTTATAATCTAGTATTTTAACATTCTATTCAATTTGATTCTAAAAATATAACGCTAAAATTATCGACTAATTACTTTTGAGCCTTGAGTAGTCAAAAAAGGATCAAATAACTAAGTACCCACTACTCAATATTTTGCCTGCATTAGTTTGGGCCATGTGGTATTATTGATTCCTATCGGATTGTTATAAAAAGAAAAAAAGACAAAAAACTTGTAATTCCTATCGCACACTTGTGTCACAACTTAAAATTTATCAAAAGTCAAACATGGAAATTTCATTTGTGTCACTGTCCTTTTTAACTGAATAAATACCGTTGTGTTTGGAACCCCATCTATACATATAATAAAACTGTAACAGGACCATTTCTGTACACGAAATATTTTTTGAAAATTTTGTAGTTGGTGTAGATAGTAATCGCATTATGTAAAAACTACTGGATAGTATCTTGGTTCAAATATAGGCTGCTTTTTTGCAAAAAATATCTCATTTCTAAAAAAAAAATAGAGAAAAAGTAGAGAAAGTGGGCAATTTTACCTATGAATTGGTACTGAAAACTTGGCAAAACCTTTCAGCTTGACTTTTTAAACAATATTTACAATGGAGTCGTAAATTAGCTTTCGATTGAGGAGTCATTATCGTTTAGGGTCAATCAGGCCGTCCTTGCTGTTCGGTCTTCAAGTGGTTTGCGTCTCCCTCTCGCACTGGCTGATTGGCTTTCACGGTTAGCTGTACCGTGGTACAGTTAATTTGTGTTTGCATCAATCAGCCACGTGTAATCGCTTCGGTTATCGTGTATAACCTAAATTGTTCGAAATCAAGAAACCACATGAAAAATTAACAAATAAATTTTACACATTTGACGAAAGGAAAAAAGAAGGATTTGCAACAAACAAATAAATAATAACTACTTACAGAAAAACTAAAATAAAACATTGTTTTCAACCTAACCGTCGTTTCTGGACATGACCAAAAGCTGCAAATAAGAACCTAGTGTTTACGTCAGCTTTTTACCATTTGACACCAACATTGTTGCTCTGTATGAGTAACAATCCAGAAGAAGAAGAAGAAGAACTATTTACAATAATTTTAGAATTTTATATAAATTTTAGAATTTGATATAAAGCCTTTGTTCGTGATTAATTACCCAGGGATGGGTACCTCAATATAAAGTAAATATATAAACCATAATTGCAGCAGTATAAATGTAAGAGTCTTAAAATTTGATCTGAATTACTTTCAAAACAAAATCGAACAAAATATTGTCATGGCACCTTCGACGTGGCGGGAAAAACTGGTTTGATTCTAAAATTACAACCGTGTTTTTAAAAGCAGCTGTTTGCCTCTCCTGAAATACTTTATATTGGAAAATATTTGCAACGCAGCAGACCCACTATGGTCCTTAATTTACGACTACTTTACTTTCGTTGAGTCTCAGGCTAATACTAGCTTTACTCTTGCCTGTAGTGATTTCAGACTGTCGACAGGTAATTGTCGATATTCCTCCTTATAACGAAGTCTCTTTTAATTGCTTAGATCCCTTATGGCTGTGCTGGACAATCACACAATATGTGCGCAGTCTGCAAGCATCTTTTTCTTTGATTTTCATCTTGGCCAGATGATGAAGTTTTCATGAAGCGTCACGGTCCCTGCAGTTTTCAGGCTTAATTATATCCAAATAACTTTCTGGATTTCGTGTGGAGAGCCTATTGCCTCAGGAGTTGCCTTTGAGATTAACCTGTCTACACCTTGAGAGCTATCTATAGTTTCTTCGGAGACTGACCTTTTCATCTCTTGCGAGGCTACCTTGGCCATGCGATCGGATACTCACGCCACTGTTTGATTCACACAGAGCTTCACATGCGCAGGTAAGACGATGCAAAAAAAGAAAGAGAACTGGAGCTCGACAGGTATAAAAAATTCACTTGTAGTGCTGGCAAAGTATTGAGTAGTGGGTACCGAGTATAGAGTATTTGATATTTTTTTTGGATACTCAATACACAAAAGTAGTGAGTTTAGTATTTTTAAGAAATAAATTTAATAGCAAATTTAACGACAACGGCGATAAATTTCCGTTACTATTATGTAAACGGAAGTATTGAGTACTATTAAGTACCCGATTGGAAAGTATTTTGTACTATCGAATAACTGAAAGTAGTATAAATTTCCAGCACTATTAACATGACCTAACTGAGTCAGTCTCTTAGCAGAGACAGGATTTAAATAGGAACCTGTTAACCACGAGGACGTGTAAATCTACTACTGACAGTACACTCGGTTATGGACAGAACCATGCGATATGCCCGTGAAGTTAAAAAGTTCAAGCGGTTACACTTGTTGCTTAAAATTATATGGCGCTAATTCTGAATAGGTAAGCGAACTCTACAACCCCGATCTCCTTAATTTCGGGAATATAACAATAAAAAACTTTGCTTGAAAAAAAAAATATTGAATTATATTCTAAGCAACCGTCTTTCTTATATTACTATTTTGATAGGGATCAATATCTCTGGGTGTTTAATTGCGTTTCAACAAAAATTATTCAAATTGATAACAGGAACAAAAAACCCGTAATAAATTTTACAAAAAATAATTTCATTCCGAAACGGTAAAAAAAGAAAAGAATTTTTTTTATCAAAAATCTAAAAATGCCACGCGAATCTAATTGTAGTCTTATCATTTTCGAAGAAATGTGAAAAGACTTATTTTTGATTTATTTATACTTAATGGAATTTCAGTAAATGCGATTAAGTATTTCAAATATTTATACTAGAAAGCGTGTAAAGTAGTTAAGCCTATCAGCATTTTAGTATTAATTACTGTTTGTCTCTTCCTGTACGAGTAACACCACATTTTGGCAGTTTTATAAAAATTTATTAATTTGGAATACACTCGGTCGCCTCTTTTTCGAAACAACAATAAAAAACTAATTAAAAAGCATGTCGTTGTTCATTTTATTTGTTATTTTACTATTAAAATATTTTTTTTTATTATTTAAGCACAAGTTTTTAATTTAATGGATTAATTATTCAATTGACTATTTAATTTTTAAGTTTTCGTATTTTAGGCACATGATAGTACAACAAAATTTAGAAATTCTTGTTCAAATAACACGCATAAATGTTGAATGTATTTGCAAATTGGTTCGAATTTAAAAAGCAGATTGAAGAACCATTTATTTTAATAATAGACGGTCTACTATTATTTATGGCCGTTTCACACTATAATACAAGTGTTAATACTTTTGAGGAAAATGAAACACTAACATGATAAGTTGTTATTGTTTTTCGAAAAATTTCAAGCAGAGATTAGCTTAGGGTTTCAATTTATTCGAAAGTATTAATACTTGTATTATAGTGTAAAACGCCCTTTATTAAGCAATCTCAAGGCGAAATCAGCGAATATGTGCCAGGCAGACATACAAATTTCACACATGAATGTTGCTCAATGAAACTGTAATTGTAGAGTATCAGAAATAATTTTGAATACCTTTTACTTTTTAACTTTATAATATAGATTTTTTTTTATTGATACGGCTTCTATATCAAATATTTTTCTTTTACAGTTCAAGAGATAAAGCCTTATGATAGAAGGAGACATATTGAAACGATTTCTAAAACAATTTAATAAAATGTAGTTTAAACATTACCTTACGTCCAGTATGAATAAATGGCGTTGGATATGGATTGGAATATGGATTGTAGAAATAGTATTAAAGGAGTGCTTAAGAAACTGTTATAGCGAGATATCTGATAATCTTGGATATCTAAAAATACATTTAACAAAAAAATTAATTGCATGATTTGTATTAGTGCTAATAATGACTAAAATATCAGAGTACCGAAATGCTTACTCACTGCTCACTGTGTGAGGGAGCGACTATTTTGTGTTTGTACATTTATGAGTGAGATGATTTATTTTTTTCCTTTCTATGTAAAAGTGAATAAATGAAAAAATATATTTTTTGTTTCATGCAAGTGCCCATATATGAGAATTTAAAATTTTGGTAACTTTTCATAAATCATATATACACATATGTGAATGCGTGTATACATATATATGGATTTATGTATACACATATATTGTAATGAGCAACTACTGGCATATGCAGTAACAAAGTGTTTTAGAAATCTCATTTATGAGAAATTTCATAAAGGAACACTCATAAATGAAAAAAAGTTTACTAACATTTATATAAAGAAGTGTTAACGAGAATGAGTAAATTTATAACTTATCACATGTGAATAATACGGATTTTCTTCGTTCTTCACCGTTTATGTATGTATGCTAAAACAGAGGTACACTCATTCATGAGTGATCGTAAGCCGAGCATTTTATGTTGTTCATTTATGGCCGTGCAAAAATATAAAATTTTAGAAATCTTTTTTATGAGAAATATCAATGTTGAAATTTCAACGCTCATAAATGAAAAATTCTGAACCTTGGAAAACAGTGAATATAAATAAATGATAGTTCAGATAGTACTTTTTCGCATCCATAGACTGAAAAACTTTAAAAAATAAGTTTATTGGAATTAATCCTTAGTATTCGACTCTTATGTTTAGTAATAAAACAATTTATTTCTTTTTCCAAGCTTAAGGTAGATTAATTTTGAGAAAAAAAATTACTTAAAAAAAATTACAATTACTGGTCATTGTAACAAAATAGTTATAGGATCTTTCATCACTTGATGCTCCACCGGGTACTTAATTGAACTGCAGTAATAATATTTTTAAAACAATTTAAAAAGTGAAATAAATAGAATTTTACAATAGACACATTTAATTTACAAACTGTGTGTAAATCGGACCCACAAAAGAAGGGGTCCGTTACAATATTTAAATTTACATTAAAAGCGTCATACAAAATGACGTATTGGTTATTATAAATAGTGGAACGTTACATTCACGAACTGACAAATTTTTCAAGATTTTGATTGAGTACTCAAAAAAGGATCAAATACTCGGTACTCGATACCCGCTATTAAATACTTTGTGAGAACTATTTGATACTGAGTTTATATGAGAACTGTAAATATTTAAATAAGACTGTCCAAGGTAAGGCGACCGTAAGGCGACCGGTCTTATAAATAAATAAATTAACCTCAAATTCGAAAACACTTTCTTAATTAAGGATAAAATACTGTTACATTTTTGACCTTTGGGAAAATCATTGATTGAAAATAATTAAATGAATTAATTTTTTTCCAAGTTTCAAAGAATATTTTGAAGAAATGTTGAAGAAGTGCTTGAAGGTAATTAACATTTAACATCATATAAAATACATACTTTGACACAATTGCAGTAGAATTCTTAAATCGATTTTGCTACTTCAGCTGAATTTAATACCTGTGTGAAGTTGATTGTTTGGCTTGTTTTTTTTGATTTTTTTTGTTTTTTTTTGATTTTTTTTTGTTTTCTTAATTGATTTTTGAGTTTGAAATTTAATTCAACTGAACTACGCATTCTGGAAGACTAGATATTTCTATTTTTCATTTACTTATGTACATTGGAATTTGATTTCATTTTATATGATTGATTCGCTTGATCACGCCACGTTGCTCGCTCCTATTCTACGTTGTCATCTTTCCAGTCGACTGTTTTACGTTTAGTCCACCGCACTATTGGCGGCATCTGTTACAATATAACAGCATAACAAACATAAAATCGGTATTCCTGCAATTAAGGTGCAAACCGAAGCTATTTATTGGGAATAGGGACAATGACTACAGGTTCCCGTAGTACCAGTCGTTGGACACTAGTCAGACCTTGAACGTCATTATTTTTCAGGGTCAGGCCCCTGCAAGCTTTAAAGACAGTTTCCCCCATATTTTCTTTTTATTTTCAATTAAGAAATGTGGTGAAATAACTCAATAGAGAAAAGCATCAGTTTTAGCAACACTGAAATTGTATGTAATATATATTTTTAGAACAGTTTTGTAGCGCCTCTGGTGTCAAGTAGGCACATTACTTTTGAAGCAGTATAGCCATTTAATTGCCATTTTACTGCGCCGACGATTTAGCGTTACAGAGTAACACCGGAAGGAGGGCGCTGTGATAAATATTAGTAAGAATAAAAAGTCTAATACATATCAGAAAAAAAATTATGTTAATAGCTTGTCGCGGCTAGGATACGAACCCGACTCAAACCAACATACATGCTTGGTCGTCGACGTGCTAACTAGAGACTGACACAAAGTACTTATAAAATAAATGTAATTAAGTATTTACACATATTATTGGGCATTAGTTATACCTATATGTACTTATAACACAGAAAATACCTACACGTATGTACTCATTTGCAGCGAAATAAGTATGGGTGTACTCAATACTTATAACAAACATTATTTATACACAACGAACTTAAAAATGTATACGTAATGCATGTATGAGTACAACTGGTTGTAGATAGATAATGTGATGGGTATCTGTCATACCCATACTTATAACTACTTAATACTTACAAGTATAGAAAAGTAGTTATAATACTCTAAGTATACTTATAAGTAAAAAAAACTACTTTTAGGAATTGTGTGTATAAAAAGGTGTATGATGTTTGGCAATATTTTGTTTATAACCGAACATTGGTTAAGTATGGCAAACCAAAATAATTTTTATATTAGGATGAAGGATGAATGAATGAACGTATTTTTAAATTGTGAAATAATTTATACATATATTTATAAAATACTCTAAGTGTACTTAGAGTATTTACATACTTGTACTTATTCCTACTCTATACTTACAAGTATACCCATACTTTATCCAACTTTTACTTATACTTAGGTGTATTGCGAAAAATAATGAACAAGTATGCGAACACTTATTCTCTTTCTATACTTGTAGTTATTTAAGTTGAAATTGATATGAGTATGTGTGTATGGTATGTTGTTTGAGCTTTAGCTATACACATTTATACATGTTTGGCCTCAAATACTTAATAAGTACTAAAAATTATACTTTTGTCATTCTCTGGTGCTAACTACCTAAGCTATAGCACGCTCTATATATCTGTGAAGGAAAAAGTGCTTAAGTCTGATTTTTAAGTTTTGTAGGAGAGCAATTTTAAATTTTAAAAAAAATTTTTTGAAGAAATAACTTATCTTTAAAGTTTACCTATAAGAGTCAAACGTATGATTTTGAAAAATATTTTATATCTACCAAAAGTACGCAGGCGTTGCAATTAATAAGTTGTAAAAGGAGTTTCTATGATTTTGAAAAATACCTTGTAGTTTCTTAAGCTTTTTTCCAAATACGATTCGGCATTGAAAAAAGATTATTAGAAAGTTTTTTTGCTATAACTTCCTGAAAAATAGTTCAAAATAATTGAAAATTTGCACATGGGTACTTTGAAGTACGGAGATTTCAAAGGTGCCAGTAACTTAATTTTTGCTTAAGTCGACTTAAGCACTTATTCCTTGTTGCCACAGATATAATATACCCCGAGCATATTAGCGTTAAGGTATAAGTCCCCATGACGTTATGCCCTTCAACAAATCACAATATTTTTCTATTCATTAAAGAACACGAGGTAGCTACACTTCGGCGCCGCTCACGAAATTTCGGTATTTATTTAAAGTCCTTTATAATAAAGCCATTTTCACACTATTATACTGAGTATTAAGACTCATCAAATACTTAAAACCAATGAGAAAGTGTGATAGTGTGAAAGCAGTATGTTATCAAAATGTGAAATATTACGGAGAGAAATTTGACATCCCATAATACCAAACCATTTTTAGAAAATTCTATAAACGATAAAATTTTTAATTTTATCAGGGTTGTGTTTTTTTAAGCAAAAAATTAAGCTGATTGAGTCGCAGCTGATAGTGCGCCGCCGCCGATGATATTTTTTATTTGTCCTGCACCTGCCTTAAATTGCCATCAGTCCTATCGCCTACATATGTACTTTGTTTCTGCCATGCCTAGAAATTGTTGAATGTACGCATTATTTTTTTGTTTTGTTTTTTATTTTTTTTATTATCCGAAAACTTAAACGACCAAACAAACTTAAGATCCGGCACCTCTGCCATCCGGATTGTTCCTTTGCTGATATTTTTCAAATTATTTGAAGTGTGATAGTGTGAAAACGAAAGGTTATGTTACGTTAGATTTTTTGACAATCACACAACTCTCATTTGATTTCTACCTTACAAAATCAAATGAAAATTGTAATACTCAGTACATAGTTAATATAATGAAAGATCATAAAATTAAGTAAGGCTGAGTATAGACGTTTTCCTGTTTTAACTTTGATTTATAGATAAAATTTAAAAAAATTCGCTTAAATAAACCATTTTAATATTTAGAACTTGGAGTTGTGTAGTTATTTTTTACATTTAAGGTAATTGCATTATTATTATTTTTATTTTTATTGTTATTTCAAACTTTTATTGCGGTTTCAATTTACGTAAAAGCATACGTAAAGTATACAGATGTAAAAAATAAATATTAAAAATAAAAAAAAAACACAAAATAATATTGAACTGATTGTACTTAAATTCAAAATAATAATCAATGGAAATTTCCCACAAAAGTTCGCGTTTCAAAACAAACAAAAAATAAAATAAAAGTAAAAATAGCAAAACTAACATGACACTATAATTTGAATTGAAAATTTATCCTTATAAATATTTATTTGTGGGTTCAGAAACACTCGTCGTCGTTGTTCCGTAGTGACGTTTCGAACTTTTTAGATATTTAATTAACATAATGCCAAAATGCATCTGATGTTTAAGAAAAAAAAAAAAAAAAAATAACATTCGATTTGTTATCAGTTGTTTTTCAACTTGTACTTGTTATTTAAAAATACATAATCATACAATAAACAACATACTTACGTATTTCAATCTTTGTTTAAATATTTTTTTTTCTATAAATCTTCACTTATTAGAATTAAAAAATTAGGGAATGTTTTTGTCTGCATAGAAAAAAGACAGAAGATTGAATATTATTTATTCTTAATAAAAAAAAAATATTTTTAAACTTGACCCAATTAATATTTCAGGTGGTTGCGGGTTCGATTCCTGCCAAAGACTCTGGGTGTTTTCTGCAGACAAGCAAAAAGCTTCGCAAGTGGTGTTGTCTTTACAAAAAAAAGTTCAAG
Organism: Phasia obesa; assembly: GCA_949628195.1. NCBI lineage: Eukaryota > Metazoa > Arthropoda > Insecta > Diptera > Tachinidae > Phasia > Phasia obesa. Next base: position 5,749,083 of record OX451216.1, read on the forward strand.
TGCCCTAGATATGTAGAAATGATCAAAATCGGTGTGGAGATATGTGCAAAAAATGACGGAAGCCTCTATTTGTTCACTCCTTTCCCGTAATGTTGTGGTTGATTTCTTAATATTATTTTTTTTAAATTATTAATTATTAAATCTATCTTCAATGTAATTGAACTATTAAGGTTAGGTAATAATGTACAGGTCTTTGGTTTTTAAATTCAACACCGACTCACTTGGTTAGGACCCAATTCCCTTTGAGCTACCGAGGGATGTGCAGGAGGACCCTAGAGTTTATTTAAAATTCGCAATATTTTTAGTGCTGACACCATTCAAAAGCCCGGACTAATTCATTCACAGCTTAGAAATTTCAATGAGGAGCTGCTCTTATTTTTATGGTTATTTTCCCGTTTAGGCGTCAAACAAGATATCAAAGTATTTGACAGTCACTCCCAAGTACTCGATCATGTCTGGTTTATCTGCATGGACCTGGTACTTTATATATATTTAAATCGAACTAGGCAAACAAATTAAATTCAACATAAAATGTAAAAATATATATTAATAGAACTTTCAAAATCAATCATCAGCAAAACTACTCTCATCGCTAACACTACTCATTTCAATTTATTTATTCTTTTTTGTTAATAATTGTCAATTAAAATCAATTAAGTTGAAAAGAAAATGTTTGAACAATCAAATCAACCTTAATATTTACAAATAAATGATTCTAATCGTCTTTAGGTCTGAACATGTACATTCATCATTCATTCACAATAGTGATGAATTGAAATGAAAATAAAAATCGTGCCATTTCGCCTCTTGGCAAAACAATTTTAAAAATTACGAATTCAAATTTAAATTCAAACGCACTTAAATAATATTAAAAAAAGTTTTTGTGAGAATTAAAACGCACACTTTAAATATGTGATTCGCATTAGGCAAATCACGTCACAGAGTAGTGATAATAAAAATTTATAAATAAAAAAAATATATAAAAAAAACATCATTTGTTATTACGAGTATTATTGTTCTAATCATTTAAAATTTTATTTCTATTTTTAGTGTTGTTGTTGATGACAAAAATAAAAAATAATAAACGCGTTTAAAGACAAAACATAAATTAATTTGTATTTATTTTGTATTTTATTGCCAACAAAAATACAATTTCTTTCTATTCCTTCCATCTAGTATTTTTTTCGATTTAAATAAACAGCAGCCAAATTCTTTTACTACATCAGGGGCATCAAGATCACGTGAAAATTTCTATTGCATGCTGTTTATTTTTAGATGACTATATTTTTAAAGAGATTTTTTTTTTTAATTTTTATTAACACTTTTTCTTAGCTTGTGTCTTTTTTAAGACGGACGCAAGAACGGGCAGAATTTCTTGTTTTTATATTGAAAATATTTTTTGTTACTTCAACAAATACATGATGGATCATTATATTTAATTGTGTTAAACTGCAAAAAATCTAAACATTAGACACTTTTTTTTTAATGTAAAAGCAAAATTTTAATTTACAGGAATCAGCTTCACGCTGCTATAGCAGTCGAACGGCTAATATTACCGCACTATCATTTATTGACAAGCGTCAGTCTGTTATATTACACCACACCTACGGAAGCATATTGTTTCAAGCTGCAGTTAAAAAAGTACACTAAGTAAAATTCTCCGGCAACGATGTTTTGCTTTGCATTCGGTTGGATAATTGCAACCAGCCACTGTGAATGATCTACGAAACATTTAGTGTGAAAAATAACTGTTTATCGAGCTATTAAACGTCACAATGGTAGCCGCTGCAAGCTTCAAAAAACGTCATGTAGGTTGATATCTAACAGTAACATTACCAGCAATGGTTCGAAGGCCGGGGATTATCATAATACACGAAAAAGCACAATTCAATTGACGAAAAATCTATATGTCTGCTTGTAGCAAGGGGGGCATATTAAAAAAAATCAGTCGAGTTCGACTCAGACTCACTCACGTGGGGGGACCGCTAACCACTTTCGTGCAGCGTTACAGTCTCTAATTTACGAGCAGTAATTAAGTGAAAATAAGTTAAACAATCGGCAGTCATGCAAATCTTGTAAACGAACACGTCAATCACGCATTAAAGATGATGCAAAAAAAAAAAAACGTTACATCGTGTGACTTCTTTGCATGACTAACGATCGTAAAACTCATTTTTAATTACTATTCAGCTGCAAATTAATTTTCGGGTTAGTTAGAAAGTGGTTACGAGGTGTACACAGAAAATAATGTTTGCACCTCTGCATGTCCGAAATTCAGACTTTTTTAAGAAATATTGTTACTGTTTTCAAACCCTTCGATCTCAGTGAATCAAATCTGGTGAAATAGGAAGACAATAGATCATAAAAAACTGTGTTAATATTTTTGTGTAAAAATTTTCACAAGATAAATAGGTCGAGTTAAATACGTTTTTGAAAAACTATAACGTGCGATAAAAAGGTTTACCTATGCATTAACTAATGCGTTTCTAAACCCTTTCATTTCAGGAAGGCAATACATCATACTAACAAACTGTGTTCACACTTTTTTTTTCAAAAGTATTTGTGAACATTTTTATAACATTTTGTCTAGTAAAAGAGTTCTCTAAAAAAATGTGAACACAGTTTATTAGTATGTATGATCTATTGCTTCCTATTCCAACATGTTCGATTCCCTGAGATCGAAGGTTTTGGAAACAGTAACAATATTTCTTGAAAATGTCCGAAAATCTGTGCAGAATACGTTCTAAATGTACGGGAAAACTTTTTTTTATCGCATGCTATATTTTTTCAAAAACTTATTTAACCCGACATAATTATATTTAAACACGTGCTAAACTTTGCATTATCCCGAACAGAAGCTCTGCTTTAGGGCTTTTAGGAAGCAAAACACAACAAAAATATTATATTTTTTCCATATACTTTGGATTCCGTATCCGAAATAAGCCTGCAAACCAAAACATACAATCTTAACCAAAAAAAAAAAAAAAGAAAACTACTTTTATTATCAGGTAGATAACCCACCCCAGATGCAGTTATTAATACCTGACATGGAAATTTCCATAGATTTATTTATTACTTTGTTTTTGGCTTGAAACTGAGATAAATAGATAACAACTTGCAGAGATTTGATAAAAAGATGACGGATATTAACTTTAAGCATCATATCAAAAACAATGAGGTAATAAATATTTATTATTTACTAATGATTCATGTTTATGACTACATATTTTTATCTACACATATACATAAGAAAACTCAAAGAGCGAGTCAGTACCTGAAATATTTTTTTTAAATTGTTGGTGGCTCAGATAGGAAAAAACAAATTTAGGATTTGTGTGCTCTTTCTGTCTGTCTTTTAGAGGAATCAGTATAAAATCCTGAGTAGATTCCTAAAGAGGTACCCCCAACCAAAATAATTATAAACTATTACATACCTTTAGATCAATAATATGTATGTACATATGTAGTAGTGTTAAAATAAGGTTTGGAGGTTACTTTCAAAAAGCGTTTTCGAAAAATAAAATTGTCATGAGTACTTTAAAAACGAACTCTAGCAAAAAAAGGGGTTCAGCTAACACCTTTTTAGACTTACGACCAAAAACCACTGAGGTCTTATAATGTTTGGACTCTGTAAGCAAATAGATACAAGAGAAAACTATATTATTCCTGGAAGGAATGATGCTCAAAAGTATCGAAAAGGTACATAGATATAGTCGGAGTACCCTAAACCCCAAACATCATCTGACTTAGATGAGATGCCTAGAAGATGCTGTACGTTGTATGTGAATGTCCTATATTGGCTCACATTAAACTGAGGACTGTTAATAGATTCATACTGAATGGGGATAATATAAATGTAGATAATATGTGTATCTTTTGCGCGACAAATTCAATGGCCGTGTTATCTCACGTGGTGGCGATGTCAATTGGCCGCCAAGATCATGTGATTTGACGCCGTTGGACTTCTTTCTTTGGGTTTATTTGAAAGAAAAGGTGTACGTCGATTAGCCAGCAACAATTCAAGAGGTAAAGGATGAGATAATTTGGCATATTAACGTCATAGAATCTCCAAAATAAAAAGAAATGACAGTAATTTCCTAAATAATTTGTGTGATAATCAACATCGGTCCTTAAAATTTAATCACCCTTTTGCATTATGTCCTTGAATTTGACAGCGTCTTTTAAAAATAGAATAACAGTTTAAAATACATCAGAATTTAATTAACAAGTTTATTGATAACATTTTTGTTTAAATTATTTTTTATTTTTAATAATTTGACCGTGAAATCAGGGGAAACCCAATGTTTTTTTTTTCTAGGGAATTTAAGTTTGTATATTTTTCTGTTAGCCACCATACATATTTAAATCTCAAGTCTTGTTTACAGTGTTTTTTCCATCTACACAATAACAAATTAAAAAAAAAATTAAAATTAGAATTAAATCCCTTGTTTTTGGTAACAAAACAAACAAAGCCACGATTTGAATTAATTATGCGTTGTGTTTGCTTAAGTAACTTTTATCAAGATGAAATAAACAAACAAAAATTAATAACGATGACAAATTGTTTTACTGCTGATTCATGACCAGTTAATGGTGAATGGGATTGTTTTTATGGTAGGAAAGCATTAAATATTGATCAATCTCTCTCTTTTTGGCATTCAACGTAACGGTTAAATGATCGTAATAAAGTATTCTGACATGCAAATATATCTCGATGTGTTTGTGCGTGATGCATAATTTATCTTGGCCGTTATCCCAGCAAACATTTTTTTTTATCAAAATTGAAACGAAACCGAAAAAATGCAACAACTATTAAATAATATTATAGTTACAAAATTAAAACACACATTTATGGCTTAAATAAATATTTTAATATATTTTGAACTAAGTATAACGATTTTGTTCAATAGAGATTAATATTAAGTACTAGGCTGCGGATGAAGCCCATAATGTTATAATGAGAGATAACATTCACAATAGAAAGCCTCCTAGGAATTTTGCAGTACACGCACAAAATACGTGTTCCGAAGTCTCATCGTGCAGCTTACAGTATTTGCAAATTTTGATCTCACTATTTCCTAATTTTAATAACTGGTAAAGAAGACCACAATATCCGGTGAACCATCCCGTAAGTAGCTTTAAGTTACTCTTATTGAGTGATAGTAGTCCTTCAGATGTACACCGGGATAACGTAATAAAACGTTTTGCTTGCCTGAGCCCTGTTAGAGCATCCCAATGACGAGAGAACTTGGCTTCGGCTCCGGAATCAGTTCTTTTCCTTAGCATAACCATTGCATATGCCAAAGAAGGATTCCGATCCAATAAATCTGCGTCTGGTCCTTAAGTTTTCTAAGCACACAATATAGATAGTCATGAGAAAGAGCAATATTCACCGATCAATGTAATTTTATAGTTTTCGAAGGCAAAAGTCGAATACAGCAAAATGTTAGTTTCACAGGGAAACTTGAAGGAGAGTCCATCATGTCTGGCGAATTGGCTGCAAATGGTGTTGAGAAACAAGGGTTCATTGAAGGCTCTAGGAACAAGGCTTTGCACAAAGATATTTCAAAAGGACAGCTTCCTATCGTTAACATGCTTCTTTAGCATATCGAGCCTAAGCTTTTGTGCTGATTGACCCTATCAGCACAAAAGCACTAGTTATAATTATGGCAACTTAAAGCAAAGTGTAAAAAATCGTTATATCATATCGTTATATCATACTAGAGCTCGAGTTTAGTTTTGATCGAATAAGATCCATTTAAATTTTCGTTATTCGAATAATCGATTAAAAAAATGTCTACGATAATTCAAACAAATAAAATCGGATATTTTATTAAAGCTTTTTTATGTTTTAAAGAGAAGTAACAATTAGACAATTAGCGCCTATAATAATCGTGTTACTTCCTTTGGAAAGCGATAGGAGTAGATAAAGCAGGTTACAGTGATAGTAAAGTTTCGCTTTCGATAACAACGCAATTGCACGCTATTTTTATTTTAAGAACAGCGTTGTAGCGTCTGTGGTGCTATGAATTAGTTTACTTCGCGATTTAGGGCTATACGTTAATACCAGTGAAGAAGGGCGCTCTGTTATGTATTATTGTAATTAGAATAAATGCACAGCAGAAAAGTCGATGCTGCAACGGCTGGGGATCGAACTCGTGACAATCCTTTAGTTCTCAACGTGCTAACAACGTGAGCTACAGCACCCTTTACAATCAAGAGCAGGGAAACTTCCTTAAAACTTAAACTAAATATATCACTGATTCGTTTAAAAAATTGTTCTTTTTAGATTAATCAACAAAAAAAAATCGTGTGACAAATGCTTTTTCTATAAATTTCAGCTCTGAAGGAGAAAAAAGTGTTAATCGAATATGGGAGCAAAATTATATTCAATACATCGCTTACATCCCAAACATTACAGTCACATAATAAAAGTGGCCTTAAGTTATTTACAGGATGGTTTATCAAAAATCAAACAAAATAATGTCAGCACGCTGACAACGTGGCGGACACCATCAGTTAACAATAATAATTTAAAAATAGCGTTTGGTCGCCCAAAATCAAAAAATATTTTCAGTTTTGCATAATTTTCGTATACAACGTTACGGCAAGATCAAAATTTTGTTAGTTAGAAAATTCGTCTGTGTGGCCTGCACATTTATTATTTATCTTCTAAATGTTTGCTGGGTTTTCTGCTTTTAGAAATTTCATAATGTTTAACAAATTTTATGAGACATTCATTTGACAGATAAAAGGCAGATAAAAAATAAATCACATCAAGAATTAAAAAACACAAGGTCATTGTGTTTTTTAGTTTAATAATGTTTAATAGGAAGCGAAATTGTTTCTTGGCACTTTTTATAATGCCAGCTTAAAGAATATTAGTCTCCATCCAGAGGTAACATTTTTGTGTTTGAATTTTTGTTAATACTCCTTTGAAGTTGCATTCGTATCAATATATTGAAATTTTAAAGAGTGATCAAAAAAAAAAGAGATAGTCGCAGGAAATTTACAGGTACATAAGACATTGTACCCGCTGCCATTCGTCCTTTCTCACCACCTATGTACAAAAACAAAAGTTTTAATACCTGGACGGGAATGTCTTACAAGTAAAAGAATTTCTATAAATTTCTAGCAATCAAACAGGACCGATAGGTAACCTGAGGTTAGTGTCTGTAAAAACACCAGTTTTATAGCTCACAAGATTTATCTCTTAAGGCACTATTCTGCATAAAGTGTAGAAAGTTGCTTGAATATAATCGAGATACTTTCAAGTAGTTATCATCAAGGCCAAGGTGAAAATCGAAGATTTTTGCCAACTGTGCCTGGAAGAGGCTGAGACTGTAGTGCATATTGTGAGTGAATGTCAAGCCATTGCTAACATTAGGCTGACGGCCACGATCACTCCTATATTAAACTAGCTATGCCCACCACCTCGTGGTCGTCCAGACAATATTTTGTTCGATTTTGCTTTAAAAGTTTTTCACAACAACTGTAAGACAGTTATTTCACACCAACTGTAAGACATTTATATGGTTTATGTATTTACTATATATTAAGGCACCCATCTCTGGAATTCTAAAATTTACAAAAAATTCTAAAATTCTAAAAATTATTGTTAACCTCGGTAAGAGGTGTTTAAAATATTTTAATAACATTGTAGTTTCACAAAGTAAAAATACAAATCATATACAAATTTTATTCAACTGGCGCCATCTGTTGCGCAATTTTCCCACTTTCAAAAATAAAAGGTGCACAACCGTGCTTAAAATATCCCATTTTTAAACCGAAAATGTCAGTACCTTTAAACCGGAAATTGCGTACTTTCACTGCTTTCAGGATGCTCCTTACAAAATTTTGTTAAAATCCATTCAGTAGTTTTTACGTAATGCGAACACAAAAGAAAAGTAGACAGACAGGCGGAAAGGAGTTACTATTTTATTATATGTATAGATATAGATGTGGATCCTATGGGGGATCTTAGCCTGCGACAAATGTTAGCAAATGCGAGACACTCTGTGATGAGGTAAAAGGTTGTGTGCACAACTGTCGAGGGTAAAGGCTAGAGACAGCACGTTACTCAATTAAAGTAAGGTAGACGTAAATCTTTGAAGACTGAAAGGTCGAAAAGGGACCCATATAGTTAAAGGTTTGCTTTATTATCGATTCGCCATCGCTTGCGTATATTTTTAAGTGTTGTCATTAAAACATCAGTCTAACAAAGTTTAAAATATATTTAAAATTTAATTTTACTCAACAAATTTAAAGCTTAATCCATACGATATAAATATAAATATTTCCACATGTACAGAACTCTATTGAAATTTGCAACAATGGAGAGAAGGTGTCTATAGCTCATTATAATTTTCGTTAACATAATTTTTATTTAAAGTGGACTTATACCACTTTCAAAAAAAAAACATCTCACATAATGTTGAAATGATTTTTAACGATACTTGCCCTGAATGAATGGATTTTGCTAAATATTTTAAGAAAGAACTGAAATCTACAGATGCTTCACTGTTATTTATTTAAATACGTGCTTTTTATATTTTTCCAAATTTGTGTGTTACAATCTATAACATAAATTAGTTCAATAATGAAATTACCACAACCAGCAGTAAATAACAGTTTTTTAAGAAACATAGTGATATTTTGGGCAAAAGTTTATAGATATCAAGACGCCGCAGAAACGACCTTGTTTTTAGACCTCAGTTTGCATACCAACTACCAAGCTTTTCTTATTTCGGCAAATAAACTAATAAAATATTTAATACATCCCAAAACTAGTTGCTCGAATCTTTGTTAAAAAATAATATACATACATACGTATAAGTTTAATTTTTTTTAAGACAACAGTATCTGCAAGGATTTTCGCTTGTCTTCAGAAAACACCCAGTCTTTGTTTAGAATCGATCCCGCAATCCCCAAACTGATATATAAGGCGCTTTATCAATCAGTCTATAGAAATTTGTTGTAACCCTCTTAATGAATATAAGCTTAATGTATTTATACGGTAAAATAAATTTGAAAACAATTTAAATTTTTTGGGGATTTTTGGGGATAAAAAAATTGAAATTAGGGCTAAAACCCGCAAAATATCTGGGAGCCCTGGCTGTTGTTAGGACTGCCTTCGCAATTATTTTAGAATAATGTTCTTTTCAAAAGCGAAAACAATTTTTCTTCCAACCTGCTGCTTGGAACCCTATATCAACATTGTTATTTTCAGTCAATGCACATATTCTAATTCAATATATTATTTTTTCTTGTCCCATTTTTTTTTATTTTTCAATAATAAAATAACAAAGTTGCGTCAACAAACTCTTGACGAACAAATAAATAAATAAAAACTTTTTACGTTGAATGTGAACATTTTATAAAAAGGTGAAAATATTCATAAGCTATTTTAAGAAAGAAAATGCTTGCGAGTATAACTCTTTACAATGGAGGACATGTTATGACGTCTATTTACGTCTATAAACGGCAACGTATTTACTTTGAAGCACAAGTGACCAATCTACATATATACGGTGGGTAAAATTTAATGAAACTATTAAAGGTGGAAGTAACTAAAATCTAGACGGATTTGATCATAATAAAAATTAACAATTTTAGAAGACAATTATAATTTGCAAGGCTTGCAAGGTTTTTTGAAGCAAACGCCATTTGCAAAACTTAAGGCAAGTTATCATTGTAACATTACTTTTTGCCACAACTCGTTTTTTTAAATACATATTTCACTTTAATTATAAAACTCTAGAAAATGTCGTATAATTTATAATTTTTATTATATTTTTTTTGTAATTTTTATCTCATACATACCTATGAAAAAAACGTACGAAATTTTGTTTTTTTTTTTTCAAATGAAAAATATATTGTCCGCATTTTGACTGTTTCAGCCTTTAGCTTCATTGATATTTACACACACCACATTTACCTGCGTAATCAATTAGGTAAATATTAGCATCATAATGAGCAGCCGTCATTTTAATTATGTATTTATAGATTAACTATTACAACATTTCGAATTAAAATTTAGAAAAATTCATATTTATATTGGGAATATTTAATTGGCCATTTCAAAAGCATTGTTGTTGCTAATCCAACAATAATACTAAAAATTGTTTTGGTATAACCATCATTTTTGGCAGGGTTAAGAATTTTTCATTTATGAGCGATGATGATATTTCTCATAAATGAGATTTCTAAAATCTTATATTTTTCACAATGAGTGCAAACGTTTGTTTTTTTAACATATATAAATGAAAGGAGAAAAAAAGATGAAGATAATTCGTATTATTCATATGTATGCGATAGGTATGAATTAGCTCATTCTCAATTATGCTCTTTTAGATACTTAAATGTTTGTGTTTTTTTTAATTTATGAGTGTTCATTTATGAAATTTCTCATAAATGAGATTTCTAAAACACTTTGTTATTGCATACGCCGGCATTACAAAATATGTGCATATACATACACACATACATACACACATCCATACGTACATACATTTATGCGAATGTTTAATTCGAACATTTTTCTACTATCTTTTCATTTATGAAAAATTATATAAGCACTTGCGTGAAAAAGAAAATATTTTTGAATTTATTCACTTTTGAAAAGAAAGAAAAAAAAAGTAAATCTTCTTACTCATAAATGAACAAACACAAAACATTTTTTTAGAATAATTAGAAGCAGAAAAAAACTAAAATGTACATACTCACACATAATTGAGCAGTGATTGAGCATTTCGGTACTGTGGTTTTTGATAATAATGATAGTAATTTTTACCGAAATAGTTGTATTAGTAAATATTTATAAAAAAAATTATTATAATTAACTATTGAACTAAATGTTTTTAAAGTGTCTACGTATTACGGTTGAACAAAATAAGACTATGTAGGTAAAATGGTGTTACTTTTGCAACACCCTATAATTTTTATTTTGTATATTTGCTGTACTAGCGGCCAAAATTTTACATACTCTGTGCTAATTTTAAGTATCTGCCTATTACGGTTCAAATAAAGAGAATATATACGTAAATACCACGTAACTATCGGAACACCCTATATTATTTAACATTTGTTGTTATAGCTGCCATACAACTTTTGGGAAAATATTAAGAGTCTAAGTTTACCGGTATTGAGATAGAAGGCGCTGACAGATCGACAGACATTGCAGTGAAAACAATAGGGTTATGTTTTTACCTTTTGGGTGATAAAAAAGCCCGTTTTCACCTTTCTGTCCCCTTTAGGACCAAGTTTTTAAAATATATACATAGGTACCGATCCCTGGATAAAATTCTAAATTTCTAAAAATTATTGTGAAGCTCTGTAAAAGACAGTCAGGAAATGAGTTAGTCATTATTTTAAAACAGTCATCTGTTGCGCAACATTGCTTAAAATATACTGCTTTCAAAAATAAAAGATGTCTTAAATTATGCACTACCTTTAAATCGCTAAAAAATATGCGTATTTTCATGCTTTTTCTCCACTTTCTCTTGGAAATAATATATTTTTGCGGAAAAAAGTATCCTATATTGGAATCAGGATGCCAAGGAACTTCCTTACAAAATTTTGTTAAAATCCATCAAGTAGTTTTTACGTGATGCGAACACAAAAATGAAAGACAGACAGAAATGAGTTACTATTTTATTATAAATATGTATAGATTGGTAAGCCGTGGTTAAAGCAGACACAAACAATCAAACTTTAAAGAGATTAATAATAGTCGTATATATGATCGTATATATGATAATCGTATATATGATCTGGTATGTTCCAGGATTTTCTCAAACGTTCCGGACCGTTTGCTGACATTAACATTGCTCCGGGATGTTTGGGAGTATTATGAAATACTTTCGAATGAACTCAGCTGTTCTTAAAGCATCTTGAGAGCGTAACTTCCAGTTTTATATATCTTTAAAATAACTCCCTTATGGTTAAAAGAGAACCTTTTTCAGGGAAGTTTCTCATATCCTATTTCATTGTTTTCATTGTTTAAGTTGTTTAAATAGAAAAATTATTACAATTCCAACTACCTCGTAGATAGATACGAAGAATGCTGAGGTCCCAGAATGCTGAGGCCCATAAAATGCATTCCTTTCTGCTAGTGTCTAATTTTATTTATTTCTTTAAAATAAAGAACTTAAGGCTGAAAAGTTATTAATTTTCAAAAAACAAATGTTAAATAATGCACTAATTATTTATTATTTTCAAAAAAGTGCAGGAATAAAATTTTATTTGTAAAATGTTAATAGAATACCTTCACCGAATCCTCGGCTACATTATTGCCGAACAAAGTTTAGCGCTAGTATGAATGAGACAAAAACTGATGACACCTTTTTTGAAAGGCCCACTGATTTTCCGCGCCATTCGAGGCCCATAAATAAAAATTGGTCACCAAATTCGTCAAACCGAGTATAGGGCTTTACTACCCTTCGGTGGTAGAATCGAACCTATACCTATTTCCAAATAACTCCAATAAAATTTCAATGACAAGGAAAAAGCCCTGTATATTAGTTCGTACTTTTCCTTTTGTTTTCTTTTTCATTTCAACTTGACACTTTTAAATATCGTATGTTATACTCGTAATGCAATTGTATGTAGTATTTTTTTAGTAATTACAATCACTAAATTCTTGAATTTATGTGCAAATATTCAACCTTTGCACGTTGTATGTTAATAGTTTATAGACAGCAAGAAGCCTTCTCTTTTATATTAAATGTCTAGAAGTTGTGCATAATAAATAGCGCCTTAAAAATTACAATTGTAAATTTTGCTTTAATGTTTTATAAGCATAAATTAAATTCAAGCAAAGAAGAATAAATACCGGGGTTCAGTTAATACCGAGGTTCAGTTAATATAAATGATGAAATTAAATTGAAACTCAACTTCGTTCAAATTAACTGCATAGTTTGTACCCAAGTCTTACATGGAACTTTACACAAAGCCTATGAAGCCTCATTGCAGATGCAACATTTCCAATCATAACGTCAAGTCTTCTCGAAGTGTAACTGCCAAACCTAGTGATACTAAGTATCCTCATCTATAATTGCAGTCGACAAAATTGTCCATAGTTTCTGAATGGAGTCGCTCTTTCGGTCACAGCATAATCAGTCGAAAAGCATAATCAGTGTAGAGCACTGCATGAGCACGAAAAACTAAGCTCATAAGACGCTCATTATAATATTTCGATGCGATTAGTGGACAATAATAAATAGCGAAGATCAGCGAGCTAAATGCGATGAATTAGAAGAATAATAATAAAAATAATAACAGTTAGCTTGGGCGAGTTCAAGCAGGTTTAAGCTTTGAGTGAAAAACGAACACCGCTCGAGTTTACAAACCAAAAGCACAGAGTTTTTTTTAACGAAATTCTTAAGAAATACAAAAAAAACTTTATCCAACTACTAAACAAAACACACTGAGTGATTCGATCATGAAACGAGTAAACACGGCGCTCGCTAGTATAGAAAGTTCGTTTTACTCGTTCAGCTCATTGCTCATTTACGATACGAACACAGGTTTGTTCACTAATAGTATGGTATGAGTAGGTACATGTGTGTTCAATCAGCTAGTTTGTGTTCGAGTATGACCACTTGCTCATGAGCCTATGAGCACACACATTAGATGAGCTTGATCATGCAACTGTTTATATCAGTGATATCCAACAGCAGGCTAGTCATTCGAATTAAGTACAAATCAAATCTATTATATAGAATTTTCCTTTGGCTGATGGGAATCATTGAGCGACTGCGTTCGCCGTTGGCTGTTAAGGACTTACCAAAATCGTTTTTTAAAAGGTACGGAATAAAAAGTACATGCCAGAAATAAGCACCAAGCAGTTTTGATGAATGCATGGTCAATTGTGCGATGTAGTAAAAATTCCATAACAAGCTAACAATATTTGGTTAATAGAGGGCTTAATTTGTTCTAGGGGTGGCTTAGCCTTGCCTTGATAGGCCTATGATTTGTAGTCAAAAAATACCATCAATCAAAACTTATTTTTCTGCAAGACAACTTTACGTAGATAATTGGCGCACAAAATTTGTTTTAATAATTTGGTAAATGTGTTCCCGCCGAATTCGACCATGATTTGGGAAATGCTGGATTTTGTTAAGACTAAATCTGAGTTTTTTTCTTATTTCAATAGAAGATGTAAAAAAATTTTTAATTTTTTCTCAGAAATATTTATATTTATTTGAAAACAAGTTTTAATGAGATTAAAAACTTGAATTATGAAATAGGCTTAAAGAAAAAGTTTCCAATGTATTGTCATGATCCGTATATTTTTATCTTTTTTAGTCTATTATTTATTTAATGATTTTGTACATTGATAGGAATATGTCGCAAGATTATGCACCTTTTGGAACCTTTTTATTTCATCACATCTCGCTCTCAGGCTAAACAAACTCTTTTATTTTTTTATTATCGATTTTTACGTAGAAAAATAATTAAATAGCGAAACGTTTTCATGAACATCTCTTGCGAATGACGTTAGTTTTATTTATTTGTCCATCTTTCACATACTTTGTTGTTGTTATTTTTTAATGATTTTCAATCAGGAAAAACTAATGAAAAACTACGCAGTTAAAAATGTTAACGTGCCCATAACTAGAGTTTGCACATAAAACAACCAAACAGTGAATTGTACAGTGTGATAAAAAAATTAAAACACGCTTAAGAAATTAAAAAAAAATCGGATCAAGTTTATTAATAAAAAATTTATTACTTTAAAGTGCGTAATGCTAAAACTCGGAAAGGAGTAACGGTACAATTAAGTGAGTTTCATATATGGTGTGGTAGCCCTCTATCCCCAATGCATGAAAAAGCTTCCCTACCTTGGTCGCCTGGTTTAGGCGAAAATATTAACCAAGCCTATAAAAAAAACGCAAAAACTGAAAGCGGATTTCAATTTAACGAGCTGAGATCACTATATTCCACATATTTATGTTCAAGGACCAAATTTTTTGCAGTCCAGTGTTATTTACATTTGTTATAGTATATACGTATTAAATATTTCAATATCAGTATTTTATTTAAACAATAATATCTCAAAAACTAGACGTGATAGAATCAATCTGTAAACAGATTTCAATTCAGCATCAGAGTTCTTGATCCCGACTTTGTTTTTTTTCGCCGACCATTGTTATCACAATAACTATATATCTAATATTTTATAATTTTTATTTTATTTAAATAAGAAAATCTCGAAAAGTCGTTATAGAAAAAAAAAGTTTATTAAAATCACATAACAAAGTTCTTGCTCACGACTTTGTTTTCTTTTGACGACTATTGTTATCATAGTAAATACGTATTTAATGTTCCAAAATCAGTATTTTATTAAAATCAGAATATCGCGAAAACTAGACGTGATAGAAAAAATCACCACATTAAAGTCCATTAAATAATAGTCAGTCCACTTTACTCTCTTCGCATTCTTCGAGGGTTTTACTTGATAAAATCCATACCATATGTTTTGTTTCTCGGAAAGTTATAAGGATAGTGACGAAAAGGCACTAGTGACAAAAAGTCATCATAAAATGTTGACATACTTCAGATGTCGTTTATGTTATGACTGCAATGTCATCAACTTGATGCCACAGTTTGCTTATTATTAAAAGGTCAAATATGTACTTATACAAGAAAATATTAAAATTGTTCTAATATTTGTAATATTAACCGAAATTTGATTGTTTTATTTATAACTAGCTGTGACCACATAAGTTGGGTGCGTCCTAACAATATTTCGTTCGATTTTGCTTTGAAAGTTATCCACACCAAATTTTAAGACTCTTATGTATTTGCTTCAAATAAAGGTACCTATCCCTGAATAAAATTGTAAAATTTATATAAAATTCTAAAAACTATTGTAAAGCTCTGTAAAAGACCGACAGGAAATGATACTCATTATTTTATAACAGCTCCATCTGTTGCGCAATATTGCTTAAAATATACAGCTTTCAAAAATAAAAGATGGCTTAAAGTATAGAGTACCTTTAAATCGATAAAAAAATCAACGTATCACTGCTTTTTCTCCACTTTCTCTTAGAAATAAGACATTTTTGCGAAATAAAAGTATCCTATATTGGAATCAGGATACTAAGGTAGCTCCTCACTAAATTTTGTTAAAATCCATCCAGTAGTTTTTACATAATGCGAAAAAAGAAAGATAGGCAGACAGACAAACAGACATACAGGAATTGAGTTTGCGTTTTTAACGGTATTTAAAAAAATTAAACCATATTGATAAGTCATATGTAATTAAAACTCTTATATAATAAATTCCTTATTAAAAATAAAGTCAAAAAAATCTACATACATGTATGTCATACAAAGTGCATGAGCAATCGAGAACATAACACCTTCTCTTGTCGTTCATAACACTTAGTCATTAACGTAAAACAATATGGGAAAAAAGTGGCAAATTAATGAAAGTTCTATAGCACGTTGCCTACTAAGCATTTAATTCATTTGAACGACATGGGTTCGTAACCTACCCGTTGCCAATTAACAATATATGTACATTTTTTTCTAAAACATATAAAAGTTTTTATCTCAGTGTCCTCCTTCGTCGGTATCTATCAATAGCAAAAAATAGACGACGTCGTAAAAAAATCAGCATAACGGCTATATTAGCTTCAAATTAATTTTTCAGTTAAAAACCAGAGGCTCTGTAATACTGTACAAAAATAAACATAACTTGCAATCACAGCAAAAAGTGAAGCTCACCTAACCATATCAACACGTGTCAACTCTTCTAAATCCCTTTCCAAAGAAAGTAACGCAATTGATTAGTAGACAATAAATAATTGCCTGAGTGTTACTTTTCTTAAGAAAAACATATTTTTTATGGAATATCAAATATTTATTATATTGATGACATATTGTCATTAAATTCACTTGATGTCTGTGCGTCATTACATCGATGACAACATTGTTATAGTTGCTACTGATGACAAAATGACTAAATGATGTAAAGGTTAAAAACGCAAGGATGACAAGTTTCACTGAGTCGATAACAATGACACTTGTCATAATATCGATGTCAAATTTCATGAGCGTGATAATGGTTTTTTTTATTTGTGCATGTCATATGACGGTTGTTTCAAGTAGTTACTTTAACTTAAGATCTGGAAATTGAAAACTTTGTTGTGGATGTTTTTGATAACTTTCAAATAATTTTTAACCCTTTTTCGATAATTTAAGTGTTTTGCCTGGTGCTGGACGACAGCAAAGAATATATAGTTTTTTTCAATATTTTAAAATTGTCTTTGTGACAAAAAATTTTATTAAAAATTTGCCAGGATTCTTTGGATCTTGATATTTCTTTAGAAACCTACTCAGTTCCTTTCACATATGTTATGATCCTCAATAATCGACTTAAAAAGCCTATGTTTTGGTGAAAGCACTTTAAATAAATGTTAATTTTATAAAAGTTCATTAATTTTAATTGACATTTTGATTAATACATTTTAAATTGTTATGTAAGCATTACATTTTTTTTGCTACTGTATAAATTTACTACGATTGAATATGTTACTTCCCAGAAAACAAACAGCTAAACGTTTGATCTAAAATCACTTTTTCATTTGATATCAAGCGAAATTGTCACACTTTTTAAAAAAAAAAAAGGCAAAAGTTGAAATTTAATATTTGAACTCAAATTAATGGTTATTTGAGAAAACCATATGACATTTAATTTGTTCTCAATTTGATATTAACTGTTATATTTAAGGCAGAGTACCGAAATGCTCACTCAGTGCTCAATTAAGTTTGAGTATGTACATTTTAGTTTTTTTATCTTTTCATACATGTGTGAAAGACACTAGAAAATATTTTGTGTATGCTCATTTATGAGTGAGATAATTTATTTTTTTTCTTTATATTCAAAAATGAATTAATCAAAAAAAAAAAAAAATTTGTTTTTCACGCAAGTGCTCATATATGAGAATTTACAATTATATTAATTTTTCATAAATCAAAAATGTATATTTGTATGTATATTTGTATGTATATATAAATATTTTGTAATGTGCAACTGCTGGCGTATGCAGTAACAAGGTGTTTTAGAAATCTCATTTATGAGAAATTTCAAATTCATTTAAACGAAAAAATTAGAAACAACTATATAAAAGAGAAATAATGAAAATTAGCTAATTCATTACTTATCACATATGACCGTTCATGTATGTATGCAAAAAAAAAAAAAACAATCACTTCCACTCATTCTTTTGTGATCGTAGGCAGAGAATATTTTGATGTTGATTTATGACCGTGAAAAAATACATAACATTTTAGAAATATTATTAATGAGAAATATCATAAATGTTGGAATATCAACGCTCGTAAGTGAAAAAATTCTGAACCCTGATTTAAGGCACTAGTAAACATATGAAATAAGTTGAAATAATTAATATTTAAAAAATGGAGTTTTTATAGTTTAATAGTTTAATAGTCATTTAAAAGTCATTTTATTTTAAAGTTATTTTAATAACCCTGGAAAAACCTTTGAGAAAACGTTTGAGAATAATTTGATAAAAAACATTTCTCAATTTGAGAAAAAATTATATTTCATAGCTGAAAATGAATATCAATTTTCCATAACACATCCCAATTGAGATCGAGTCTGATTTTAAGACATTCTAAGTTTGAGATGAAATTTGTGTGTTTGCTGGGTCGCTCCTGCCTTAATTCATGTGTATTTGCCTGATGAATAGTGTTTACTGTACAATATTTGTATTGACAAATATTTCTTCATTATTGCAATTTAATTGATGACTTAAAATGGTACATTTATAAATACTTTAAATGGTTGAAAAGAAATTGCTGTAGAAATAAATCAACATTAACTTAATTTATGCACAAACCAACACACACACACACACGCCCAGCGACATATCCAGGCATTCCAGTCTAAATATTTGTCTATTTCTTTTCAAGTTTATGTGTTTAAAATGTTTTTCTGTTTTGCTTTTGTACATAAATTAATTTAACCTTCGCAAATGACGTTAAACTTTAACGCTTTTTTATCAATATGAATAAAAATATTAATATTTCAATACCCCTGCAGCCTGACTCCTTTCGATTGAATGTATGTTGAATAAATCAAAGCGATTGTAACTTAATGGCACAATACCAAGAAAACATTAAAGTCTTGGAAAATCACCTAAATTACTGATGCTAAATTTCGTTAAAAATTTATTTATTAAAAATAAGAAATTTTAATTTTTAAATGCGTATTTTTTATCGAAAATTATATACATTTACAGCTGTGAACAACCAATTAGAAATTGTTTTTCTCAGATTATAAATTTTTTTTTATTGAAGCATAAAGTACAAATAGTGGTCTCATGTATAGAATAGCGCATCGGCAAATAAGCACTCTTTCATTAAAATGTTGCCCAAGTTATTTGACGAACCTTCCAAATTCTTGCTAAAATGCAATGGTGGCTGGCTGTGGACTTGATAACTTCGGCGTAAAACTGGCATATTTTAAACACAATTGCGCACCTTTTATTTTTGAAAGTTGTATATTTTAAACAAAATTACGCAACAGATGGTGCCAATTGAATAAAATTTGTATTTTTACTTTGTGGAATTACATTGTTTTAAACACCTCTTATAGAGGTTTACAATAACATCGTGGCGGGCACAGCTAGTTACTCAATAAAGAGAAATCCAACCCAAGCAATCTAGGTGGCTAATGTTGACCACTGAAACATGCAGTAATTAAATTTCTTCACGAGCTACGAGGGATGATTGATAATACCGTGACTTTTTGTATCTCCAGCACACTAACTTTCCCGCTAACTATTACTGTTAATCTATTACTCGAATTATGAACAACTTGCTGCTCTTTGTTAAATATTATGAGGACTTGGCGCCATAAATTTTAATGGTAAAAAGTGGTTTATTGAGTTCCTTTGCACGAGCACAAATGACGCCTAATGTTCGGGTCGCCTAAAAGAGGTCGTCACGCCAGAAATAGTCAATACAATCCATGAAATGATATTTGACGATCGGAAAATTAAAATGCGTAAGGTGGGTGAGGCTTACATGAACATTTAGATATGAAACTCGGTGCCGCGATTGCTCACTCTTGACCATACACCAAAAAATTATTTGACCAATTAAAGGTTTTATATGGTTTCAGATGAAAATTTAATTAAATAATTGATTGATTCAATCAATTATTATTATAAAGCGAATTCGCTTTGGCTGCCTATGTGTAGTGTGCAGACAGTTCGTTTCCTGCCAAAATATATTTTATTTTAAACCCATTTTATACATAATCAATAAAAGTTTAAGCACTCCTTCGTTTTTAAGTGATTTTTAGAATCGAGTATCTTTTGTTTGCTTTTGTTAAAAAATTTAATTTTAATTTTAAGATAACAAATTAAGTACGGCTTAGCATGTGCTGCACTTAAGCGATCATTTACTTTCCGTATAATTTTTTTTTTCATAAATAAGATGAATAGATGAAATGTTTATTCGTCTTTAACGGGGGAGGAAGTTAATTTAAATAAATAAATATAAGTGTGTTTAAACACAAAGAAACATTTTTGATTTATTCTTTCAATTCAACATTTGTCGATATTTTTTTTTTCTTTCTTAGAAACAAAAAAATTAAGGAAATGAGATTGAAGAAACTAAATACGTGAGGAAGTCAATGAGTCTTAAAAAACATAAGAAACACATTTTTTAATTGGTTCTTAAATATTTGTAGACCTCCGCCAAAAACCGTGAATAAAACTTTATCAGAAAAATGTTCTTTCTTTGGGGCGAATTCATATATTCCCGAAAACTGTCTTTCAATATCTATTTATCTACTCATGTCCTCCTATTCGCATAAATAACCAAATGATACCACAGCTTTCAGACGTTAAATACCTGGGTATACATCTTGACCGTCGCCTTACTTGGAAAAGCCACATTGACTTCAAGTTAACACAAATGAAACTGAAAGCAGTACAACTAAATTGGCTTATTGGCAGAAACTCCACTCTGAGCTTAGATTGTAAACTTCTACTGTACAAGTCGATCCTCAAACCAATTTGGTGTTATGGGATTCAGTTATGGGGCACTGCCTCAGCTAGCAATGTAGAAAAAATTCAAAGACGCCAAAATAAGATACTACGTATGATTACATCTGCTCCCTGGTATATAAAAAATTCAAACATCCACAAAGACCTAAACATGCCATCAGTTAAAGCAGAAATAACGAAACATGCAGTCACATATCTAAAGAGGCTTGAATCTCATCCAAACCCTTTGGCGCGTAACATGCTGAATGAACCTGGTTACATTCGACTAAAAAGAAGAGATACTGCTTTTCTTGGCCGTACATTAGAGGGATGACCAGCCAGCCAGTGCTAGACATTTGCGGGTCTGACTGTGCTGACTGTGTCAGCACTTTTTCTAAATCACCGAAGAACTTCTCATATGAACTTTTTGTTTTGGCCTTGAGCTTTTCTCATCTCTGAATGTTAATTTGTGGCAAAACATCATCAGGAAAACAGGAAACAGGAAAAAGTCGCAGAGATCCAAGTCTTTAATTTTTTTATACGGGAATAAATTATATTTATACGAGAAACAGTATCCTACATTTGAACCAAGGTACTAAGGTACGTTCTTACAAAATTTTAATAAAGTTCATCCAGTAATTTTACGTGATGCGCGCAGACAGACAAAAATTCCAAAAATTGGTGTTTTATATTCAATATCGGTAGTATCTACACCAGCAACAAAATATAATTAATCAGACAAGTGCGAGGCAGACTTACACACGTAGGGTTCCGTTCTATGTTCACTACAAGTTTAAGAATACAAGTTGTTAACTTGTTCACATCTTATGCGGTACCCTTTAATTTTTAAATTTTTTTTATACCAGAGTATAGAGCTAATTACCCTGTGTAAATATGAAATGTCTACCTATAACGTTTAGAAGAGAAGGCAAAATTCCTCAAATGCGAGACATCTAGGGAACATCCTTTTATTTTTATTTAATTTTATTTTCGTTACTTATTGTTATATATTGTAAAATATAATAAGTGTAAATTTTACGTGTCAGCTTATCACTGTTCAAATAAAAGGTTATGTATAAAAAAGTGCCATTATCGAAACACGATTTGGTTTTCCCTTTAAATATCGGAACACCCTTTAAATATTAGTAATTATTATTATAGCGGCCATGGTAATATGAAAATATCAGAATCCTACTTATTGCGGTTCAAAAAAAAAACTTCAAAGAAAAACTTGTCATTGTCGGAAAACCCTATAACTTTTAGTAATTGTTATAGCGGCAGTAGCAGCACATATACTGTAAAAATCTCAAGAATCTATCTATTACGGTTCAAAAAATATGGCCATATACGTGCATATAATGACACTATCGGAACACCCTTTAATGCTTAGGTTTAATTTTTTATATTTGTTTATACAGCAAACATAGTTTTAATGTCTGTGCAAATTTTAACTGGTTGCCTTCTACAGCTCAAGAAATAGAGATATAAAAGCAAATAACACATCACTTTCGGAACACCCTATAAGTTTTAGTACTTGTTGCTATAGCGGCCTTGTTGTTATACATCTTCTGTAAAAATTTCAAGAGTCTACCTATTACGGTTTCAGAGACAGAAGGCACTGAAAGACGGGCAGCATTAAAGCGAAAACAATAGGGTTACGTTTTTACCCTTCGGGTACGGAACGCTATAAAAATATATGGTCCTGTTACACTTTTTTTATTTGTATAGATATTGGCATGGAACCATACGTTTGCTACTTATGCCCTTGACTAATTTATATTCTTTTATATTTTGAAAAATAAACCTCTTTTTTGAATAAAACTCACATCAATTTCTTAGGTCAATGAGCCGCCCAAAATAATAAAAATTCATATAAATTTGGGGGCATATTTTTGTTTTGTTTTGCTGCTCAGCAATAAATTAAAAAAAAATGCAATTTTTAAAGATGTTTTTCGGCTTATCAACAAAACGCTTTAAGTCGAAAATTTTTATAAAACTTTTTTTCTTCGAATGATAATTTTTCATTTTTAAAAACCTCAATAAAATCTATACTAAGATTCTTTTTGTTATTTATAATTTAATTGATAAGAAATGTTCGTGGTTGGTTAGTTACTAACTAATCTTTATCAATAAAAACAACAAATTAGTGTTGTTACTAATACACAAAATTAAAAATATTTCCATTTGTTCTAAGTTTATTTTTTATTATTTAAATAATTAGTTTATTCAGTTGAAGTAAAAAAAATCATGTTCGGTAATGGATCACTGCACATTATCTGACTCTCAGCACTTTTGTGAAATCATCAGTTGACAACACTGCAAATGCATACATTTATATTTAGAAATGGCTGATGCAATTAACGGGAAAATAAATTTCAAACTCTGTACACAAAAATAGCTGATGCAAATTACTTTCTCATTTGTAAATATCTGGGATTTCAACTGTTGCAAATTTTAATCACATATTTCGTGAGAAATATACAAATTTTGCACTGTGGGGCAAAATTTAAGTATATGTTTAAAATTTGCAAAGAATAAAAGAACAAAATAAAAAATGGAATTACTAAGCAATGCTAATGCAAATCAATAAATATTTGTTTGCATTCTATGCCCCACAGTGCAAAATTTTACATTTCTCACGAAATATTTGATAAAAAACAAACAGTTGGAATCCCAGATATTTACAAATGAGAAAGTCATTTTCATTACCTATTCCTGTCGTATCAAGTTGGAGCATATGGCCATTACAAATGTATTCAACTGTGATCTGTTACAAGCTATAAGTTTGATTTTATTCCAGGACTTCCTTGTGATTGCTACTTCAGAATCCAGCTGTCGAGAAGTTGATTAAGCGATGTCTTCTTCTGTTACACTGTGGTTTCCACTCGATGACTGCCCGTGTTAGGTCATCTGCGAATTTACGTAGTGTGTAACCTACCAAATTCCATTTACTTCTCAATATTTCGATGCGCAGAGGAACATGATTTGTGCTTGTCCACAGATCACAATTGGATATAAAATTTGGCCAAAACATTTTGAAAATCCTCCTCAGGTATCGGTTGGAAAATACTCGCATCCATACAATAAAGCTGACTTCACGTTGGAATTGAATATGCTGATTTTTGTTTTTCTGGAGATATGGGAAGCCTTCCAAACAGCATTTAGAACACCAAATGAACGTCGGGCAAAATTGGTGCGGTTTTCGATAGCAGCACTAGATCCTCTATTGTTGTTGATAAGACTGCCAAGATAGCAGAAGCTCTTAATATTTTCAACTATGGTAGCGCTCAACTGAAGGGGGCGTCTGATGTTGGTGTTCAAGAGATATAAGGGAGATCTCTACCCCAAAGACTGTCTAAAGATTATCCGTAGGGTGTTTGCTTGATCCATACAGGATTTTTGTGGTCTAAAGCCAGCTTGCTCCTGGCGGAGTTTTGGTTATAAGACGGATGTTAGTCGGCTTATGAACCACCTTGTTCTCTATACTCAAAAGAGTAATTCTCCTCCAGTTAGTACATTTCGATAAATTTCCTTTTTTGGGTATTTTAACAATAATATCCTCGTTTAGCTCATCGTGGAGGAACTCTGTTCTTCAAAATTCTTCGATTATCGGGAGGAAGAATCGTGCAATGACGTGGGGATAAACTTTTACCATTTTTGGCTTTGTCGATTTTTAAAACTTTGATAGTGTTGGTGATTATTGTCACTGAAGGGTTGCTAATGGATATATCAGGCCTTAGCGTATGTTCAGCATAGTTGTATGGATTTGCATTGGGTTGTCTTGGACTTTCAAACAGTTCCGTGTAGTTGTTTGTCCATATCTCCAACACAAATATTGAAGAAACAGTGTTTAAAGAATTTATCTGAAAAGCGTTTCTAAGCATTGTATTGGCAATTTTTCGTAATGCTTTCAAAGTTGACAATCTATATACATAATAAAACAGTCTGTCTTTTTCTTTGTGTTTGAATTATGTAAAAACTATTGGATGGATTTTTAACAAAGTTTTGTGAGAAGGTACCTTAGTATCCCTGATTACATTAAAGGATACTTTTTACCACAAAAAAATCTTATTTCCAAGAGAAAGTGGAGCAAAAGCCGTGAAAGTACACTGATTTTTTTTTACCGATTTAAAGGTACTCCATACTTCAAGGCATTAACAGCGCAACAGATGGCGCTGTTTTAAAATAATGAGTAACTCATTTCCTTTCTTTTACAGAGCTTTACAATAATTTTTAGAATTATATCCAGGGATGGGTACCTTTATATAAAGTAAATACGTAAGAGTCTTAAAATTTGGTGTGGATTACTTTTAAAGAAAAATCGAACAAAATATTGTGTGGGCACAGCTAGTTTCAAATAAAATTCATTTGTGTATAAAAGGAAATTAGTTCATCTAGTTTGATCGATTCCAAAAATTATAACGACTACTGTAGCCATTCATGTGTTGAGGAACCAATACTGTTTATTTATTGATATGGAAAGATGTTTTTTTTATTGATAAATTTTAAATAAATCAAGTTAAAGTTTCTTAAGAAATGTTAGGGAAACTACATAAAATAATTTTATTTGAATGTGATAAATTTTTTATATGGACTTAATGCTTCAATTCTTGTACTCGTGTTTCGCAGAATTTGTGTTTATCACTTTTCGTAAATTTGTTTAATCTAACATTTATGGTGAACTTGACTGAATTCAATGAACTGTTTTGTTTAATTATTTAACTTTTAAATAAATATTTACATTTTTAAATACGAGGATACTACAGGCGACCCAGTATTTACAAAAATATACGAGTATGTAGTAAATGGTTAAACCAAACATATGGAGGTGTTGATAAAATCATTAAAACGTTACAAAATTTAAGAAAAATGTTTTTATTTCACCTTTAATTATTGTTTGTTTATAAAAGTTCATTTACTTTTTACTCACAGAAAATAAACATAATTGGATTTACATTTATTTTTTAACATCCTTGAATACAAATTTAAACTGTCTCGGTTGTTTCTCTGTCGTTTCGTGATGTAAATACTGATAATGACTTTTTAGTTAATTAAAAAACGTACCTGAGATTTTTATTTTTATTTGAAGAATAATTATGCCAACTAAACGTTAAGTTGAAAATCAAAATACTATTTATCATCATAAATTTATCTCTTCTTTTTCGAGACGACACATGATCATGTCTAGATCATGCATGCTACTTAAGCATGTAAGATAATAGAGTATTATGAGTAGGTACAGTATGTCAGGAATGACTTTAAACATAAAGAATATAACTAAATATTTTAAATGTCAGTATTCAAAAAAACAATTTTGGTTTTTTTTAAATGATAAATTTCCATATACAATTTGCTAAAAGACTTTTGTAAACCACAAAAACCATGAATATTAATTAAAAAAAAAAAATTATTACAAATATATATAAATTTTTATAATCAAAAATTAGTCATAAATTTATATTAATACTATTCATAATGTTTTTTTTTCCTTTCAAAATTTAAAAAAATAATATGGTTTTCATTAAAAAAAATTTTCATATTGACCCCCCAAAAATTAATTTTTAATTTATATACTAAAGAGGATTATTTACAAAGGATTAGATCTATATTTACTTTTAAATTATTGCATTTTTTGAGCCTGTTATAGAAGTTCATTACCATGGATTTATATAACATTACCATGTTATATAACTTATATAACACCAAATCATAAAGAAAATTTTTTAATTTAACAGTTAATATAATTTTGAAACTATACGTCAGTTTAAGCGTGTTGGCCGATTATCTAGTTAGCCCATCGACATAGCGGATGGCCATAAGAGATTAGTTTTCGATGTTGATGCAAATCTGATTAAAAAACACAATACATTAATTAATTTTTCCGAAATATTTCTTAAAATAAAGTTTCGAAACTATAATTTGGGTAAAAAAATCCTACAATTTCTTAAAAAAAATAAATCGACCAAGTGCGAGTCACCACGGATAGTTTTTTTTACCACAGTATAATATTAACCACTATTTAAAGTATCATAAATAAAGCTTAAATTATCCATATTTTCCAATTAGGTAGTAAAAAGCAAAAAAAAAAAAAACAAAAAACACGGCATATACTCAGAAAATAAAAACACGAAAACAACGACTACAACCACTATTTTATTCTCTTCATAATATTTGGATCGATTTTGCTTTGAAAGTAATCTACACCAATTCTTTGACTCTTACGTATATACTTTATATAAAGGTACCCATCCCTGGATAAAATTCTAAAATTTATACAAAATTTTAAAAATAATTGTAAAGCTCTGTAAAAGACAGACAGGAAATGTTATACTCATTATTTTAAAACGGTGTCATATGTTGAGCACCATTACTTAAAATAAACTGCTTTCAAAACTAAAAGATACCTTAATATATGCAGTACCTTTAAATCGGTAAAAAAAATACGGCGGACTTTCACTGATTTCGCTCCACTTTCTCTTGGAAAAAATAAATTTTTAGTAAGTATCCTATATGAGAATCAGGATCCTATATGGGAATCAGGATCCTATATGGGAATCAGGATCCTATATGGGAATCAGGATACTAAGGTACCTCCTCCCAAAATTTTGTTGAAATCCATCCATAGATTTTACGTGATGCGAACTCGAAGAAAAAGACAGCCAGTCAGGAAATGAGTTATTGTTTTATTATGTGTATAGATATATGTATGTTCTGTGAACATTTCAATCGCATACAGACAGTCGGACAGAAAGACAACATATATTAATAGGATTTCGTTTTTTGGACAAATCAAATAAAAATGTTTATACGAGCATAAAATTGCTCGAATTCAGTAAAACCCTCTGGCAACACTGTTAGCAAACTGGTTATATATTCGTCTTCAAAAATATCTCCATAATAATGACTTTAGACAACTATCAGATCATAATATGACTTTTATTTTTTTGGCAAAAGAATGATAATTTATCAGGCAAAAAATAAATCTACATTTTAATTACCTTTTAACCCTCAAGAGCTATTACTAATAAACTATTTTTGTTTAAAATATAGCGATATGACTATAAAAAAAACTTTCTGGGAAATCCGTTCAAAATTAACAATTTTGCAAATGTTTTTTTTTTTACTTTTTGTATGTATTATAATTTTTATTGTGTAAAGTCATTCTTAACAAACTATATATAGAACTCTTACTTCAGACGACACATGATCATGTCAAAATCTTCCATGTTCTGCCTGATAATAGTTCTTTATGTATTTGTGTTATAAAATCTTATTTTTTTATAAGTATTTCAGCCACGCGCAGAAGAAATTCAATACTTAATCGCCACCAACGCAAGCGAAACAAAAAAAAAAAAGCACAAGTCAGCAAAAAATATTATTTATGCGTTGAAGTTGCCATATTATATATGGATGCATAGATATGTATTTCCATCGATCTTTTAAGAAACATCAAGCCTTATTAAGATTGGTGTTAATAAGCACTTGCAAGTTGTTGAACGTCCGATCGGCTACATTGTAGCGAAAATACGAATCCATCAATCAACTCTTATTAAGGCACTAGATGTAATATATGTATGTATTTATATATTTATTTAGTGGAAAAATTATCACTTAGCAACCTTCTCAAAGGGCGCAAGGCATTGTCAGATTCATGCTCTTAAAAGCTCTCATTAGGTATTTTGCTTTAAAATAAGTGTTTGTTACCAGTCGTACTACGCGCTGGTAATTATTATTTTAAAATAAAATAAAAAATAACCAAATGATCAATTTCTCTATAAATTTCTCAGTCGTGTTTTAAAGCTTGACATTTTCAAAATGGTTCCTTTTTTAATTCTTAGTGTTCCTTGTATAATTTTGTAAGAACGTATCGATTTGCCCCGTATTTCGAGATTATTTTACAATAAACAGTTACATGAGCAAGGTCATGTAACGGTTGTGCTCATAAGCGCATAAGCAAGTGACCATACTCGAACA
Organism: Phasia obesa; assembly: GCA_949628195.1. NCBI lineage: Eukaryota > Metazoa > Arthropoda > Insecta > Diptera > Tachinidae > Phasia > Phasia obesa. The sequence continues at coordinate 5,778,086 of OX451216.1, forward strand.
CAAACTAGCTTACTGAACACATAACTAATCATACCATACTGTTAGTGAGCAAAGCCCTTTTCGTATCATAAACGCAATGAGCTGACCGAGGAAAACAAACTTTCTATACTAGTGAGCGCCGTGTTTACTCGTCTCATGTTTAAAACACTCAGTGTATTTTATTTAGTAGTTGTCTATAACTTTTGGATTTGGCTTAGTGCGTTTTGATTGCACAAGGTTTTTGTATTTCTTAAGAAATGAAGACCCTAAAATGATCGTAATTTCCTGGTAAAAAATTCTGTGTTTTTGTGTTTGTAAACTCGAACTGTGTTCGTGTTTCACTTAAAGCATAAAAATGCTTGAACTCGACCAAGTTCGTTGTTATTATGATCAATATTTACTTGTACTTGCTTATGGAAACTCTGAAAGCTCATGGCATTTAGCTCGCTGGTCTTCATTGTTTATTATTGTTCAGTCTTCGCTACTCGCGTGCAATGAGCAGACATGAGCTTTGTTTTATTGTGCTCATGCAATGCTTTTTTACAACATTAATTTCAGAAAATTGATTGAAACTAAGCAAATGACATTTAATGTAATATACTTATGAAATATAATTTTCCCATAAATTATATATTGAAAGATGCACATATATTTCTGTTTATATCTCAAACATAAACTAAAAACAGATTTATCTTTCAAAACCTAAATTACCAAAACAATAATCTGGCAGCGCTGTTATCGTGCAAACGTACAACAAACCATTTAATGCCATATTTTGATTTCTTAAACGAAAGTGTTTACGTTAAGAATTGATTTAAATGCGAATGTGAGTTTTTAAAATAGAACTAATTGCCATGACACAGCGTCTTACTCTAAATTACACAACAATCTACGAGTCAGATTCGAACGAAACGCGAATGTTACGGAAAAATTATATGTAATTAGAACTGCACAGTGGATTGATAGACAGTTAAGTTGTACAATTATTTCGAAAGTGAAAAACATGTTAATTTAGTTTAAATGCTGTAATATACGAGGATTGCTTTAATAGTCTACGAAAAATACAGTGTTTTTTATGGTTCCACACCAAAAGGGTAACAAAGTGACCCTATTCTTATCGCTACAATGTCTGTCCTTCTATCTCTGGTACCGTTATATGTAGGTAGACTCATGAAAATTGCACAGAAGTTGTACTACTATGGCGGCTATAACAAAAAATACTTAAAATTAAAGGGTTTTCCGTTAGGGCCGAGATATTTTCATATATAACAATATTTTTTCAGCCGTAATAGGCAGACACTTGATATTTACACAGATTATTTAAAACTATATTCGCTATACTAACACAATAAAATTTAGAATTAAAGGGTTTTCCGTTAGTGAAGTGATTTTCATATATGTATATATGAGCTTTTTTTTTAATCGTTATATGTAGACTCGAAATTTTCACAGAAGGTGTATTGCTATGACCGCTATAATAACATTTACTAATACATAAATGGTGTTCCGATAGTGACGTCATTTACCACAACAAGCAGACGTTTAAAATTCTTAAATTCAAGCAGCAACTACATAAAATTAAATATTAAAGGGAAACCTAAAAAATATATTGACACGCACTTGGCTGATTTATTTATTTATTGGCATTACCTTTCATTATTTTTTTCTGCCAATTTACCTATAGATTCCTTCCCAAAGTTACTTCTCATCTTCGGAGGCAAGAAGCAAAACACGATTTATTTTGATGTGTTTTTCTGAAATGTAGTGTACTCCTCCTTGGAGGAGCAACAAAAAGTAGTCAAAAGGGACAACGTTTTCGCCTCTACTTTTAAAATAAGTATTAACAATTGTCTTTGTTACTTTTCTCCCTCAATCGTTAAACTCGGTATTAATATCTTATAATAAATGTTAACCTCCTGACGCCACCAAATGCAGATCGTTACCTTGAAGCCATAGATATTGGCTTTGGTGTAGATGTTCTGAGTTGGCAGGGCTTCACATATGATTTTTTTTCGATATAATTATCAAATAGGTCAATTTTAATCTCCCGTAACAATTTGATGCGGAAACTACTTCGTTTTCTGGTATCAGCAAGTAAGATATTGTTAAGATTTCAGGAAGGTCGATCCACTGATGTCAGCTGAGTTTGGTTGAAATACCTTTTTTGTAATATTTTTTTTTTAATTTTGTACGGTGTGCCATTAAAACTTGTGATGTGAATAACGAGCCCTAAGGAAATTAGTTTAAGAAAACTTTTAAATACAAAATGTTTCCTATTGATCTTGTAATGACCCTCGCATACATATGTACATAACAATGCTTATAGGTTTTTTTTTATAAATCTAAATTTAATCCTGTTGAATTATTTACGATTAAATTAAAAAACTAAATTAAATAGTAATTGTCTGTGTCTCGCATTTTATTTATAGATCGTTAGGAATCGGTGATTTAAATTTTAATCTCTGCCGATTATAAAACAGCATTACGGTTGTAAAACGTGTTTGTTTGCCCTGCCCCCTATTGCCATAAAAATATAGATTCTTGCGAACGTAGAACAGATGATGTGAACTTGTGATCGAAATTGCGTTGTGGTAACGGGGGGACTTACAAATCAATATCTGACTGACTGTGTTCTTCGCTCGCCATTTTCAAATTAAACAATAAAATACAATTTATGTACTTGTATGTACATACGTCTGTCTGTCACTTTTTATAGTTTGATATAAAATTAGAATGTCGGTTTTTTTTTTTAGCAAATTCATGATAATTTTCTTGCGAATTTAGTTAAGTTACGTTATCTGTTGCCGTCTACCAGCCAGCAATGCGGTTATTTATTTAATTTTTCAATACCCAGAAGAAATTTTGTCATAATTTTTTTATTTTGATGTTAAACGTTTGGTATGAGTCAAACAATTATTTTAGAGATCGCATTTGCTCAACAATAGTAACGTTGTTCACGGTAGGCTGGCTATTACCTTATGTTCTTAAGATATTAAAACTAAACTCTGTGCCACGTGAGCACACTTTGATTTTGGTTATCTGTTTATTATTATGCAATATACTTATAGTACAGGTGACGTTTATCTAACTAAATAAATCTATACATGTAATAAAACAGTAACTCATTTCCTGTCTGTCTTTTTAATAAAATTTTGTGAGGAGGTGCCTTAGTATCCTGATTATTGTAATCAATAATAAGATACCTTTTTCTTCAAAATATTTTTTTCCCAAGAGAAAGTGGAGAAAAAGCAGTGAAATTACGCAGTTATATTAGTAAGGATGAGACCCTTTATTTAGTAAATACATAAACCATAACTGAGGCACTAACCCATATGCATAGTTTAAGCATATCGGTTAGTGCTTCAGTTGTTTTAGTAGGGATGAGAACCTTAGTAAAGTAAATACAGAAACCATAACTGAAACGCTAAAACAGTAAGAGTCTTTGGTATGGATTGCTTTCAAAGCAAAATCGAACAAAATATTGCAAGGACGCTGACGAAATGGAGGTAATTGGTGTGCGACGGAATATGTGCTGATGACACGAGCTGGTGTTGTTGGCCTAGGAATACCTTCAAACTGTGGTAAGAAGTATTCTGTGAAAGTAGATAATAACTTCACTGAGTTGCGAGTTTGAGTAAGCAGCAGAGATTAACATTTAGAGAGGTACTATCTTGGCTTAAAAGTGTATTCTTGTTAGTAGAAAGAATTAATAACTTTCTCTGGGTCATTTGAATGGGTAAAATTGTTCATATATGAGGGTTTTTATAACTTTTTTTCATTGAAAATGAGATATTTTACTAGGGAAAAGGTATCCTATATTTAAACCAAGATACTAGGGTACCACCCAACAGAATTTTATTAAAATTCATCCATTAGTTTTTAGATGATGCGAACGAAGGCAGAGGGCGCCTCGGCGGTCGTGTACTAGTCTATTAGTCCTTGTAGTGTACTAGTCTATTAGTCCTTGGTTGTGGGTTTGATTCCCACCAAAGAAGAAGGAAGACCAAGAAGGTGTTTGGATATAATCTAGATGCCTACAAATTGTTAACAGCGTTAGTGACAGGTCACAGAAACTTTAAGCATTATCAGGCTAAGTTTAAAAAAAAATCAAGGTAAGACCATATTTGCTGTGGATGGAAAAATGCCAAGACGGCAGAGCACATTTTATGTGGATGTCCAGCAGAATGGCTAACATAAAGGCTATGGAACAGGGGTACACACATATTATACATATATGGATGCTGTGAATCAATATATGTATAATATGTAATTGTTAGCAATTACCATAGACTCTGTGATGAGGAAAAATGTCGAAATGTATTAGTCACCAGTCTGAAATCCCTACAGTCGAGAGTAAAAGGCTACTGACAGCACGAGACTCAATGAAAGTAAGGTAATCGCAAATTTCCAGTCAGTTACCAGAAATCATTAAGGAACGAAGGGAATTGAAACGAAACCCATAAAGTTAGTAGTCTGCTTCGGTATCCAACTACAAAAAAAAGGTGTTTCATATTCCTTGTCGATTACTATCTATAGCAACAATAAAATTAAAAAAAAAATCATGTACAGACATTACTAATAAATCACGATTTAATTAATGTGGCTGCCATGTATGGCGCTTCGCAGTAGCTTATTCTGTTAGTCCAATTTTCCAAGACTTTGTGGAACGGTTTCTGGTTATATCTCACGAATGTTTCGGACAATATTACCATTAAGGGTGTGCATCGTTTCTGGATTATTCGCTTTGTTAGCATCGGTCTTTAAAGGCACCTCACAAGTCTAAAGGAGTCAAATGGGTGCGACGTGGTCAATTGACAGATGCTTTGTTAAGCTGTGACATGACGCGCCATCCTGCCTCCTTCACTCCAAAATTGACATAAAGCTGTTACTCTCAGTGCATCATTGGTTTCTCGACACGGACGTGATACCCACATGTGGGTATCTTCCGATACCCACATTTGGTATTTTTTTTTTGTTGATATTGTCACCTAGATGAAAATCCGTCTTGTCAGAAAACCAAGTGTTTTTGTGCCTTTAACAGGACCGCGAATTTCTTAGCCTTCTTAAATTCAAAAAATTTATATCGAAATCGATGAGAGATATCGATATTATTATTTAAAAACGAATAAAATTATATCGACATGTAGTTACGAAATATTTTAGAAAATGCTCAGATATGGCTTATGTCGAATTTCCCAGATATATATGTATAACATATGTCTGATAGATATCCGCCCGAATTATATGAAAAGCAAGACCGAAATTTATTTTGCTGGTTGGGTTGTTGAAAAAGTACAATGTCAAAGAAAAATATTGGTGCCATTTCTGTCTGGTATTTCTTTTTTTTTTTGTTGTCCTTCTTTGCTTTTTTATTAAAGACTAAGGCCTGTACTTTACACTTGTACGTTAATTAAAAAAATATATAAAAGACAAAATCTAATACAAGAACATTTTTTTTTTAATTACACTCATACACATGAAATTGTACACTTCGATTCATTAATTTGTTTCTTTCCAGTCATTGAATTTTTATCAGTATAAATTGGTTTAAACTAGAATTTTGTAGTACGAGGAAGCTTGAAATTCTTTGAATTTTGTAATATTTTTTTTTAATTAAAATTTTATTAACAGTTTTTGTTTAGTTTTATTTTGTTGTGGTTTAATTAGGAGTATTTTAATATCTTAATTTGTTTAAATAATTTACATGTTAACCTGTTAATATATCTTATTGCTAGAAAACAAATACATCTGGTTTTAAAACAAATATTTTATTATTAATGATGTTATTATTAATGATGAAGTTTATTACAGATATTTGCACTAACAAAAATTTGTTAAATAATATGTTGTAAAAGCTAATTACTAAATTGTCCTATAATAAGGTTATAACACCAAGCAACAAAAATTAAAAAAATAAATACAAAAACCGACAACCACAATAGGTAATAAGCTCTAAATAACGCGACCCAAGGAATCTTTTGTACAACCTTTGTGTTGACCGAACCAGTTCTACGCTACAGCATTAGATAAAGCCAATAATCTTATACGTTGATAGCTCATTCATATTCACTGGATACAATAGAGAGCCTCCTAGGAATTTTGTTCTACGAGACTACAAGGACTTTGTGCCAAAGTAAAATCTCGTATACGGTATATGTATGTATATCGTCACCTAAAATTCCTAACCATGTAAAAATTGACTATAAAATTTTCTTGTAAAAATTTTATAGAATTTTTTTTTTGTAATAATTTTATAGAAAATATTGTTGAAATTTTTTTATTTTATTTTATAGAACATTTTTTTTTTAATTTTAAGTATATTATTTTATTGATTATTTTTGTAAAAATTTTATTGATTATTTTTGTAAAAATTTTATTGAAAATTTTTTGTAAAAATTTTATTGAAAATTTTTTGTAAAAATTTTATTGAAAAAATTTTATTGGAATTTTATAAAATTTAATAAATTTTGTGTAATTTTTATTAAATATTTGTGAAATTTTTTTGTATTTTTTTTTTAATTTTTTGTTAAAATTTATTTCATTAATTTTATAATTTTCCAATAGCAATATGTAGGATGTTTCGGACACATTTTCAACTACTGGACAGACGACGATCTTACCTTTAACTTTTTAAATTACTACATTTTCGCTCACGTCTTATTATTGTTATATTTCTTGCTTGTATATTGTATTGACATTTAAATTTTTTAAACTTAATTATTGTAATTATTTCTTACATTTCACATAGTTTTTGTTGTTTTTTACGGTATTTAATTTGTTGGGAAATCGAAAATAGACAAAGCTCACTTTAAAGTTAATTTTTTAGCTGAAGTTATCTTCAACTATCGGTAACTTTAGAGGCCAGTTATGAAAACCGTCCTGAATAGAATAACAGAATAACAAAAATTTATTATTTTTTCTCAAACTTATAAGATTTTTTAAAAATATTAAAACAAAGCATATGCAAATAATTACTTTTAAAGAAGTGAGAGCTATAGGTCGATGACAGAAACTATTATTGAGATTTCACTTTTTGTTAACTTTCGTCAAATAAACTTGTAAATTGAAAAGTCATCAGTAAAAGCAAAAACCAAACAAATGAAAAATATAATAAAAAAATAATTTTAAAAAATTAACACAATGTCTTAAATTGTCGGTTTTGATGGACGGACGGACTATAAAATAAATTCAATTGTCATAACAATATTAATTAATTACTACAGACACGAGTATACTACTCGGTGCAATAAACCTTAAATTGATCACTTAAATTATACTTTATCTCGTACATGTTTGAACAAATATTAAAACAGTTAATAACTTTTAGTCGTGTTTTTTTTGTAGTACAGTCTTTAAGCCTTTTTAAATGAATTAAATCAAAAGTAACAATAATTAAATTAAAATAAATTGTATTAAATGCAATGCACGTGAGCAAATTAAGTCGTTTCACATGTTACAAAACAAAGGAAATTGTTCAGATAAAAGTAATTCTCATAATATTTAAATTTTTACAAACACTCACACTACACCAGCAATTACTTCGTTTCAGTTATGTAAAAAAATAATAATGATTGCTTTTAACATTTTAATTTGATTCACCATTGTATCACCGTTCTCATCATTATCGCCCTCTCATGGAGTCAATATAATGTGGATTTTAATCTTGATGAAACATTCTAATATTTCTAACGGCTACAGCAAAATGTTATTTTAATATTTTAAGCCCGTTAAAGGTATTTTTCTATAAAATAACAACGTCAAAGGCGGCTTTTGAAATAAAACAAAGATAATATATTTCTTTCATTTTTTTGTGTATAAATTACCAAAAATCATTTTTGATGGATGATATTTGTTATTTTAATAAAACAAAAAAAAAATTAATAAAAACAATACACACTAGAGTATGCGCATTCGAAACCCGGTTTTTGTTTCCGGTTTTTTTTTAAACTCACTTTAAGATTTTTAATAAGTAATTCTTGTATTACGTCAAAAGAACTCACACTGTTGTACATCAATCCAGGGTTTAAAATTTTTCATTATGAGTAAAAAAAAAAATCAACATTTATGATATTTTCATGAATGAGATTTCTGAAACTTTATATTTGTTTTACGATCATAAAAAATGCTCTGCCTACTATCGCACATGAATGAGTGACTGAACGGTGAAAAACGAAGAATATTCATATGTGATAACATTGCTTTTACATTTGGACAGAAAATGGGCAAACAGACGAGATTTCTATAGAAAGTAATGCAATACACATTCTACCTCTTCAATCCCTTGTCTAAAAATCTTGTTTGTCTGAGCATTTTCTGTCCAAAGGTAAAAGGGACTAAGTAATGAATTAGCTCGTTCTCATTAATGCTCTTTTACATAAATGTTTGTAGTTTTTTTTTCATTTATGAAATTTCTCATAAATGAGATTTCTAAAGATTTATTTACTGCATACGTAATGCGAACAATTTTCTACGATCTTTTCATTTATGAATAACTAGCTGAGCCGGCAAACGTTGTTTTGCTATCAAATTTTATTTATATTTAAATAGAGAATGTTAGCGTTAATCATTATAGTGGACCCGGCGAACTTCGACACAGGAACATGAGACATACAGTTGATCTTGTAAAAAACATTAATTCTTCAGATTCAGGCCGCAAACACTCAATGTGATTTATTGAGTGGCATGACGAATGCTAGACGAAGTCGGGCCATACTAACATAGCAAAATTCCGAACTCTGCTTGCAGGTTCGATGCGAAAGATTAGATCTTCTGGGTCGCAGCATTGTGTATAACACTGAGAAATGAATGTCACAAAAGCAATTAAGGAATTATCAATACATACATACATGTGCACAGATGTCATGACCTCACATCGATGCAAAAAATTAAAAAAAAAATTGTCACAAGGTAACGTAAACATAAACGTCATCTAGCATGAAGATGGGAAAATGAAATTTTTTTTTTGGATATCTCGGAAATTTTCTTTGATATTCTTTTTGTTTGGCCGGAGACGAGTCCGAATTGGTATGACTCATCGAAATCGGTCCAGGCGTTCTTGAGTTATACATACATATATAGATTAATAAATTTTGTAAATTCTCATATATGAGCACTTGCGTGAAAAACAAGATATTTTCTTTTTTATTCACTTTTGAATAGAAACGAAAATAATAAATTATCTTACTCATAAATGAGCAAACACAAAATATTTTCTAGTCTCTCACACAGAAGCAAAATAAAACTAAAATGTACATACTCACACATGATTGAGCAGTAAGTGTGTATTTCGGTACTCTGCATCAAACAGTTCAATATTTCCAGCGTTGCCAGAATTATAAGTTTTTCCCGTTTTTGTTCATTTTTTAAGCAATTCAATAATGATTTAAATAAATTTAAATTATTAAATTTTAAATAAAGAAAACAATAAATTAATGACTTCAAATATATTAATTATTAACTAAATGTAACAGAAGAAATTGTTTCTTTGAATTAATTAATTATTTTGATGGATGATGGTATCTTCTGCAAATAAGTCTGACATTCACGCGATTTCTTTTGTAATGAATAATGAAAGCATGTGATATTTTTGGTAATTATTGTTTAGCAAAAACAAACAAATGCTTCTTTGTTTACACATACATACGTATGTGTAAATACAATACAAAATAAGAAAATATTTTTTCAAATAATTGGCTAGAGACAAAATTATTAATGAAAATAGGTTAGAAAAAAGAACTACCCAGTACTACATACCCTGTCTAAATTCCAAATGTTTGCTTACAATGTTTATTAATTGCCATAGTCATACACCTTTTGTGCCAATTTCAAGAGTTCACCTATTATAGTTCGAAAATAAGGCCATATGAAGTAATGAGCTGAAGTGAACTAATAAGCTGAACTGAACTAAGTAGCTGATTGAAGTAGCGAGCTGGCTGGAACTAGTGAGCTGAATGAACTAATAAGCTGAAATGAGCTCAGTGTGGTGATCAGCTCATATAGGTCAGTTGAGTGATTAGTTCAACTGAACTACATCGTTCATGAACTACACAACTCTAATATAAAACAAAAATTCGAACTCATTTCTTTTTGCGACTGCAGCAACTCTAATGTACAAATCGAAAAACAGCAAACAGCGTTCTAAGGAAGGAAAATGAGTTTCAAACTTCAAAAAGAAAAGTTTCTATATTAAAAAATATTGCATTAAACATATAGCAGGCTACCGACTACAACCTGTCAAAACTAAGATACACACGTTTATATGAACACGTTTATTTTCACGCCATCTTAGCTATATGAATATACGATGACCACAGTTGTGGCTGTAGGCTAATTTCTATTTTTTTTTTTTAGAATCAGGTGCATTTGGGAAAATTATTTTATATGTTTTGGCATGATAAAGGTATTTTTTTATTTTGTTCAGCAATATCAGAGTTTACAATTTAGCTGTCGTCTTTAATAAGTTGCTAACTTCATGGCGGAAATTGTAGCTAACGGCTTTTGTAGTCGTACAGCGGTGCAGCCGCTCTACGTCGACAGCCCAGCCGCACTTGAAAAAACACAGTGTCAAATCACGGCTGGTAGGCGAGTCGCTGACGAACTCGGAAGATTGGTCTCGGAGATAGAGTAGAACCATACCGATTATACATAGTTTTCTATGTACACTATTCATGATGGGAGGTAACACGCCCACTATTCCAATCCAGTCTGTGTTTCTCTAAACTATGTGTGTTATTACAGAGGTTACTGGTGCAAAATTTCAAGGCGCTACATATTACTATTATCAAGCAACACGATGAAAAATATTTTCTTGGTAAGAGAGGTTCACGCCCACGTCTAATATAAAAAATAAGTATCCTATTTTACAAACCGCATATCTAATAACAAACTGTGAAAATTTCAGAAAGATCGCTTCAATAGTGTAGGCAACTTTCCGACAAACAAAGAAACAAACAATAAAACATACAAACAAACACAAACAGATATCATAAAATTGTTATTTAACCAAAAGAGAAAAAAAATATTATTTGCAAAAACAAGAAATCGCCAGATACAAACGAAAACTTAAACTATAGCAACGAGGCAATCAGTTAAAATAAAAATGGTAATACGGTTCCGATTGCGATTTAAATACATACTCTAATCATCAGTAGTCATTAAGTATGTGACTTGATTATTTGAACTTTGGTCCCCTTAAGTTAGACGTAATTAACCATTCTAGAAATTATTTTTAGCACTTTATCCGTTATCACATGTTTTCTTTGATTTCAGTTTAGCCAACTGTCACTTTGCAATGAAAGCAGTTGTATATTCTTTGTTTGGTCCTGGTTCATTTTATTTTAATAATCATCGGAAAAAAATGTGAAAAGGTGAAAACAACTGTTGATTAGTGGTATAAAAAAAACAAACGATTTACGCAGCTGTTTTCATTTTACTTTGTTTTATCCAATCTATACAAATGGTGTGTGTGAACGCTTAAAACAGTCACACAATTTACTCGCTTGCTTGACATGCAGATGGAATTTCATTTTATTCTTTATTGATTTTATGAACATGAAATTGTCTGGTCTAAATCGCCTTTCAGTAAATAATAAATCATGAGATAATGGATAAAGAATGCAATAAAAATGGTAACACTCGTATTGCTAATTCTCCTCTTACTCAATAAAACTACCAAAAGTCAAATTTTTATCTGCTAATTAAGTAGAAAACGAAACAGAATGTTGCCGACTTCCTTAATCCCTCGTCTACATTAGCCATCAACATGTCTTAACAAAAGTCAAACTTCATATAAGAAACCAGCATTAAAAATAATACTAAAGTAACACTTGCAGTCTTGCAGATATACATACATACATGCAGATATAAATACATTCCATGTTCCCAAATATATAGAAAAATACATTTCGCATAAAAATGTTTAGATGCAAAACATAAAAAAATGTTATTATAAAAGTAACATGAATATCAGACTTCTCCTGTTTTCTAAAATTATTATATTAAGAACAAACTTAAACTTGATCAAAAACTAATTTAATCGCTCAAAAGTTAGAAAACAAAACATGGCAAAAAGATATCGCTTATCTAATCGTTTAAATCAAACAAACTAATTCTTTTCGTTTGGGTGACGGTCACAGAGAGATTATTTTAACATACAGTTGAGAGCAAAAAAAAAAAAAATTGAGAAATGATTTCAGTATTGTTATAGTATACAGTAAACTTTCGTACGAATACCACCCTATTTAAGATATTATCTTATATATAAATTACTAACAGTGTGGGGTAAGAAGCGATATTGAATATATGTCGTATATTTTCAAGTGCGTTCTCCTATCAGTTCTCCTGTGATAAAGTCGGTCTATTGATTTAAGTGATTATGAAAGCCCATTTATGTTTATTATAAACAGTTGCATGAGCAAGCTCATTTAATGGATGTGCTCATAAGCTCATGAGCAAGTGGTCACACTCTAACACAAATAACCCAGCAAAAAAATTAAGACTTTTTAAGCAGCATTCTCTTTTCCTGTCATACAAAAGCTCTTAATGTTGTCTAACTGTCTTACAGTAGTGCATACTAAAAAGCACAATTGTAAGTCAGAGATAAAAAAATTTTAATTTTCGAAGCGTTAAGTAGAATTATGAACATAATACGGCATGATTTTAGGACAGCTACACAACGCTGAAATAATCGCTTAAAATGAAATGCTACTAAGTGCAACATCGCGAATAAATATCATGTCACACGTAAGCAGGTTCGTAAGCGATACAAACTCGTCATCCTTTTACAAATTGCATAAGGCGAGGCAGTATTTTTGTTGGGTAGCTTATTGAACACACTCAACCTCTGTTGATCCTATCATAAACGCTATGAGCTGACCGAGTAAAATGAACTTTCTATACTAATGAGCGCCGTGTTTACTCGTCTCACGTTCGAAATATTAAGTGTGTTTTGTTTAGTAGTTGTGTATAACTTTTGGATAAGGCTTAGTGCGTTTTGCATGCACTAGTAGTTTTTTGTTTTTCTTAAGAACATAAAAGTAAGTAATGTTGTTAAAAAATATGTGTTTATTTGTTTGCATATAATTATCATTACTTTTTATTTTATGCTTAATTCCTAATAATTTATTAAATAAATTATTTAATAAAAATTTATTAAATAAATTTATTAAATAAATTCTTTCAAGAATTATTTATTTTATATTTCTTGAAAGAATCAAGAAATAATTATTTTCAAAAATATAGTAATCGAAACGATTACCATGGGTAAAGCATATCCATATAGCTATTTCGCTAGTGCTCATTTACAATTATGTTCAACATTTACTCATATTTATTCAAACATGCTTATGGAAACTCTGCAAACCTATCGCATTAGCTTGCTGGTCTTCGCTGTTTATTATTGTCTACTCGTCGTTACTCGTGTGTAATGAACAGGCATGAATTCAATAAAATATTATAATAAGCGTCCCGTGAGCTTCGTATTTTATGCTAATGCAGTAGAAATAAGTTAATCATTATTTTAAAACAGCACCATCTGGTCTGGTTGATTCTATGCCTTTCGGATTGCAGGCGCTAATAGCAAACAAATAGCTTTAAAGAAACTAAAAAAAAAAATTAAATATTTAATATTTTTAGATAAAGTAATCTAAAAAAAAAACAAAAAACTAAAAAAATGGAACAGAACAGAAAACTGTTATTATAAAATAAATGCCCTTAGTTATTATACAACCTAGCGTTGCTTCTTTTTCTTTTTTTTGCTCGCGACGTTATATAGTGCACTTAAAATTATGTGCATAATTTATGGAAAATTCCGTTTGTTTGGAATAAAAGTTCCAGACAGTTTTATAAGAATTAAATAAATTAAATATAAAATATATGTGCAAAAGAAAATGTTATTTAATTACAAAGAGACAGACAAACACACACTCTGTGAATACGATATACCAACACAAATTGTCGTTGAAATACGAATAATGTGCAAACTATTGCATTAAATTTATATAATTCATTTAATACCAAAATCACTGTCACTGTAATATTAAAATAATGCAAAGCAAAAACATATAATGAAATAAAAAAAGGCCAGACATATAATGTTTTAATAATGTGTCAGGTTGTCATATGATCCGTTTGACATTATTGAAGGGAAAAAATTAAGGCACGTGGAAAGCATTGAAAGTTTTGTACGCAGAGAAAAGAATACGAAGGTTGATCTAGAAAATGGAGCAGCAACGGTCTGATTTCAAATCTGTTTAAAATAAGTAAGAGTGCTATGTTCGGCCATGCCGAATCTTATATACCCTTAACCATAGTAATGCTAAATATTGTGTTACCCCTTTTTTTGAAAAATTTCTTCAAAGTTTTTGGTATATTATTTTAGATAATTCTTTTGTAAAATTTTTTTATAAAAATTTTTAGTGAAATTTTTTGTAATAATATTTTATAATTTTTTTTTTCAAAATTTTATGTAAAATTTTTTGTATTTTAATTTTTTGGAAAATTTGTGAAATTTTTTGAAAAGTTACTGTAATTTTTTTTAAATTTTATTAAAAATTTTCAAAATTTTTTTTAAATATTATTTGGAAAAAATTTTTTGTAAAAATTTTATTGAAAATTATTTGTAAAAAATATTTTTTTAATTTTTATGCATTTTGTTTTGACACCCCACCATTCTGCCGTTTGACTGCTCCTGGTTACCAGTGGGCACTCTGTGGGTCTATTGGCTACCTCTATGTGCATTGCTTTCTATAAAGGCCTTTAATACAAAGCAAGCCAGAAAGACCTTACTAGCCTAAAAACAAACAAAAACTCGTCCCTCGCAGGGGGCTATTGATCCCCCGAGATCTGTTCGCACCCTTTGCGATCTACTTGTCGCAGTATAAAATTTATATAACAAAAAAAAAAAACAAAACAAAATCATTACAACCGAACAGAAAATAAAATAACGTAAAAAATATAGGTAGGTGGGTTTTTTGACCGCAGCCTCGAGTAGAATCGATGTTGATGTTGCTGAATTGTAATCCTAAAATTTTCGAAACTATGCCATTTAATATTTTAGCTCCACACAGTGAGTTTACCTTATATAAATAAATCTTAGACATCACCTTGAAATTTTTCTAAAATATTTGAAAATTTGCAAAATTTTTTTCTTATTTGAAAATTTGAAAAAAATACAAAATTTTTTCGAAATTTGTACTCAATATTTAAATGCGTAATTTATAGCATTATTTATAGATCATTTATAGCATTATTTTAAAAATCTTAACTACATCATATATAATTTTTAAAAATCGAACAAAACTGAAGTAATGCCAAGATATAAAAAAAATTTAAGTGCGAGGTTCCCAACTTTGAGGCCGCGTAGCTCCGCCCCTGGTAGATGCATAAAGCACAGCGTCAAAAATGAAGCTCAGATACACCTTTGCTACGCCTATATCGACCAATCGGACCGGCCCTTTACTAATGGCTGAATTTTTTCCAAAATATTTTTATTCTGTCCCACTGTGCACTGGTGCAACCACACTGTAATTTGTAAATATGTCAAATAGTAAACTGACGAAAATCAAATGTTCGTCATCATCCTCGGCTAACTGTGGTGTACCACAACAAAAACAAATTGTTTTGTTGTTTTAAATTTTGAATGTTAAAAAAATACAAACTATTTCCTCTCTCAAAATTGAATTAAACGCCCACTTTATTAGAAATGCAAAGAAAGCGATGATATTTATGGAGATGGTTTTTCAAATTTTCTACGGAAAATCATCTTGATTATAGTAAATACACGTTAAAATGAAATCAGAAAATAAAAATAGTGCAGTGAGAAAAAATAAATCCATCCAAATGTACATATGTATGTACATATGTGTTTGTCTCTAGTATTGTTTGTAATATTTTTTTATTTATTTATTTAAACCAAATAAGCGCCAATTAATTAAAATTAAAAACAAAAAACATTTATTCATTAAATTATAGAGTACGAGTATTTAACAACAACAATAAGAATGTGCTAAATTCGTTAGCAACACAGATTAATGAAATGAAACCAGTAGGATGGATGTCATTCAGAGTTTGTTTACAAATTTCATCAGCTTTGGAATATTACAGAGATACTGTGTAGATATAGTATTCGTACTTTCATATATTACAGACGGAAATGTACACTATATGTATTTTATAAAAATTATCTCTGAGATGTTTTATGACGCGTTATCATTGTGTTTGGTTTAAAGAAAAACAAACAAAAATTGCGTATAAATTTGTAATAAATAATTGTTATTTTTTTTTGCAAAATAAAACAAAAAAGCCGCTGTAGAACATGATTTCGCAGAATTGATTGTGTTATTTTGGATAGAACAAGATACTAAGAAATTCTGCGAATTGAAACAAAACAACAAAAAAAAAATATTGACAAGAATTGAAAATATTTGTATCAAAAAAAAAAAAAGAATAGAACAATCTTACAGCTATCATGCATTAAACACATAGGCAACATCAAGCTACAGACTGCAAACTGTCAAAATTAAAACACAAACGTTTAAAGGAAAACGACATCGTAGCTACACGACCACCTGTAGTCAACTGTAGCCAATTTAGGCCTATTTCTATTTCATTCAACAAAAGGAAATGTCAAAAAAACTAAAAAAACAAAAAACTCATTTACAATCCAAAGGGTTTGAGCAAATATATTTATTTGTTTCGATATGATAAAAGAGATTTAACAAAAAATAATATATTAAAGTAAAATATGTATTTCTACAATATTTTGATAGTTTTGAAGTATGTATGTAGCTGTCGTCTTCTACATAATTCAGTAGCTGACTACACGGCGACGATTGCAGCCAATGGCATTTGTAGTCGTGTAGCAGTGTAGCGGCTGTTGTCTATGTGTTTAAAGCATTAGATGGTTATTCCGATTTATTACCGGATCAACAATTTTATATTACGTTTAATCTTGAAAATTTAGACACTACTTGCAGGGAACAAATCTAGTTATGGTCGATGAACAATTTATGTTATGGGCGATGAACAATTTATAGTTGTTTTCATCATTACTATGGTCATGATAAACAAGTTTTTGTTGCTATTTGATATAAATTTTTCTAAACTTCAAACCACAACCAAGGTTTTATTAGTGAACTATCACATTATGCAACTTTTGTCGTTTCATTTTAAATATTACATTTGTGTTTATATTGTGCAATTTTTATGAATGTACAGATTCGTTTACATTTTAAACTTCCAAATTACCACGAATGACACGACAAAACGAGTTTCAAGAGTACACGCATATGTGTACCCTTTTTAGTTCCTCTCTCTCCTCTCACCAATTAAGTAAGAATTGCAGCGCCAAATGTTGCATAATGTAAAAGTATTCCAAAACAATATTCTGTTTATTAAAGCACTGCATGAGCACAAAACCCGAAGTTCATAACACGCTCAGTATAATATCTCATTGAATTCATGTCTGTAAGAATGAGTGGATAATAATAAACAGAAAAGAGCAGCGAGCTAAATGCCATGAGCTGGCAGAGTTTCCATAAGCAAGTATAAATAAGTATGAGTAAATGTTGAACATAATAACAATGAACTTGGGCAAGTTCAAGCAGTTTTATGCTTTGAGTGAAACACGAACACACAGTTTAGAGATGCCACAAGTTACTAATTTGTGTACGTAGAAAAATAGTGTTGTCTACTATCGTTAAAAAATAGTTAGTAAATCATGTGGTCGTCACTGCAAACAACAAAAAGTTGACTAATATAGCGATTGTCGTATTGTTTGAATTTAGTGAATTGTTTGGTGCGTATTATGAATAGACGGCGTCATTGGTCTGTTGTTCTTTGAAAAGATCATTGGTGGGGCAATCGCCGGCAACAGCGATTTCATTTGTAAGAGTGAAAGCATTTTGAAAGTAAATCCAATAAATTCGAATGACACTGTCAAGGCGAATAGTTTTCAAATGTTTTCGATAAACTTGTCAAAAATTTTTGTTGTTGCCTTCATTTTTTATTTTTATTTTTATTTTTTTTTTGTTTTTGTATCAGTCGTCAATGAATATTTTTTTGTTTTTTGAGACATTTAGTTATGGTTGTTTGACGTCAATTACGTTCTAAAAGTATGTACATATGTACATACACACATATGTACATGTGTTTTTTACTTGTTCACGCTTATTACTGTATTATTAGATAAATAATGGCATTTCGTAAAAAATTGCCGCAAAAAATTATTTTACGCAGTCTTTGCAAATATTAAAACTAGAAAATATTAAAAAAAAATTGAAATACAAAACATTAATATTATCTAACAAATAAAACGTCATACTTTTCAAAAAGAATCTAAATGATCAGTTTGCTTTTATTTTTTAATTTTAAGTGCTTAACCTAATGATCAGTTTGCTTAAGCTTTTTTAAAATATAAACAAAACTTAAGTGCTGCTTTTGTATTGCAGGTGAACACTTCGTCTAAATTTTGTTTTTTAATTCTTACGGTAAAAAAGCTAATTTCTCTGTAGAGCAGTTCATGTGCTGTTTCTGTATTATAAGCGACCAAATCGTCAAGGAAATATATGTATATGAAAATAAGCGTTCAACGTTGTGTTCAAAGTTTTTACGAGAGGACTCCGAAATTACTGATTATGACATAAAATGTTAATGTGAGTGCATGTGAGGTTGCGAAACGATTGACTGGCCTAGATCCCTTTCCCTGTTGTACCCATCCATGAGTAATAATTTAGGATGTTGCAACATGGGCTTTATATAAAATTCTAAAATTATTGTAGAGTTCTGTAAATAGTGTCTAAAATTTCCCGCTTACAAAAATAAAAGTGCTGCCAAGTTTTTAGTACCTTTAAACGAAAAGCTATGACAGCAGTTCATATTATTATATCAAATGAAGATAATTTTCTATGTGAAATAAGTAACTCTATAAAACATTTGTAAAAATCATCTACAAGTTGTCATTAATAAAATATATTATTAATCAATTTTGTATGGTTGTCTTCTCATTGGATATAATTTTTTTAACTATGCGCTTTTAATTCCAGTTATTCGAATAATTTTAAAACCTTAATCGATTAATCGACGAAAATTTAAATTGCCAAATCGATTAATTGTTTGCTCTAGATAGATAGTTATAATGGGTGATTTTTTTGAGGTTAGGATTTTCATGCATTAGTATTTGACAGATCACGTGAGATTTCAGACATGGTGCCAAAGAGAAAGATGCTCAGTATGCTTTGACATTTCATCATGAATAGACTTACTAACGAGCAACGCTTGCAAATCATTGAATTTTATTACCAAAATCAGTGTTCGGTTCGAAATGTTCAAATGTGACAAATTTTGTTCAGCGATGAGGCTCATTTCTGGTTGAATGGCTACGTAAATAAGCAAAATTGCCGCATTTGGAGTGAAGAGCAACCAGAAGCCGTTCAAGAACTGCCCATGCATCCCGAAAAATGCACTGTTTGGTGTGGTTTGTACGCTGGTGGAATCATTGGACCGTATTTTTTCAAAGATGCTGTTGGACGCAACGTTACGGTGAATGGCGATCGCTATCGTTCGATGCTAACAAACTTTTTGTTGCCAAAAATGGAACAACTGAACTTGGTTGACATGTGGTTTCAACAAGATGGCGCTACATGCCACACAGCTCGCGATTCTATGGCCATTTTGAGGGAAAACTTCGGAGAACAATTCATCTCAAGAAATGGACCGGTAAGTTGGCCACCAAGATCATGCGATTTGACGCCTTTAGACTATTTTTTGTGGGGCTACGTCAAGTCTAAAGTCTACAGAAATAAGCCAGCAACTATTCCAGCTTTGGAAGACAACATTTCCGAAGAAATTCGGGCTATTCCGGCCGAAATGCTCGAAAAAGTTGCCCAAAATTGGACTTTCCGAATGGACCACCTAAGACGCAGCCGCGGTCAACATTTAAATGAAATTATCTTCAAAAAGTAAATGTCATGGACCAATCTAACGTTTCAAATAAAGAACCGATGAGATTTTGCAAATTTTATGCGTTTTTTTTTAAAAAAAAGTTCTCAAGCTCTTAAAAAATCACTCGTTACATAGATAAGGATTAAAATATTTTTACTTGACTACCGAAAATTAAATTTTATAGTTTTCTGGAAAAACAGGACACAAACCTTAGTATATCAAAATTTTAAACAGTGTCGTCTATTTATGGGGTGCGGACACTAGAGAATCTATCAGGTTTCTAAGCCACGGAATTAGTACTGAGCACGTGGCAAAGAGGTGACTATGCCGACAATCAGTAGGCGATGTAAGCTTTAATGGAAAAGTATAATTTAAGATTATGCTGGGACAGTTTAAAGTCGAGGGGAATGAGATCGCTGATGAATCAGCGAAGTTGGGTTATGAATGAATGAATTCTGATGTAGATGCAACCACTCATCAATAAGTTAATTTTAGGTTGAACTGATTAGTCCTATGTCATGCTTTGCAAAACACTTCTACATGAAACGAAAAACACGTTAAAAACTAAAGACAATTAAAAACTAAAGACAATTAAGATGGTGTTTAAGAGACTGTATTCGATTGGGAAAATGAATTTACGCGTAACCGTATATTCATAAATGATGAACCATGTTCAGTATGCCAGTTATACCAATAACTTCGGAAATAATCAATTTAATCCAAATTAGTTTAAATTAACCTGCGAGTTAAAGTGACTATGTGGTATTCACGGATTTTGAATTAAAAATAAAAACAAAATAAATGTTCACACTCGAGAAAAAATGTAAACGTGTCACTTATTAAGTAGATTGTTTAGAGCTCAACCATGATAAACTTTTTTGTTGATACACAATTAAATCGATAAGTCATAAAAAAACGATTCAATTGTTGATAAAACCTGGATTCACCAACACACATCAGAAATAAAACGGTAGTAAATGCAAAAGATTTTCCCAGAGGCTTTTACCCAGGAAGCCACTACAGCAAAAACGGTAAAATAATCGTCTTTGAATGAGAAGGACATCGCTGCAATAGAAGCTTATTATGGCGACCTTTTAAGATCGTACCTTAAACCTTGGGAAATCCCCCAAAGGGTCTTATTAAAAAATTAAAACTATACAAGTTTAACGTTTAGTGTCCGTAAAATAATATAATAAAATTTTCTATGTTATAGCCAGCTGTCAAAAATTCGTTTATTTTTAACTTCAGAAAAAGAAAAAAAAAGGTAATCATTTTGGAATACAGTTCAAGATTTAAAAAAAAAATAGATAATACATACTACCAAGAAAAGGTAAGATAGAAGTGCATTTAGTTGTTGAAAGGCATTTTCCGTACACTTAAACAACAACAAAGTGTGAGTGGGTTTTTTTGCTGTTGTAGCTGCGCTGCCACCTTGTACAGATCCGTCTTGTGTATTTTGTATAATTAGGATATTTTCGGTGGATTTTCAGTGTTAATATAAAAAAATAAACGATAACATTTGCTTGGTACATTGATATCTTCATCTTCATCTCCATATCAAATTTTATTAATGGAGGCCACAAAAATTTGGAGACTAGGAATTAATTAAATTTTGTAATCTTAAGAGCAAATTAAAATTGCTGCTAGACGGCGCCAACTGCTATTGACAATAACACAACTTACTATTTTAATTTATGCATATAAAATTACACAAGTACGAGGGCGGATTAACAAGTTCGTGACTTTTTAAAGTGAAATATTTCTCCTGTTAAGTTTTATCTGTCAAAAAACATCTCGTGAATTCTTGTAAAAATGGTAAAAATCGTAAAAATAAATAGAAGTAAAAAGTAAAGGCTGTCCCAATAGTGAAACGTTACCTACTACGTTTCACAAAAGGCCATACTCTTAAAATCTTCATAGATTGCTGCTATAACAAAAATAAAAACAAATTAAAGGGTGTCCGGATACTTGGCTGTTATAAACAAAAATAGAAAAACATAAAAGATCATTGATCAGCCCTCGTATATTGTTCTATTTTAACAATAATTGCGCAATTAAAAAGCTATAATTTTATATTAATATAAGTTTGCTGATTAATAAACTATTACGAAAATAATTTAACTACAATACATTCTAGTCTGTTATTGTTAGTGTTTAGTTCATGTTTAACCTTTCTAAGGTCGATTAAAACGTATTTCGTTTCATTTGAATTCCTTTTTCCGCTTTCGATTAAAAATCCATTCATTTACTTTCGCACAGTGCAAGGCGAAGAAAAAACAGATGAACTCGTGCACACCAGACTACTCCTCATTAAAAACTTTCAACGATAATTTCATTCATAAAATTTAACAGATTTTAAGTAGTAAAATAAAATTATAAAAAAAAATGAATTTTTTTTACATAAATAAATATTTAATATCTAAGTAGAAAAGGAATATAATAAATAAATTCAAAAGTGATAAAAATCATGGAAAAACCATTGATGTATTGTATTAAAGTTTAATAAGGTACTAAATTAAAATAAATTATTAGATTATGAATTTATATTTAATCAAGATAAAGTAAGTAAAATTTCAAATTTAAAACCAGGGAATTGGTTTTGCGTCTTTTTTTTCAAATTCTGCTACAGGTAAGTACCTGCACACTTTTATTTCAACGACAATAAACAATTTTCTATTTGTATTTGTTTTCTGAATATTAATAACAATATGAAATTAGTTAATAAATACCACCAACTGTTGACAATTGAAAGCAATGCTGATAAAATGAGAAAGGAATGTGGTTAATCTAATTCCAACTGTTTTATTAAAATATTGGAAAGGTTTGGCTTCAACTGGACAAACAAAAGCTGTTAATTTTTAATGGATTTTGCCATCATAAAATTGTACAGTTGCGAAGAAAAAAAGGGCAACGCTGACGCTACACATAGGGGTATTATTGGCAATCTAGCGGACATTACTTTTTTAAAGTTTATATTGGCTCTGAAAAATTATTGAGTGCTCCTAGATCAATGAAACTTGACATAAACATGTCTTATGGTTGTTAAAGGAAATAAATAAGAAAAATTAAACGAAGGAGAAAAAAGTTACTCTTACAAAAATTAATTCTACCTCTGAAAAAATCAAGTTTTTTTTTAAGTTTTCCCATTTTTTTTTTTATCAAATTCAACTTTTAAGGTCAAAAAATATTCAAAAACCTAAACATGGACCCAGGAGATTCTAAAATGTAATTTTTCGCCCCGCCCCATTTTGTGGGTGGTGAAATAAAATATTATTTGAAAAAACAATGTAATTATTAAAAAAATGGATTATATACGCCTTAAAACCTAAATTTTTTTAGTTTTTATGGGCATGGGGAGGTATTCCTCCAACCCGACCCCCCAAAAAAGACCACTGCGCGATGAACTTCACAGTGGTTTGTTTAAAACCTTTTTATTTAAGAACCACTGAAGATATCCTAATGAAACTTCACAGAGACAACACAGAGGTGTTTTGATTTAAAACTGACAAACCTATGATAAATAAATCCACCAAGTCAAAAATACCGATCGGCAAAATTTTCAAAACAAAAAAATATTCTAATAAATTTTCTCCCAAAATAGTACAATTGCAAGCACATTTTTTGTATATATTTTCAAGGACTGTCTAAATTAAAAAAAAAAAATAACAAATTCAAAAAAAAATTATTCCCGAGGTATCCAACTTTGGGGGTACTTCACTTAAACACGCCTTTGCTTTGATTCTGCGAAATCATGAGCTACCTAATTATTTTCAAAATGAAATGCTTTTAAACCACGGTGCACTGGATTATATAATTTTTGACTTGGGACGTTTTTGCTCCAAGAATTTTTAAAAATAACTTGGCAATACTAATTAAGGCTCGGATTAGCATACAACTAAAAATAGGTTTTATGCGCCTTTAAACATGCAATTAAAAAAACTATACACAAAAATATGCTACAAAATATGCGCTAAAAATTTAAACTCATGCAAATATTTGTTTTCATTTATTACAAAACAACATAAAATAACACAAAACAAGAAAAAAATCTTAAATGTATACAATTTTGAAAAAAAATTCAGTCCAATTAAAAAATAAAATAGACCTTCTTCGGATCACGTTTCTATCAACATGAGTTTTCAAAAGTAAAACTTAAACTGTTAAAGCTCATGAAACTTTATACATAGACGAATTGCGTTTCCACATAAGTTATGGGAGCGCAGTTAAAAGATGATATATCCATGGTAAACAGTTGCATAAGCAAGCTCATCGTGCTCATAACCTCATGAGTGCTCATATTTGAATATTTGAGTGCTCATATTTGAATACATGCCTACTCATACCATACTATTAGTGAGCGAACCTCCCTGTTCGTATTATAAGCGCAATGAGCCTACCGAGTAAAAAAAAATTTATATACTAGCGAGCACCGTGTTTACTCCTCTCATGTTCCACTCAGTTTGTTTAGTAGTTGTGTATAACTTTTGGCTTAGTGCGTTTTGCTTGCATTAGAGGTTTTTATATTTCTTAAGAAATTAAAGCCTTAAAATGAACGCATTGTGCTGTTAAAAAACTCTGTGTTTTTTGTTCGTAAACTCGAACTGGGTTCGTGTTTCACTCAAAGCATAAAACTGCTTGAACTCGCCCAATTTCATTGTTATTATGTTCAATATTTATTCGTACTTATTTAAACTTGCTTATGGAAACTCTGCATGTTCATTGGATTTAGCTCGCTGGTCTTCGCTGTTTATTATTGTCCACTCATCGTTACTCGTGTGCAGTGAACAGACATGAACTAAATGAAATATTATAATGAGTATTTTATGAGCTTCGTTTTTTGCTCATGCAGTGCTTTAAGCCATAGGCATCTTTTGACTTTCAAAATTGTTTGAACCGTAGTAAACTGATTCTGAATTTTTATTTAAATATATTAACTGCTGCTTTTCTCTAAAATCATAACAAGTTTATTCTTTTAATTCATTGTGAGTAAACCTTTTATATTAATTTCTTTTCGAGGCCTCTTCAGTGTAATAAATTTGTTTTCATAACACAACCTTCTTTTTTCTCATTTTTCTCAAAAGGAAAAAGAGAACTTTCTTTAAAATGTAAACCGGAATATTTTGCTGAGAAAAAATTTGGAAAATAATGTGGATGCAGACACAAACCGCATTTTAAATGCTAGAACTTCTGTCATGGAAACTGCACAAGTCACATGATGAAAAATTTTTGTTTATTGGTTCGCATTAAAAAAAAAAAACACTTACAATCGAAACTGCACAAAGAGTGACATGATCAAAACGCTGTTGTTTATTGCTTCGCATAGTTAATAGAAACCCAGCCAAAAATACAGCTTCGCCGTATGAAGGTTTGTAAGGGAATAAGGAGTTGTTATTGCTTACTAACCTGCTTACTTATGACATGATATTTATTCGCGATGTCCCGCTTAGCATTATCTCCTTCTAATCGATTATTTCATACCATATTAAGTTCGTAACTGCTCGTAAATTTAATTTTTTTTTTCATCTCTGCCTTACAGTTCTGCTTTTTAGTATGCACTACAGTAAGGGGAAATGTAAAAAATTCATTGTTTCTTGAAAACCTAACACTTTATGTGATATAAACTTGCATTTATGTAGGCAACATTTTTTTACTATTAAGGGATTTTACGAATATATGACAGGAAGGAATAGAGTATGCTGCTTACAAAAACTAATTTTTTTTTTGCTGGGAATCTCCATCATTCTTTGAAAAAAAAAAAACCCATTAGTCTAACGTTTCGTCACATATGTTAACTCAATCCTTCAGCGTAAAATTTATTGGCATATTTTAAGGCGTTATTTATACTTAAATAAACAAGGAGTCAATGAGAATCATGTCAACTGTCAACGTGTGAAACTTCAATATTTGTATAAATTTATTATTGGCTGAAGTAAAGTTTAAGCTTCTTTCTACCTACATATTTACATATTTATTTTTAGAAAAAAATATTTACATTTATTTAAATTCATTTTATTTTGAACTCGAGAAAAATAACAGGCTAAAAATAAATTATTTATACAACTGCTTTTTACTTGATGATGATTTTGACGTCAATGTCAAGCGGCTAAAGGCCCGGGGGCACATATAATCCGTCATACATTATACTTTGACGTATTCAACAGAGATCAAAGTAACGATTGAAGAGGTATATACTTTGTTGACGGATATTAAATAAAATATTTATTTTGTTGTATTTTTTATTTAGTTTTTCTCCAACTCAACACACAAAAAATTAATAAAAACAAAGAAAAAACAATTGATAACTATCCAACTGATCAACGTACGCCAAAAGTTTAAAGTTGCCCCAGTTTCGTACTGTGCGTTGACGCAGACGTACTGATTGTGACAACGCTCATAGTTTAACCTGTATTTCAACTTTCTTGTCCGTTGAACACTTGCATGTTAGGTAATTTGATTTGGAAGAACTCATTAGTTCTAAATACACTTAGGCCTATTATTATAACTTGCCTTTAGCTAAAGTTAGGATTTTGTTGGAGCGATAAATAGTTTTTCGTTATTAAAAGCAAGCTAAAAACCACTTTTAACTATCACGTACTATAAGGACAAGTTATAGCAATGAGCATTATTAGTTAGCAAATCCTAACTTTAGCTAAAGGCAAGTTATAATAATGGGCCTTACACATGTATGTGAAGTTAAATCTTACTAGTTTATTCTCACCTAAAATAACAATTAAAGTGACTATTTAAATTTGTATAAAGTGTTACTAGAATTTACCGCAAAACGTGTGTCCTCTCTCATTGACTTGTAACAAGATATCAAGCAGATTGTAAAGTGGTGACAAATGGTAAAAGAAGAATTTGCCGGATTTTACTGGACAAAAGTTGTCTAGAAAACCCCAGTAAACTAGACTAAACGTATATACTTACATACATACATCAACTGAATACAATTTTGAATGAGCAAATTCTAACAGTCGTTTAAAGAAATTAATAAATATAAATAAATAAATGTTAAAAACAACAATATTAGATTTCTTTGATTAGATTACTTTTATAATTTAAATTATAAGTTGCATTCCAAGTACATTTGTTTGTTAGTAAAAACCATATTTTTAACCATTTTAGCGTTATTACAAAATCTGTATGTGTTTTATACAGCCTGCTTCGACATTAATAACAATAATACTTATGTATATGGAAAACTAAAAACTCATTTTCTAGCTAAACTAAGCGTCCTACAGCTAAAAGGACAAAAATCTGTGATCACTTTTTAAAATTCAGAAAAAATGGATTTTTATTAAAAAAATTCGATTTTTTATATGGAAAACTAAAAACTCATTTTCTAGCTAAACTAAGCGTCCTACAGCTAAAAGGACAAAAATCTGTGATCACTTTTTAAAATTCAGAAAAAATGGATTTTTATTAAAAAAAATTCGATTTTTTATATTGAAAACTAAAAACTCATTTTCCAGCTAAACTAAGCGTCCTACAGCTAAAAGGACAAAAATCTGTGATCACTTTTTAAAATTCAGAAAAAATGGATTTTTATTAAAAAAATTCGATTTTTTATATTGAAAACTAAAAACTCATTTTCTAGCTAAACTAAGCGTCCTACAGCTAAAAGGAAAAAAATCTGTGATCACTTTTTAAAATTCAGAAAAAATGGATTTTTATTAAAAAAAATCGATTTTTTATATTGAAAACTAAAAACTCATTTTCTAGCTAAACTAAGCGTCCTACAGCTAAAAGGACAAAAATCTGTGATCACTTTTTAAAATTCAGAAAAAATGGGTTTTTATTAAAAAAATTCGATTTTAATTAAAAAAATTCGATTTTTTATATTGAAAACTAAAAACTCATTTTCTAGCTAAACTAAGCATCCTACAGCTAAAAGGACAAAAAATTGTGATCACTTTTTAAAATTCAGAAAAAATGGATTTTTATTAAAAAAATTCGATTTTTTATATGGAAAACTAAAAACTCATTTTCTAGCTAAACTAAGCGTCCTACAGCTAAAAGGAAAAAAATCTGTGATCACTTTTTAAAATTCAGAAAAAATGGATTTTTATTAAAAAAAATCGATTTTTTATATTGAAAACTAAAAACTCATTTTCTAGCTAAACTAAGCGTCCTACAGCTAAAAGGACAAAAATCTGTGATCACTTTTTAAAATTCAGAAAAAATGGGTTTTTATTAAAAAAATTCGATTTTTATTAAAAAAATTCGATTTTTTATATTGAAAACTAAAAACTCATTTTCTAGCTAAACTAAGCGTCCTACAGCTAAAAGGAAAAAAATCTGTGATCACTTTTTAAAATTCAGAAAAAATGGATTTTTATTAAAAAAATTCGATTTTTTATATTGAAAACTAAAAACTCATTTTCTAGCTAAACTAAGCGTCCTACAGCTAAAAGGACAAAAATCTGTGATCACTTTTTAAAATTCAGAAAAAATGGGTTTTTATTAAAAAAATTCGATTTTTATTAAAAAAATTCGATTTTTTATATTGAAAACTCAAAACTCATTTTCTAGCTAAACTAAGCATCCTACAGCTAAAAGGACAAAAAATTGTGATCACTTTTTAAAATTCAGAAAAAATATATTTTTATTAAAAAATTCGATTTTTTATATGGAAAACTAAAAACTCATTTTCTAGCTAAACTAAGCGTCCTACAGCTAAACTAAGCGTCCTACAGCTAAAAGGACAAAAATCTGTGATCACTTTTTAAAATTCAGAAAAAATATATATAAAAAATATATTATATTGAAAACTAAAAACTCATTTTCTAGCTAAACTAAGCGTCCTACAGCTAAAAGGACAAAAATCTGTGATCACTTTTTAAAATTCAGAAAAAATGGGCTTTTATTAAAAAAATTCGATTTTTATTAAAAAAATTCGATTTTTTATATTGAAAACTAAAAACTCATTTTCTAGCTAAACTAAGCATCCTACAGCTAAAAGGACAAAAATTTGTGATCACTTTTTAAAATTCAGAAAAAATGGATTTTTATTAAAAAAATTCGATTTTTTATATTGAAAACTAAAAACTCATTTTCTAGCTAAACTAAGCGTCCTATAGCTAAAAGGACAAAAATTTGTGATCACTTTTTAAAATTCAGAAAAAATGGATTTTTATTTAAAAAAATTCGATTTTTTATATTGAAAACTAAAAACTCATTTTCTAGCTAAACTAAGCGTCCTACAGCTAAAAGGACAAAAATCTGTGATCACTTTTTAAAATTCAGAAAAAATGGATTTTTATTAAAAAAAATTCGATTTTTTATATTGAAAACTAAAAACTCATTTTCTAGCTAAACTAAGCGTCCTACAGCTAAAAGGACAAAAATCTGTGATCACTTTTTAAAATTCAGAAAAAATGGATTTTTATTAAAAAAATTCGATTTTTTATATTGAAAACTAAAAACTCATTTTCTAGCTAAACTAAGCATCCTATAGCTAAAAGGACAAAAATTTGTGATCACTTTTTAAAATTCAGAAAAAATGGATTTTTATTAAAAAAATTCGATTTTTTATATTGAAAACTAAAAACTCATTTTCTAGCTAAACTAAGCGTCCTACAGCTAAAAGGACAAAAATCTGTGATCACTTTTTAAAATTCAGAAAAAATGGATTTTTATTAAAAAAAAATCGTTTTTTTATATTGAAAACTAAAAACTCATTTTCTAGCTAAACTAAGCGTCCTACAGCTAAAAGGACAAAAATCTGTGATCACTTTTTAAAATTCAGAAAAAATGGATTTTTATTAAAAAAAATTCGATTTTTTATATTGAAAACTAAAAACTCATTTTCTAGCTAAACTAAGCGTCCTACAGCTAAAAGGACAAAAATCTGTGATCACTTTTTAAAATTCAGAAAAAATGGATTTTTATTAAAAAAAATTCGATTTTTTATATTGAAAACTAAAAACTCATTTTCTAGCTAAACTAAGCGTCCTACAGCTAAAAGGACAAAAATCTGTGATCACTTTTTAAAATTCAGAAAAAATGGATTTTTATTAAAAAAATTCGATTTTTTATATTGAAAACTAAAAAATCATTTTCTAGCTAAACTAAGCATCCTACAGCTAAAAGGACAAAAATCTGTGATCACTTTTTAAAATTCAGAAAAAAATGGATTTTTATTAAAAAAATTCGATTTTTTATATGGAAAACTAAAAACTCATTTTCTAGCTAAACTAAGCGTCCTACAGCTAAACTAAGCGTCCTACAGCTAAAAGGACAAAAATCTGTGATCACTTTTTAAAATTCAGAAAAAATATATATAAAAAATATATTATATTGAAAACTAAAAACTCATTTTCTAGCTAAACTAAGCGTCCTACAGCTAACTAAGCGTCCTAAAGGACAAAAATCTGTGATCACTTTTTAAAATTCAGAAAAAATGGATTTTTATTAAAAAAATTCGATTTTTTATATTGAAAACTAAAAACTCATTTTCTAGCTAAACTAAGCGTCCTACAGCTAAAAGGAAAAAAATCTGTGATCACTTTTTAAAATTCAGAAAAAATGGATTTTTATTAAAAAAAATCGATTTTTTATATTGAAAACTAAAAACTCATTTTCTAGCTAAACTAAGCGTCCTACAGCTAAAAGGACAAAAATCTGTGATCACTTTTTAAAATTCAGAAAAAATGGATTTTTATTAAAAAAAATTCGATTTTTTATATTGAAAACTAAAAACTCATTTTCTAGCTAAACTAAGCGTCCTACAGCTAAAAGGACAAAAATCTGTGATCACTTTTTAAAATTCAGAAAAAATGGATTTTTATTAAAAAAATTCGATTTTTTATATTGAAAACTAAAAAATCATTTTCTAGCTAAACTAAGCATCCTACAGCTAAAAGGACAAAAATCTGTGATCACTTTTTAAAATTCAGAAAAAAATGGATTTTTATTAAAAAAATTCGATTTTTTATATGGAAAACTAAAAACTCATTTTCTAGCTAAACTAAGCGTCCTACAGCTAAAAGGACAAAAATCTGTGATCACTTTTTAAAATTCAGAAAAAATGGGCTTTTATTAAAAAAATTCGATTTTTATTAAAAAAATTCGATTTTTTATATTAAAAACTAAAAACTCATTTTCTAGCTAAACTACAGCTAAAAGGACAAAAATCTGTGATCACTTTTTAAAATTCAGAAAAAATGGATTTTTATTAAAAAAATTCGATTTTTTATATTGAAAACTAAAAACTCATTTTCTAGCTAAACTAAGCATCCTACAGCTAAAAGGACAAAAATTTGTGATCACTTTTTAAAATTCAGAAAAAAATGGATTTTTATTAAAAAAATTCGATTTTTTATATGGAAAACTAAAAACTCATTTTCTAGCTAAACTAAGCGTCCTACAGCTAAACTAAGCGTCCTACAGCTAAAAGGACAAAAATCTGTGATCACTTTTTAAAATTCAGAAAAAATATATATAAAAAATATATTATATTGAAAACTAAAAACTCATTTTCTAGCTAAACTAAGCGTCCTACAGCTAACTAAGCGTCCTAAAGGACAAAAATCTGTGATCACTTTTTAAAATTCAGAAAAAATGGATTTTTATTAAAAAAATTCGATTTTTTATATTGAAAACTAAAAACTCATTTTCTAGCTAAACTAAGCGTCCTACAGCTAAAAGGAAAAAAATCTGTGATCACTTTTTAAAATTCAGAAAAAATGGATTTTTATTAAAAAAAATCGATTTTTTATATTGAAAACTAAAAACTCATTTTCTAGCTAAACTAAGCGTCCTACAGCTAAAAGGACAAAAATCTGTGATCACTTTTTAAAATTCAGAAAAAATGGATTTTTATTAAAAAAAATTCGATTTTTTATATTGAAAACTAAAAACTCATTTTCTAGCTAAACTAAGCGTCCTACAGCTAAAAGGACAAAAATCTGTGATCACTTTTTAAAATTCAGAAAAAATGGGTTTTTATTAAAAAAATTCGATTTTTATTAAAAAAATTCGATTTTTTATATGTATTGTAAACTAAAAACTCATTTTCTAGCTAAACTAAGCGTCCTACAGCTAAAAGGACAAAAATCTGTGATCACTTTTTAAAATTCAGAAAAAATGGATTTTTATTAAAAAAAATCGATTTTTTATATTGAAAACTAAAAACTCATTTTCTAGCTAAACTAAGCGTCCTACAGCTAAAAGGAAAAAAATCTGTGATCACTTTTTAAAATTCAGAAAAATGGATTTTTATTAAAAAAATTCGATTTTTTATATTGAAAACTAAAAACTCATTTTCTAGCTAAACTAAGCGTCCTACAGCTAAAAGGACAAAAATCTGTGATCACTTTTTAAAATTCATTTTTATTAAAAAAATTCGATTTTTTATATGGAAAACTAAAAACTCATTTTCTAGCTAAACTAAGCGTCCTACAGCTAAAAGGACAAAAATCTGTGATCACTTTTTAAAATTCAGAAAAAATGGATTTTTATTAAAAAAAATTCGATTTTTTATATTGAAAACTAAAAACTCATTTTCTAGCTAAACTAAGCGTCCTACAGCTAAAAGGACAAAAATCTGTGATCACTTTTTAAAATTCAGAAAAAATGGATTTTTATTAAAAAAAATTCGATTTTTTATATTGAAAACTAAAAACTCATTTTCTAGCTAAACTAAGCGTCCTACAGCTAAAAGGACAAAAATCTGTGATCACTTTTTAAAATTCAGAAAAAATGGGTTTTTATTAAAAAAATTCGATTTTTATTAAAAAAATTCGATTTTTTATATTGAAAACTCAAAACTCATTTTCTAGCTAAACTAAGCATCCTACAGCTAAAAGGACAAAAAATTGTGATCACTTTTTAAAATTCAGAAAAAATATATTTTTATTAAAAAAATTCGATTTTTTATATGGAAAACTAAAAACTCATTTTCTAGCTAAACTAAGCGTCCTACAGCTAAACTAAGCGTCCTACAGCTAAACTAAGCGTCCTACAGCTAAAAGGACAAAAATCTGTGATCACTTTTTAAAATTCAGAAAAAATATATATAAAAAATATATTATATTGAAAACTAAAAACTCATTTTCTAGCTAAACTAAGCGTCCTACAGCTAAAAGGACAAAAATGTGATCACTTTTTAAAATTCAGAAAAAATTCGATTTTTATTAAAAAAATTCAATTTTTTATATTGAAAACTAAAAACTCATTTTCTAGCTAAACTAAGCGTTCTACAGCTAAAAGGACAAAAATCTGTGATTACTTTTTAAAATTCAGAAAAAATGGATTTTTATAAAAAAAATTCGATTTTTTATATTGAAAACTAAAAACTCATTTTCTAGCTAAACTAAGCGTCCTACAGCTAAAAGGAAAAAAATCTGTGATCACTTTTTAAAATTCAGAAAAAATGGATTTTTATTAAAAAAATTCGATTTTTTATATTGAAAACTAAAAACTCATTTTCTAGCTAAACTAAGCGTCCTACAGCTAAAAGGACAAAAATCTGTGATCACTTTTTAAAATTCAGAAAAAATGGGTTTTTATTAAAAAAATTCGATTTTTATTAAAAAAATTCGATTTTTTATATTGAAAACTCAAAACTCATTTTCTAGCTAAACTAAGCATCCTACAGCTAAAAGGACAAAAAATTGTGATCACTTTTTAAAATTCAGAAAAAATATATTTTTATTAAAAAAATTCGATTTTTTATATGGAAAACTAAAAACTCATTTTCTAGCTAAACTAAGCGTCCTACAGCTAAACTAAGCGTCCTACAGCTAAACTAAGCGTCCTACAGCTAAAAGGACAAAAATCTGTGATCACTTTTTAAAATTCAGAAAAAATATATATAAAAAATATATTATATTGAAAACTAAAAACTCATTTTCTAGCTAAACTAAGCGTCCTACAGCTAAAAGGACAAAAATCTGTGATCACTTTTTAAAATTCAGAAAAAATGGGCTTTTATTAAAAAAATTCGATTTTTATTAAAAAAATTCGATTTTTTATATTGAAAACTAAAAACTCATTTTCTAGCTAAACTAAGCATCCTACAGCTAAAAGGACAAAAATTTGTGATCACTTTTTAAAATTCAGAAAAAATGGATTTTTATTAAAAAAATTCGATTTTTATTAAAAAAATTCGATTTTTTATATTGAAAACTAAAAACTCATTTTCTAGCTAAACTAAGCGTCCTACAGCTAAAAGGACAAAAATCTGTGATCACTTTTTAAAATTCAGAAAAAATGGGCTTTTATTAAAAAAATTCGATTTTTATTAAAAAAATTCGATTTTTTATATTGAAAACTAAAAACTCATTTTCTAGCTAAACTAAGCGTCCTACAGCTAAAAGGACAAAAATCTGTGATCACTTTTTAAAATTCAGAAAAAATGGATTTTTATTAAAAAAAATTCGATTTTTTATATTGAAAACTAAAAACTCATTTTCTAGCTAAACTAAGCGTCCTACAGCTAAAAGGACAAAAATCTGTGATCACTTTTTAAAATTCAGAAAAAATGGGTTTTTATTAAAAAAATTCGATTTTTATTAAAAAAATTCGATTTTTTATATGTATTGTAAACTAAAAACTCATTTTCTAGCTAAACTAAGCGTCCTACAGCTAAAAGGACAAAAATCTGTGATCACTTTTTAAAATTCAGAAAAAATGGATTTTTATTAAAAAAAATCGATTTTTTATATTGAAAACTAAAAACTCATTTTCTAGCTAAACTAAGCGTCCTACAGCTAAAAGGAAAAAAATCTGTGATCACTTTTTAAAATTCAGAAAAATGGATTTTTATTAAAAAAATTCGATTTTTTATATTGAAAACTAAAAACTCATTTTCTAGCTAAACTAAGCGTCCTACAGCTAAAAGGACAAAAATCTGTGATCACTTTTTAAAATTCAGAAAAAATGGATTTTTATTAAAAAAAATCGATTTTTTATATTGAAAACTAAAAACTCATTTTCTAGCTAAACTAAGCGTCCTACAGCTAAAAGGAAAAAAATCTGTGATCACTTTTTAAAATTCAGAAAAATGGATTTTTATTAAAAAAATTCGATTTTTTATATTGAAAACTAAAAACTCATTTTCTAGCTAAACTAAGCGTCCTACAGCTAAAAGGACAAAAATCTGTGATCACTTTTTAAAATTCAGAAAAAATGGATTTTTATTAAAAAAAATTCGATTTTTTATATTGAAAACTAAAAACTCATTTTCTAGCTAAACTAAGCGTCCTACAGCTAAAAGGACAAAAATGTGATCACTTTTTAAAATTCAGAAAAAATTCGATTTTTATTAAAAAAATTCAATTTTTTATATTGAAAACTAAAAACTCATTTTCTAGCTAAACTAAGCGTTCTACAGCTAAAAGGACAAAAATCTGTGATTACTTTTTAAAATTCAGAAAAAATGGATTTTTATAAAAAAAATTCGATTTTTTATATTGAAAACTAAAAACTCATTTTCTAGCTAAACTAAGCGTCCTACAGCTAAAAGGAAAAAAATCTGTGATCACTTTTTAAAATTCAGAAAAAATGGATTTTTATTAAAAAAATTCGATTTTTTATATTGAAAACTAAAAACTCATTTTCTAGCTAAACTAAGCGTCCTACAGCTAAAAGGACAAAAATCTGTGATCACTTTTTAAAATTCAGAAAAAATGGGTTTTTATTAAAAAAATTCGATTTTTATTAAAAAAATTCGATTTTTTATATTGAAAACTCAAAACTCATTTTCTAGCTAAACTAAGCATCCTACAGCTAAAAGGACAAAAAATTGTGATCACTTTTTAAAATTCAGAAAAAATATATTTTTATTAAAAAAATTCGATTTTTTATATGGAAAACTAAAAACTCATTTTCTAGCTAAACTAAGCGTCCTACAGCTAAACTAAGCGTCCTACAGCTAAACTAAGCGTCCTACAGCTAAAAGGACAAAAATCTGTGATCACTTTTTAAAATTCAGAAAAAATATATATAAAAAATATATTATATTGAAAACTAAAAACTCATTTTCTAGCTAAACTAAGCGTCCTACAGCTAAAAGGACAAAAATCTGTGATCACTTTTTAAAATTCAGAAAAAATGGGCTTTTATTAAAAAAATTCGATTTTTATTAAAAAAATTCGATTTTTTATATTGAAAACTAAAAACTCATTTTCTAGCTAAACTAAGCATCCTACAGCTAAAAGGACAAAAATTTGTGATCACTTTTTAAAATTCAGAAAAAATGGATTTTTATTAAAAAAATTCGATTTTTTATATTGAAAACTAAAAACTCATTTTCTAGCTAAACTAAGCGTCCTATAGCTAAAAGGACAAAAATTTGTGATCACTTTTTAAAATTCAGAAAAAATGGATTTTTATTAAAAAAAATTCGATTTTTTATATTGAAAACTAAAAACTCATTTTCTAGCTAAACTAAGCGTCCTACAGCTAAAAGGACAAAAATCTGTGATCACTTTTTAAAATTCAGAAAAAATGGATTTTTATTAAAAAAAATTCGATTTTTTATATTGAAAACTAAAAACTCATTTTCTAGCTAAACTAAGCGTCCTACAGCTAAAAGGACAAAAATCTGTGATCACTTTTTAAAATTCAGAAAAAATGGATTTTTATTAAAAAAAATTCGATTTTTTATATTGAAAACTAAAAACTCATTTTCTAGCTAAACTAAGCGTCCTACAGCTAAAAGGACAAAAATCTGTGATCACTTTTTAAAATTCAGAAAAAATGGATTTTTATTAAAAAAATTCGATTTTTTATATGGAAAACTAAAAACTCATTTTCTAGCTAAACTAAGCGTCCTACAGCTAAAAGGACAAAAATCTGTGATCACTTTTTAAAATTCAGAAAAAATGGGCTTTTATTAAAAAAATTCGATTTTTATTAAAAAAATTCGATTTTTTATAATGGGTGATTTTTTTGAGGTTAGGATTTTCATGCATTAGTATTTGACAGATCACGTGAGATTTCAGACATGGTGCCAAAGAGAAAGATGCTCAGTATGCTTTGACATTTCATCATGAATAGACTTACTAACGAGCAACGCTTGCAAATCATTGAATTTTATTACCAAAATCAGTGTTCGGTTCGAAATGTTCAAATGTGACAAATTTTGTTCAGCGATGAGGCTCATTTCTGGTTGAATGGCTACGTAAATAAGCAAAATTGCCGCATTTGGAGTGAAGAGCAACCAGAAGCCGTTCAAGAACTGCCCATGCATCCCGAAAAATGCACTGTTTGGTGTGGTTTGTACGCTGGTGGAATCATTGGACCGTATTTTTTCAAAGATGCTGTTGGACGCAACGTTACGGTGAATGGCGATCGCTATCGTTCGATGCTAACAAACTTTTTGTTGCCAAAAATGGAACAACTGAACTTGGTTGACATGTGGTTTCAACAAGATGGCGCTACATGCCACACAGCTCGCGATTCTATGGCCATTTTGAGGGAAAACTTCGGAGAACAATTCATCTCAAGAAATGGACCGGTAAGTTGGCCACGAAGATCATGCGATTTGACGCCTTTAGACTATTTTTTGTGGGGCTACGTCAAGTCTAAAGTCTACAGAAATAAGCCAGCAACTATTCCAGCTTTGGAAGACAACATTTCCGAAGAAATTCGGGCTATTCCGGCCGAAATGCTCGAAAAAGTTGCCCAAAATTGGACTTTCCGAATGGACCACCTAAGACGCAGCCGCGGTCAACATTTAAATGAAATTATCTTCAAAAAGTAAATGTCATGGACCAATCTAACGTTTCAAATAAAGAACCGATGAGATTTTGCAAATTTTATGCGTTTTTTTAAAAAAAAAAGTTCTCAAGCTCTTAAAAAATCACTCGTTATTAAAAACTAAAAACTCATTTTCTAGCTAAACTACAGCTAAAAGGACAAAAATCTGTGATCACTTTTTAAAATTCAGAAAAAATGGATTTTTATTAAAAAAATTGGATTTTTTATATTGAAAACTAAAAACTCATTTTCTAGCTAAACTAAGCATCCTACAGCTAAAAGGACAAAAATTTGTGATCACTTTTTAAAATTCAGAAAAAAATGGATTTTTATTAAAAAAATTCGATTTTTTATATGGAAAACTAAAAACTCATTTTCTAGCTAAACTAAGCGTCCTACAGCTAAACTAAGCGTCCTACAGCTAAAAGGACAAAAATCTGTGATCACTTTTTAAAATTCAGAAAAAATATATATAAAAAATATATTATATTGAAAACTAAAAACTCATTTTCTAGCTAAACTAAGCGTCCTACAGCTAACTAAGCGTCCTAAAGGACAAAAATCTGTGATCACTTTTTAAAATTCAGAAAAAATGGATTTTTATTAAAAAATTCGATTTTTTATATTGAAAACTAAAAACTCATTTTCTAGCTAAACTAAGCGTCCTACAGCTAAAAGGACAAAAATCTGTGATCACTTTTTAAAATTCAGAAAAAATGGATTTTTATTAAAAAAATTCGATTTTTTATATTGAAAACTAAAAAATCATTTTCTAGCTAAACTAAGCATCCTACAGCTAAAAGGACAAAAATCTGTGATCACTTTTTAAAATTCAGAAAAAAATGGATTTTTATTAAAAAAATTCGATTTTTTATATGGAAAACTAAAAACTCATTTTCTAGCTAAACTAAGCGTCCTACAGCTAAAAGGACAAAAATCTGTGATCACTTTTTAAAATTCAGAAAAAATGGGCTTTTATTAAAAAAATTCGATTTTTATTAAAAAAATTCGATTTTTTATATTAAAAACTAAAAACTCATTTTCTAGCTAAACTACAGCTAAAAGGACAAAAATCTGTGATCACTTTTTAAAATTCAGAAAAAATGGATTTTTATTAAAAAAATTCGATTTTTTATATTGAAAACTAAAAACTCATTTTCTAGCTAAACTAAGCATCCTACAGCTAAAAGGACAAAAATTTGTGATCACTTTTTAAAATTCAGAAAAAAATGGATTTTTATTAAAAAAATTCGATTTTTTATATGGAAAACTAAAAACTCATTTTCTAGCTAAACTAAGCGTCCTACAGCTAAACTAAGCGTCCTACAGCTAAAAGGACAAAAATCTGTGATCACTTTTTAAAATTCAGAAAAAATATATATAAAAAATATATTATATTGAAAACTAAAAACTCATTTTCTAGCTAAACTAAGCGTCCTACAGCTAAAAGGACAAAAATCTGTGATCACTTTTTAAAATTCAGAAAAAATGGATTTTTATTAAAAAAAATCGATTTTTTATATTGAAAACTAAAAACTCATTTTCTAGCTAAACTAAGCGTCCTACAGCTAAAAGGAAAAAAATCTGTGATCACTTTTTAAAATTCAGAAAAATGGATTTTTATTAAAAAAATTCGATTTTTTATATTGAAAACTAAAAACTCATTTTCTAGCTAAACTAAGCGTCCTACAGCTAAAAGGACAAAAATCTGTGATCACTTTTTAAAATTCATTTTTATTAAAAAAATTCGATTTTTTATATGGAAAACTAAAAACTCATTTTCTAGCTAAACTAAGCGTCCTACAGCTAAAAGGACAAAAATCTGTGATCACTTTTTAAAATTCAGAAAAAATGGATTTTTATTAAAAAAAATTCGATTTTTTATATTGAAAACTAAAAACTCATTTTCTAGCTAAACTAAGCGTCCTACAGCTAAAAGGACAAAAATCTGTGATCACTTTTTAAAATTCAGAAAAAATGGATTTTTATTAAAAAAAATTCGATTTTTTATATTGAAAACTAAAAACTCATTTTCTAGCTAAACTAAGCGTCCTACAGCTAAAAGGACAAAAATGTGATCACTTTTTAAAATTCAGAAAAAATTCGATTTTTATTAAAAAAATTCAATTTTTTATATTGAAAACTAAAAACTCATTTTCTAGCTAAACTAAGCGTTCTACAGCTAAAAGGACAAAAATCTGTGATTACTTTTTAAAATTCAGAAAAAATGGATTTTTATAAAAAAAATTCGATTTTTTATATTGAAAACTAAAAACTCATTTTCTAGCTAAACTAAGCGTCCTACAGCTAAAAGGAAAAAAATCTGTGATCACTTTTTAAAATTCAGAAAAAATGGATTTTTATTAAAAAAATTCGATTTTTTATATTGAAAACTAAAAACTCATTTTCTAGCTAAACTAAGCGTCCTACAGCTAAAAGGACAAAAATCTGTGATCACTTTTTAAAATTCAGAAAAAATGGGTTTTTATTAAAAAAATTCGATTTTTATTAAAAAAATTCGATTTTTATTAAAAAAATTCGATTTTTTATATTGAAAACTCAAAACTCATTTTCTAGCTAAACTAAGCATCCTACAGCTAAAAGGACAAAAAATTGTGATCACTTTTTAAAATTCAGAAAAAATATATTTTTATTAAAAAAATTCGATTTTTTATATGGAAAACTAAAAACTCATTTTCTAGCTAAACTAAGCGTCCTACAGCTAAACTAAGCGTCCTACAGCTAAACTAAGCGTCCTACAGCTAAAAGGACAAAAATCTGTGATCACTTTTTAAAATTCAGAAAAAATATATATAAAAAATATATTATATTGAAAACTAAAAACTCATTTTCTAGCTAAACTAAGCGTCCTACAGCTAAAAGGACAAAAATCTGTGATCACTTTTTAAAATTCAGAAAAAATGGGCTTTTATTAAAAAAATTCGATTTTTATTAAAAAAATTCGATTTTTTATATTGAAAACTAAAAACTCATTTTCTAGCTAAACTAAGCATCCTACAGCTAAAAGGACAAAAATTTGTGATCACTTTTTAAAATTCAGAAAAAATGGATTTTTATTAAAAAAATTCGATTTTTTATATTGAAAACTAAAAACTCATTTTCTAGCTAAACTAAGCGTCCTATAGCTAAAAGGACAAAAATTTGTGATCACTTTTTAAAATTCAGAAAAAATGGATTTTTATTAAAAAAAATTCGATTTTTTATATTGAAAACTAAAAACTCATTTTCTAGCTAAACTAAGCGTCCTACAGCTAAAAGGACAAAAATCTGTGATCACTTTTTAAAATTCAGAAAAAATGGATTTTTATTAAAAAAAATTCGATTTTTTATATTGAAAACTAAAAACTCATTTTCTAGCTAAACTAAGCGTCCTACAGCTAAAAGGACAAAAATCTGTGATCACTTTTTAAAATTCAGAAAAAATGGATTTTTATTAAAAAAATTCGATTTTTTATATTGAAAACTAAAAACTCATTTTCTAGCTAAACTAAGCATCCTATAGCTAAAAGAACAAAAATTTGTGATCACTTTTTAAAATTCAGAAAAAATGGATTTTTATTAAAAAAATTCGATTTTTTATATTGAAAACTAAAAACTCATTTTCTAGCTAAACTAAGCGTCCTACAGCTAAAAGGACAAAAATGTGATCACTTTTTAAAATTCAGAAAAAATGGGTTTTTATTAAAAAAATTCGATTTTTATTAAAAAAATTCGATTTTTATTAAAAAAATTCAATTTTTTATATTGAAAACTAAAAACTCATTTTCTAGCTAAACTAAGCGTTCTACAGCTAAAAGGACAAAAATCTGTGATCACTTTTTAAAATTCAGAAAAAATGGATTTTTATAAAAAAAATGGGCTTTTATTAAAAAAATTCGATTTTTATTAAAAAAATTCGATTTTTTATATTAAAAACTAAAAACTCATTTTCTAGCTAAACTAAGCATCCTACAGCTAAAAGGACAAAAATTTGTGATCACTTTTTAAAATTCAGAAAAAATGGATTTTTATTAAAAAAATTCGATTTTTTATATGGAAAACTAAAAACTCATTTTCTAGCTAAACTAAGCGTCCTACAGCTAAACTAAGCGTCCTACAGCTAAAAGGACAAAAATCTGTGATCACTTTTTAAAATTCAGAAAAAATATATATAAAAAATATATTATATTGAAAACTAAAAACTCATTTTCTAGCTAAACTAAGCGTCCTACAGCTAACTAAGCGTCCTAAAGGACAAAAATCTGTGATCACTTTTTAAAATTCAGAAAAAATGGATTTTTATTAAAAAAAATTCGATTTTTTATATTGAAAACTAAAAACTCATTTTCTAGCTAAACTAAGCGTCCTACAGCTAAAAGGAAAAAAATCTGTGATCACTTTTTAAAATTCAGAAAAAATGGATTTTTATTAAAAAAAATCGATTTTTTATATTGAAAACTAAAAACTCATTTTCTAGCTAAACTAAGCGTCCTACAGCTAAAAGGACAAAAATCTGTGATCACTTTTTAAAATTCAGAAAAAATGGATTTTTATTAAAAAAAATTCGATTTTTTATATTGAAAACTAAAAACTCATTTTCTAGCTAAACTAAGCGTCCTACAGCTAAAAGGACAAAAATCTGTGATCACTTTTTAAAATTCAGAAAAAATGGGTTTTTATTAAAAAAATTCGATTTTTTATATGGAAAACTAAAAACTCATTTTCTAGCTAAACTAAGCGTCCTACAGCTAAAAGGAAAAAAATCTGTGATCACTTTTTAAAATTCAGAAAAAATGGATTTTTATTAAAAAAATTCGATTTTTTATATTGAAAACTAAAAACTCATTTTCTAGCTAAACTAAGCGTCCTACAGCTAAAAGGACAAAAATCTGTGATCACTTTTTAAAATTCAGAAAAAATGGGTTTTTATTAAAAAATTTCGATTTTTGTTAAAAAAATTCGATTTTTTATATTGAAAACTAAAAACTCATTTTCTAGCTAAACTAAGCGTCCTACAGCTAAAAGGACAAAAATCTGTGATCACTTTTTAAAATTCAGAAAAAATGGATTTTTATTAAAAAAATTCGATTTTTTATATTGAAAACTAAAAACTCATTTTCTAGCTAAACTAAGCGTCCTACAGCTAAAAGGACAAAAATCTGTGATCACTTTTTAAAATTCAGAAAAAATGGATTTTTATTAAAAAAAATTCGATTTTTTATATTGAAAACTAAAAACTCATTTTCTAGCTAAACTAAGCGTCCTACAGCTAAAAGGACAAAAATCTGTGATCACTTTTTAAAATTCAGAAAAAATGGATTTTTATTAAAAAAAATTCGATTTTTTATATTGAAAACTAAAAACTCATTTTCTAGCTAAACTAAGCGTCCTACAGCTAAAAGGACAAAAATGTGATCACTTTTTAAAATTCAGAAAAAATTCGATTTTTATTAAAAAAATTCAATTTTTTATATTGAAAACTAAAAACTCATTTTCTAGCTAAACTAAGCGTTCTACAGCTAAAAGGACAAAAATCTGTGATTACTTTTTAAAATTCAGAAAAAATGGATTTTTATAAAAAAAATTCGATTTTTTATATTGAAAACTAAAAACTCATTTTCTAGCTAAACTAAGCGTCCTACAGCTAAAAGGACAAAAATCTGTGATCACTTTTTAAAATTCAGAAAAAATGGATTTTTATTAAAAAAATTCGATTTTTTATATTGAAAACTAAAAACTCATTTTCTAGCTAAACTAAGCATCCTACAGCTAAAAGGACAAAAATTTGTGATCACTTTTTAAAATTCAGAAAAAATGGATTTTTATTAAAAAAATTCGATTTTTTATATGGAAAACTAAAAACTCATTTTCTAGCTAAACTAAGCGTCCTACAGCTAAACTAAGCGTCCTACAGCTAAAAGGACAAAAATCTGTGATCACTTTTTAAAA
This sequence comes from Phasia obesa, assembly GCA_949628195.1. Classification (NCBI taxonomy): domain Eukaryota; kingdom Metazoa; phylum Arthropoda; class Insecta; order Diptera; family Tachinidae; genus Phasia; species Phasia obesa. Next base: position 5,821,658 of record OX451216.1, read on the forward strand.
TTCAGAAAAAATATATATAAAAAATATATTATATTGAAAACTAAAAACTCATTTTCTAGCTAAACTAAGCGTCCTACAGCTAAAAGGAAAAAAATCTGTGATCACTTTTTAAAATTCAGAAAAAATGGATTTTTATTAAAAAAAATCGATTTTTTATATTGAAAACTAAAAACTCATTTTCTAGCTAAACTAAGCGTCCTACAGCTAAAAGGACAAAAATCTGTGATCACTTTTTAAAATTCAGAAAAAATGGATTTTTATTAAAAAAAATTCGATTTTTTATATTGAAAACTAAAAACTCATTTTCTAGCTAAACTAAGCGTCCTACAGCTAAAAGGACAAAAATCTGTGATCACTTTTTAAAATTCAGAAAAAATGGGTTTTTATTAAAAAAATTCGATTTTTATTAAAAAAATTCGATTTTTTATATTGAAAACTAAAAACTCATTTTCTAGCTAAACTAAGCGTCCTACAGCTAAAAGGACAAAAATCTGTGATCACTTTTTAAAATTCAGAAAAAATGGATTTTTATTAAAAAAAATCGATTTTTTATATTGAAAACTAAAAACTCATTTTCTAGCTAAACTAAGCGTCCTACAGCTAAAAGGAAAAAAATCTGTGATCACTTTTTAAAATTCAGAAAAATGGATTTTTATTAAAAAAATTCGATTTTTTATATTGAAAACTAAAAACTCATTTTCTAGCTAAACTAAGCGTCCTACAGCTAAAAGGACAAAAATCTGTGATCACTTTTTAAAATTCATTTTTATTAAAAAAATTCGATTTTTTATATGGAAAACTAAAAACTCATTTTCTAGCTAAACTAAGCGTCCTACAGCTAAAAGGACAAAAATCTGTGATCACTTTTTAAAATTCAGAAAAAATGGGCTTTTATTAAAAAAATTCGATTTTTATTAAAAAAATTCGATTTTTTATATTGAAAACTAAAAACTCATTTTCTAGCTAAACTAAGCGTCCTACAGCTAAAAGGACAAAAATCTGTGATCACTTTTTAAAATTCAGAAAAAATGGGCTTTTATTAAAAAAATTCGATTTTTATTAAAAAAATTCGATTTTTTATATTGAAAACTAAAAACTCATTTTCTAGCTAAACTAAGCGTCCTACAGCTAAAAGGACAAAAATCTGTGATCACTTTTTAAAATTCAGAAAAAATGGGTTTTTATTAAAAAAATTCGATTTTTATTAAAAAAATTCGATTTTTTATATGGAAAACTAAAAACTCATTTTCTAGCTAAACTAAGCGTCCTACAGCTAAAAGGACAAAAATCTGTGATCACTTTTTAAAATTCAGAAAAAATAGATTTTTATTAAAAAAAATTCGATTTTTTATATTGAAAACTAAAAACTCATTTTCTAGCTAAACTAAGCGTCCTACAGCTAAAAGGACAAAAATCTGTGATCACTTTTTAAAATTCAGAAAAAATGGATTTTTATTAAAAAAATTCGATTTTTTATATTGAAAACTAAAAACTCATTTTCTAGCTAAACTAAGCATCCTACAGCTAAAAGGAAAAAAAATCTGTGATCACTTTTTAAAATTCAGAAAAAATTCAGAAAAAATGGATTTTTATTAAAAAAATTCGATTTTTTATATTGAAAACTAAAAACTCATTTTCTAGCTAAACTAAGCGTCCTACAGCTAAAAGGACAAAAATGTGATCACTTTTTAAAATTCAGAAAAAATGGGTTTTTATTAAAAAAATTCGATTTTTATTAAAAAAATTCGATTTTTATTAAAAAAATTCAATTTTTTATATTGAAAACTAAAAACTCATTTTCTAGCTAAACTAAGCGTTCTACAGCTAAAAGGACAAAAATCTGTGATCACTTTTTAAAATTCAGAAAAAATGGATTTTTATAAAAAAAAATGGGCTTTTATTAAAAAAATTCGATTTTTATTAAAAAAATTCGATTTTTTATATTAAAAACTAAAAACTCATTTTCTAGCTAAACTAAGCATCCTACAGCTAAAAGGACAAAAATTTGTGATCACTTTTTAAAATTCAGAAAAAATGGATTTTTATTAAAAAAATTCGATTTTTTATATGGAAAACTAAAAACTCATTTTCTAGCTAAACTAAGCGTCCTACAGCTAAACTAAGCGTCCTACAGCTAAAAGGACAAAAATCTGTGATCACTTTTTAAAATTCAGAAAAAATATATATAAAAAATATATTATATTGAAAACTAAAAACTCATTTTCTAGCTAAACTAAGCGTCCTACAGCTAACTAAGCGTCCTAAAGGACAAAAATCTGTGATCACTTTTTAAAATTCAGAAAAAATGGATTTTTATTAAAAAAAATTCGATTTTTTATATTGAAAACTAAAAACTCATTTTCTAGCTAAACTAAGCGTCCTACAGCTAAAAGGAAAAAAATCTGTGATCACTTTTTAAAATTCAGAAAAAATGGATTTTTATTAAAAAAAATCGATTTTTTATATTGAAAACTAAAAACTCATTTTCTAGCTAAACTAAGCGTCCTACAGCTAAAAGGACAAAAATCTGTGATCACTTTTTAAAATTCAGAAAAAATGGATTTTTATTAAAAAAAATTCGATTTTTTATATTGAAAACTAAAAACTCATTTTCTAGCTAAACTAAGCGTCCTACAGCTAAAAGGACAAAAATCTGTGATCACTTTTTAAAATTCAGAAAAAATGGGTTTTTATTAAAAAAATTCGATTTTTTATATGGAAAACTAAAAACTCATTTTCTAGCTAAACTAAGCGTCCTACAGCTAAAAGGAAAAAAATCTGTGATCACTTTTTAAAATTCAGAAAAAATGGATTTTTATTAAAAAAATTCGATTTTTTATATTGAAAACTAAAAACTCATTTTCTAGCTAAACTAAGCGTCCTACAGCTAAAAGGACAAAAATCTGTGATCACTTTTTAAAATTCAGAAAAAATGGGTTTTTATTAAAAAATTTCGATTTTTGTTAAAAAAATTCGATTTTTTATATTGAAAACTAAAAACTCATTTTCTAGCTAAACTAAGCGTCCTACAGCTAAAAGGACAAAAATCTGTGATCACTTTTTAAAATTCAGAAAAAATGGATTTTTATTAAAAAAAATTCGATTTTTTATATTGAAAACTAAAAACTCATTTTCTAGCTAAACTAAGCGTCCTACAGCTAAAAGGACAAAAATCTGTGATCACTTTTTAAAATTCAGAAAAAATATATATAAAAAATATATTATATTGAAAACTAAAAACTCATTTTCTAGCTAAACTAAGCGTCCTACAGCTAAAAGGACAAAAATCTGTGATCACTTTTTAAAATTCAGAAAAAATATATATAAAAAATATATTATATTGAAAACTAAAAACTCATTTTCTAGCTAAACTAAGCGTCCTACAGCTAAAAGGACAAAAATCTGTGATCACTTTTTAAAATTCAGAAAAAATGGATTTTTATTAAAAAAATTCGATTTTTTATATTGAAAACTAAAAACTCATTTTCTAGCTAAACTAAGCGTCCTACAGCTAAAAGGACAAAAATCTGTGATCACTTTTTAAAATTCAGAAAAAATGGATTTTTATTAAAAAAATTCGATTTTTTATATTGAAAACTAAAAACTCATTTTCTAGCTAAACTAAGCGTCCTACAGCTAAAAGGACAAAAATCTGTGATCACTTTTTAAAATTCAGAAAAAATGGATTTTTATTAAAAAAAATTCGATTTTTTATATTGAAAACTAAAAACTCATTTTCTAGCTAAACTAAGCGTCCTACAGCTAAAAGGACAAAAATCTGTGATCACTTTTTAAAATTCAGAAAAAATGGGTTTTTATTAAAAAAATTCGATTTTTATTAAAAAAAATTCGATTTTTTATATTGAAAACTAAAAACTCATTTTCTAGCTAAACTAAGCGTCCTACAGCTAAAAGGACAAAAATCTGTGATCACTTTTTAAAATTCAGAAAAAATGGATTTTTATTAAAAAAAATCGATTTTTTATATTGAAAACTAAAAACTCATTTTCTAGCTAAACTAAGCGTCCTACAGCTAAAAGGAAAAAAATCTGTGATCACTTTTTAAAATTCAGAAAAATGGATTTTTATTAAAAAAATTCGATTTTTTATATTGAAAACTAAAAACTCATTTTCTAGCTAAACTAAGCGTCCTACAGCTAAAAGGACAAAAATCTGTGATCACTTTTTAAAATTCATTTTTATTAAAAAAATTCGATTTTTTATATGGAAAACTAAAAACTCATTTTCTAGCTAAACTAAGCGTCCTACAGCTAAAAGGACAAAAATCTGTGATCACTTTTTAAAATTCAGAAAAAATGGGCTTTTATTAAAAAAATTCGATTTTTATTAAAAAAATTCGATTTTTTATATTGAAAACTAAAAACTCATTTTCTAGCTAAACTAAGCGTCCTACAGCTAAAAGGACAAAAATGTGATCACTTTTTAAAATTCAGAAAAAATGGGTTTTTATTAAAAAAATTCGATTTTTATTAAAAAAATTCGATTTTTATTAAAAAAATTCGATTTTTTATATTGAAAACTAAAAACTCATTTTCTAGCTAAACTAAGCGTCCTACAGCTAAAAGGACAAAAATCTGTGATCACTTTTTAAAATTCAGAAAAAATGGGTTTTTATTAAAAAAATTCGATTTTTATTAAAAAAATTCGATTTTTTATATTGAAAACTAAAAACTCATTTTCTAGCTAAACTAAGCGTCCTACAGCTAAAAGGACAAAAATCTGTGATCACTTTTTAAAATTCAGAAAAAATAGATTTTTATTAAAAAAAATTCGATTTTTTATATTGAAAACTAAAAACTCATTTTCTAGCTAAACTAAGCGTCCTACAGCTAAAAGGACAAAAATCTGTGATCACTTTTTAAAATTCAGAAAAAATGGATTTTTATTAAAAAAATTCGATTTTTTATATTGAAAACTAAAAACTCATTTTCTAGCTAAACTAAGCATCCTACAGCTAAAAGGAAAAAAAATCTGTGATCACTTTTTAAAATTCAGAAAAAATTCAGAAAAAATGGATTTTTATTAAAAAAATTCGATTTTTTATATTGAAAACTAAAAACTCATTTTCTAGCTAAACTAAGCGTCCTACAGCTAAAAGGACAAAAATGTGATCACTTTTTAAAATTCAGAAAAAATGGGTTTTTATTAAAAAAATTCGATTTTTATTAAAAAAATTCGATTTTTATTAAAAAAATTCAATTTTTTATATTGAAAACTAAAAACTCATTTTCTAGCTAAACTAAGCGTTCTACAGCTAAAAGGACAAAAATCTGTGATCACTTTTTAAAATTCAGAAAAAATGGATTTTTATAAAAAAAATGGGCTTTTATTAAAAAAATTCGATTTTTATTAAAAAAATTCGATTTTTTATATTAAAAACTAAAAACTCATTTTCTAGCTAAACTAAGCATCCTACAGCTAAAAGGACAAAAATTTGTGATCACTTTTTAAAATTCAGAAAAAATGGATTTTTATTAAAAAAATTCGATTTTTTATATGGAAAACTAAAAACTCATTTTCTAGCTAAACTAAGCGTCCTACAGCTAAACTAAGCGTCCTACAGCTAAAAGGACAAAAATCTGTGATCACTTTTTAAAATTCAGAAAAAATATATATAAAAAATATATTATATTGAAAACTAAAAACTCATTTTCTAGCTAAACTAAGCGTCCTACAGCTAACTAAGCGTCCTAAAGGACAAAAATCTGTGATCACTTTTTAAAATTCAGAAAAAATGGATTTTTATTAAAAAAAATTCGATTTTTTATATTGAAAACTAAAAACTCATTTTCTAGCTAAACTAAGCGTCCTACAGCTAAAAGGAAAAAAATCTGTGATCACTTTTTAAAATTCAGAAAAAATGGATTTTTATTAAAAAAAATCGATTTTTTATATTGAAAACTAAAAACTCATTTTCTAGCTAAACTAAGCGTCCTACAGCTAAAAGGACAAAAATCTGTGATCACTTTTTAAAATTCAGAAAAAATGGATTTTTATTAAAAAAAATTCGATTTTTTATATTGAAAACTAAAAACTCATTTTCTAGCTAAACTAAGCGTCCTACAGCTAAAAGGACAAAAATCTGTGATCACTTTTTAAAATTCAGAAAAAATGGGTTTTTATTAAAAAAATTCGATTTTTTATATGGAAAACTAAAAACTCATTTTCTAGCTAAACTAAGCGTCCTACAGCTAAAAGGAAAAAAATCTGTGATCACTTTTTAAAATTCAGAAAAAATGGATTTTTATTAAAAAAATTCGATTTTTTATATTGAAAACTAAAAACTCATTTTCTAGCTAAACTAAGCGTCCTACAGCTAAAAGGACAAAAATCTGTGATCACTTTTTAAAATTCAGAAAAAATGGGTTTTTATTAAAAAATTTCGATTTTTGTTAAAAAAATTCGATTTTTTATATTGAAAACTAAAAACTCATTTTCTAGCTAAACTAAGCGTCCTACAGCTAAAAGGACAAAAATCTGTGATCACTTTTTAAAATTCAGAAAAAATGGATTTTTATTAAAAAAAATTCGATTTTTTATATTGAAAACTAAAAACTCATTTTCTAGCTAAACTAAGCGTCCTACAGCTAAAAGGACAAAAATCTGTGATCACTTTTTAAAATTCAGAAAAAATATATATAAAAAATATATTATATTGAAAACTAAAAACTCATTTTCTAGCTAAACTAAGCGTCCTACAGCTAAAAGGACAAAAATCTGTGATCACTTTTTAAAATTCAGAAAAAATATATATAAAAAATATATTATATTGAAAACTAAAAACTCATTTTCTAGCTAAACTAAGCGTCCTACAGCTAAAAGGACAAAAATCTGTGATCACTTTTTAAAATTCAGAAAAAATGGATTTTTATTAAAAAAATTCGATTTTTTATATTGAAAACTAAAAACTCATTTTCTAGCTAAACTAAGCGTCCTACAGCTAAAAGGACAAAAATCTGTGATCACTTTTTAAAATTCAGAAAAAATGGATTTTTATTAAAAAAATTCGATTTTTTATATTGAAAACTAAAAACTCATTTTCTAGCTAAACTAAGCGTCCTACAGCTAAAAGGACAAAAATCTGTGATCACTTTTTAAAATTCAGAAAAAATGGATTTTTATTAAAAAAAATTCGATTTTTTATATTGAAAACTAAAAACTCATTTTCTAGCTAAACTAAGCGTCCTACAGCTAAAAGGACAAAAATCTGTGATCACTTTTTAAAATTCAGAAAAAATGGGTTTTTATTAAAAAAATTCGATTTTTATTAAAAAAAATTCGATTTTTTATATTGAAAACTAAAAACTCATTTTCTAGCTAAACTAAGCGTCCTACAGCTAAAAGGACAAAAATCTGTGATCACTTTTTAAAATTCAGAAAAAATGGATTTTTATTAAAAAAAATCGATTTTTTATATTGAAAACTAAAAACTCATTTTCTAGCTAAACTAAGCGTCCTACAGCTAAAAGGAAAAAAATCTGTGATCACTTTTTAAAATTCAGAAAAATGGATTTTTATTAAAAAAATTCGATTTTTTATATTGAAAACTAAGCGTCCTACAGCTAAAAGGACAAAAATCTGTGATCACTTTTTAAAATTCATTTTTATTAAAAAAATTCGATTTTTTATATGGAAAACTAAAAACTCATTTTCTAGCTAAACTAAGCGTCCTACAGCTAAAAGGACAAAAATCTGTGATCACTTTTTAAAATTCAGAAAAAATGGGCTTTTATTAAAAAAATTCGATTTTTATTAAAAAAATTCGATTTTTTATATTGAAAACTAAAAACTCATTTTCTAGCTAAACTAAGCGTCCTACAGCTAAAAGGACAAAAATCTGTGATCACTTTTTAAAATTCAGAAAAAATGGATTTTTATTAAAAAAATTCGATTTTTTATATTGAAAACTAAAAACTCATTTTCTAGCTAAACTAAGCGTCCTACAGCTAAAAGGAAAAAAATCTGTGATCACTTTTTAAAATTCAGAAAAAATGGATTTTTATTAAAAAAAATCGATTTTTTATATTGAAAACTAAAAACTCATTTTCTAGCTAAACTAAGCGTCCTACAGCTAAAAGGACAAAAATCTGTGATCACTTTTTAAAATTCAGAAAAAATGGATTTTTATTAAAAAAATTCGATTTTTTATATTGAAAACTAAAAACTCATTTTCTAGCTAAACTAAGCATGCTACAGCTAAAAGGAAAAAAAATCTGTGATCACTTTTTAAAATTCAGAAAAAATTCAGAAAAAATGGATTTTTATTAAAAAAATTCGATTTTTTATATTGAAAACTAAAAACTCATTTTCTAGCTAAACTAAGCGTTCTACAGCTAAAAGGACAAAAATCTGTGATCACTTTTTAAAATTCAGAAAAAATGGATTTTTATAAAAAAAATGGGCTTTTATTAAAAAAATTCGATTTTTATTAAAAAAATTCGATTTTTTATATTAAAAACTAAAAACTCATTTTCTAGCTAAACTACAGCTAAAAGGACAAAAATCTGTGATCACTTTTTAAAATTCAGAAAAAATGGATTTTTATTAAAAAAATTCGATTTTTTATATTGAAAACTAAAAACTCATTTTCTAGCTAAACTAAGCGTCCTACAGCTAAAAGGACAAAAATCTGTGATCACTTTTTAAAATTCAGAAAAAATGGATTTTTATTAAAAAAATTCGATTTTTTATATTGAAAACTAAAAACTCATTTTCTAGCTAAACTAAGCATCCTACAGCTAAAAGGAAAAAAAATCTGTGATCACTTTTTAAAATTCAGAAAAAATTCAGAAAAAATGGATTTTTATTAAAAAAATTCGATTTTTTATATTGAAAACTAAAAACTCATTTTCTAGCTAAACTAAGCGTCCTACAGCTAAAAGGACAAAAATGTGATCACTTTTTAAAATTCAGAAAAAATGGGTTTTTATTAAAAAAATTCGATTTTTATTAAAAAAATTCGATTTTTATTAAAAAAATTCAATTTTTTATATTGAAAACTAAAAACTCATTTTCTAGCTAAACTAAGCGTCCTACAGCTAAAAGGAAAAAAATCTGTGATCACTTTTTAAAATTCAGAAAAAATGGATTTTTATTAAAAAAAATCGATTTTTTATATTGAAAACTAAAAACTCATTTTCTAGCTAAACTAAGCGTCCTACAGCTAAAAGGACAAAAATCTGTGATCACTTTTTAAAATTCAGAAAAAATGGATTTTTATTAAAAAAATTCGATTTTTTATATTGAAAACTAAAAACTCATTTTCTAGCTAAACTAAGCGTCCTACAGCTAAAAGGAAAAAAATCTGTGATCACTTTTTAAAATTCAGAAAAAATGGATTTTTATTAAAAAAAATCGATTTTTTATATTGAAAACTAAAAACTCATTTTCTAGCTAAACTAAGCGTCCTACAGCTAAAAGGACAAAAATCTGTGATCACTTTTTAAAATTCAGAAAAAATGGATTTTTATTAAAAAAATTCGATTTTTTATATTGAAAACTAAAAACTCATTTTCTAGCTAAACTAAGCATGCTACAGCTAAAAGGAAAAAAAATCTGTGATCACTTTTTAAAATTCAGAAAAAATTCAGAAAAAATGGATTTTTATTAAAAAAATTCGATTTTTTATATTGAAAACTAAAAACTCATTTTCTAGCTAAACTAAGCGTTCTACAGCTAAAAGGACAAAAATCTGTGATCACTTTTTAAAATTCAGAAAAAATGGATTTTTATAAAAAAAATGGGCTTTTATTAAAAAAATTCGATTTTTATTAAAAAAATTCGATTTTTTATATTAAAAACTAAAAACTCATTTTCTAGCTAAACTACAGCTAAAAGGACAAAAATCTGTGATCACTTTTTAAAATTCAGAAAAAATGGATTTTTATTAAAAAAATTCGATTTTTTATATTGAAAACTAAAAACTCATTTTCTAGCTAAACTAAGCATCCTACAGCTAAAAGGACAAAAATTTGTGATCACTTTTTAAAATTCAGAAAAAATGGATTTTTATTAAAAAAATTCGATTTTTTATATGGAAAACTAAAAACTCATTTTCTAGCTAAACTAAGCGTCCTACAGCTAAACTAAGCGTCCTACAGCTAAAAGGACAAAAATCTGTGATCACTTTTTAAAATTCAGAAAAAATAGATATAAAAAATATATTATATTGAAAACTAAAAACTCATTTTCTAGCTAAACTAAGCGTCCTACAGCTAACTAAGCGTCCTAAAGGACAAAAATCTGTGATCACTTTTTAAAATTCAGAAAAAATGGATTTTTATTAAAAAAAATTCGATTTTTTATATTGAAAACTAAAAACTCATTTTCTAGCTAAACTAAGCGTCCTACAGCTAAAAGGAAAAAAATCTGTGATCACTTTTTAAAATTCAGAAAAAATGGATTTTTATTAAAAAAAATCGATTTTTTATATTGAAAACTAAAAACTCATTTTCTAGCTAAACTAAGCGTCCTACAGCTAAAAGGACAAAAATCTGTGATCACTTTTTAAAATTCAGAAAAAATGGATTTTTATTAAAAAAAATTCGATTTTTTATATTGAAAACTAAAAACTCATTTTCTAGCTAAACTAAGCGTCCTACAGCTAAAAGGACAAAAATCTGTGATCACTTTTTAAAATTCAGAAAAAATGGGTTTTTATTAAAAAAATTCGATTTTTATTAAAAAAATTCGATTTTTTATATTGAAAACTAAAAACTCATTTTCTAGCTAAACTAAGCGTCCTACAGCTAAAAGGACAAAAATCTGTGATCACTTTTTAAAATTCAGAAAAAATGGATTTTTATTAAAAAAAATCGATTTTTTATATTGAAAACTAAAAACTCATTTTCTAGCTAAACTAAGCGTCCTACAGCTAAAAGGAAAAAAATCTGTGATCACTTTTTAAAATTCAGAAAAATGGATTTTTATTAAAAAAATTCGATTTTTTATATTGAAAACTAAAAACTCATTTTCTAGCTAAACTAAGCGTCCTACAGCTAAAAGGACAAAAATCTGTGATCACTTTTTAAAATTCATTTTTATTAAAAAAATTCGATTTTTTATATGGAAAACTAAAAACTCATTTTCTAGCTAAACTAAGCGTCCTACAGCTAAAAGGACAAAAATCTGTGATCACTTTTTAAAATTCAGAAAAAATGGGCTTTTATTAAAAAAAATTCGATTTTTATTAAAAAAATTCGATTTTTTATATTGAAAACTAAAAACTCATTTTCTAGCTAAACTAAGCGTCCTACAGCTAAAAGGAAAAAAATCTGTGATCACTTTTTAAAATTCAGAAAAAATGGATTTTTATTAAAAAAATTCGATTTTTTATATGGAAAACTAAAAACTCATTTTCTAGCTAAACTAAGCGTCCTACAGCTAAACTAAGCGTCCTACAGCTAAAAGGACAAAAATCTGTGATCACTTTTTAAAATTCAGAAAAAATATATATAAAAAATATATTATATTGAAAACTAAAAACTCATTTTCTAGCTAAACTAAGCGTCTTACAGCTAACTAAGCGTCCTAAAGGACAAAAATCTGTGATCACTTTTTAAAATTCAGAAAAAATGGATTTTTATTAAAAAAATTCGATTTTTTATATTGAAAACTAAAAACTCATTTTCTAGCTAAATTAAGCGTCCTACAGCTAAAAGGAAAAAAATCTGTGATCACTTTTTAAAATTCAGAAAAAATGGGTTTTTATTAAAAAATTTCGATTTTTGTTAAAAAAATTCGATTTTTTATATTGAAAACTAAAAACTCATTTTCTAGCTAAACTAAGCGTCCTACAGCTAAAAGGACAAAAATCTGTGATCACTTTTTAAAATTCAGAAAAAATATATATAAAAAATATATTATATTGAAAACTAAAAACTCATTTTCTAGCTAAACTAAGCGTCCTACAGCTAAAAGGACAAAAATCTGTGATCACTTTTTAAAATTCAGAAAAAATATATATAAAAAATATATTATATTGAAAACTAAAAACTCATTTTCTAGCTAAACTAAGCGTCCTACAGCTAAAAGGACAAAAATCTGTGATCACTTTTTAAAATTCAGAAAAAATGGATTTTTATTAAAAAAAAATTCGATTTTTTATATTGAAAACTAAAAACTCATTTTCTAGCTAAACTAAGCGTCCTACAGCTAAACTAAGCGTCCTACAGCTAAAAGGACAAAAATCTGTGATCACTTTTTAAAATTCAGAAAAAAATGGATTTTTATTAAAAAAATTCGATTTTTTATATGGAAAACTAAAAACTCATTTTCTAGCTAAACTAAGCGTCCTACAGCTAAAAGGACAAAAATCTGTGATCACTTTTTAATATTCAGAAAAAAATGGATTTTTATTAAAAAAAATCGTTTTTTTATATGGAAAACTAAAAACTCATTTTCTAGCTAAACTAAGCGTCCTACAGCTAAAAGGACAAAAATCTGTGATCACTTTTTAAAATTCAGAAAAAATGGATTTTTATTAAAAAAAATTCGATTTTTTATATGCAAAACTAAAAACTCATTTTCTAGCTAAACTAAGCGTCCTACAGCTAAAAGGACAAAAATCTGTGATCACTTTTTAAAATTCAGAAAAAAATGGATTTTTATTAAAAAAAATTCGATTTTTTATATGGAAAACTAAAAACTCATTTTCTAGCTAAACTAAGCGTCCTACAGCTAAAAGGACAAAAATCTGTGATCACTTTTTAATATTCAGAAAAAAATGGACTTTTATTAAAAAAATTCGATTTTTTATATGGAAAACTAAAAACTCATTTTCTAGCTAAACTAAGCGTCCTACAGCTAAAAGGACAAAAATCTGTGATCACTTTTTAATATTCAGAAAAAAATGGATTTTTATTAAAAAAAATCGATTTTTTATATGGAAAACTAAAAACTCATTTTCTAGCTAAACTAAGCGTCCTACAGCTAAAAGGACAAAAATCTGTGATCACTTTTTAAAATTCAGAAAAAATGGATTTTTATTAAAAAAATTCGATTTTTTATATGGAAAACTAAAAACTCATTTTCTAGCTAAACTAAGCGTCCTACAGCTAAAAGGACAAAAATCTGTGATCACTTTTTAAAATTCAGAAAAAAATGGATTTTTATTAAAAAAATTCGATTTTTTATATGGAAAACTAAAAACTCATTTTCTAGCTAAACTAAGCGTCCTACAGCTAAAAGGACAAAAATCTGTGATCACTTTTTAATATTCAGAAAAAAATGGATTTTTATTAAAAAAAATCGATTTTTTATATGGAAAACTAAAAACTCATTTTCTAGCTAAACTAAGCGTCCTACAGCTAAAAGGACAAAAATCTGTGATCACTTTTTAAAATTCAGAAAAAAATGGATTTTTATTAAAAAAAATCGATTTTTTATATGGAAAACTAAAAACTCATTTTCTAGCTAAACTAAGCGTCCTACAGCTAAAAGGACAAAAATCTGTGATCACTTTTTAATATTCAGAAAGAAATGGATTTTTATTAAAAAAATTCGATTTTTTATATGGAAAACTAAAAACTCATTTTCTAGCTAAACTAAGCGTCCTACAGCTAAAAGGACAAAAATCTGTGATCACTTTTTAAAATTCAGAAAAAAATGGATTTTTATTAAAAAAATTCGATTTTTTATATGGAAAACTAAAAACTCATTTTCTAGCTAAACTAAGCGTCCTACAGCTAAAAGGACAAAAATCTGTGATCACTTTTTAAAATTCAGAAAAAATGGATTTTTATTAAAAAAATTCGATTTTTTATATGCAAAACTAAAAACTCATTTTCTAGCTAAACTAAGCGTCCTACAGCTAAAAGGACAAAAATCTGTGATCACTTTTTAATATTCAGAAAAAAATGGATTTTTATTAAAAAAATTCGATTTTTTATATGGAAAACTAAAAACTCATTTTCTAGCTAAACTAAGCGTCCTACAGCTAAAAGGACAAAAATCTGTGATCACTTTTTAATATTCAGAAAAAATGGATTTTTATTAAAAAAAATCGATTTTTTATATGGAAAACTAAAAACTCATTTTCTAGCTAAACTAAGCGTCCTACAGCTAAAAGGACAAAAATCTGTGATCACTTTTTAAAATTCAGAAAAAAATGGATTTTTATTAAAAAAATTCGATTTTTTATATGGAAAACTAAAAACTCATTTTCTAGCTAAACTAAGCGTCCTACAGCTAAAAGGACAAAAATCTGTGATCACTTTTTAAAATTCAGAAAAAAATGGATTTTTATTAAAAAAATTCGATTTTTTATATGGAAAACTAAAAACTCATTTTCTAGCTAAACTAAGCGTCCTACAGCTAAAAGGACAAAAATCTGTGATCACTTTTTAAAATTCAGAAAAAATGGATTTTTATTAAAAAAAATTCGATTTTTTATATGCAAAACTAAAAACTCATTTTCTAGCTAAACTAAGCGTCCTACAGCTAAAAGGACAAAAATCTGTGATCACTTTTTAATATTCAGAAAAAAATGGATTTTTATTAAAAAAATTCGATTTTTTATATGGAAAACTAAAAACTCATTTTCTAGCTAAACTAAGCATCCTACAGCTAAAAGGACAAAAATTTGTGATCACTTTTTAAAATTCAGAAAAAATGGATTTTTATTAAAAAAATTCGATTTTTTATATTGAAAACTAAAAACTCATTTTCTAGCTAAACTAAGCGTCCTATAGCTAAAAGGACAAAAATTTGTGATCACTTTTTAAAATTCAGAAAAAATGGATTTTTATTAAAAAAAATTCGATTTTTTATATTGAAAACTAAAAACTCATTTTCTAGCTAAACTAAGCGTCCTACAGCTAAAAGGACAAAAATCTGTGATCACTTTTTAAAATTCAGAAAAAATGGATTTTTATTAAAAAAAATTCGATTTTTTATATTGAAAACTAAAAACTCATTTTCTAGCTAAACTAAGCGTCCTACAGCTAAAAGGACAAAAATCTGTGATCACTTTTTAAAATTCAGAAAAAATGGATTTTTATTAAAAAAATTCGATTTTTTATATTGAAAACTAAAAACTCATTTTCTAGCTAAACTAAGCATCCTATAGCTAAAAGGACAAAAATTTGTGATCACTTTTTAAAATTCAGAAAAAATGGATTTTTATTAAAAAAATTCGATTTTTTATATTGAAAACTAAAAACTCATTTTCTAGCTAAACTAAGCGTCCTACAGCTAAAAGGACAAAAATCTGTGATCACTTTTTAAAATTCAGAAAAAATGGATTTTTATTAAAAAAAATTCGATTTTTTATATTGAAAACTAAAAACTCATTTTCTAGCTAAACTAAGCGTCCTACAGCTAAAAGGACAAAAATCTGTGATCACTTTTTAAAATTCAGAAAAAATGGATTTTTATTAAAAAAAATTCGATTTTTTATATTGAAAACTAAAAACTCATTTTCTAGCTAAACTAAGCGTCCTACAGCTAAAAGGACAAAAATCTGTGATCACTTTTTAAAATTCAGAAAAAATGGATTTTTATTAAAAAAAATTCGATTTTTTATATTGAAAACTAAAAACTCATTTTCTAGCTAAACTAAGCGTCCTACAGCTAAAAGGACAAAAATCTGTGATCACTTTTTAAAATTCAGAAAAAATGGATTTTTATTAAAAAAATTCGATTTTTTATATTGAAAACTAAAAAATCATTTTCTAGCTAAACTAAGCATCCTACAGCTAAAAGGACAAAAATCTGTGATCACTTTTTAAAATTCAGAAAAAAATGGATTTTTATTAAAAAAATTCGATTTTTTATATGGAAAACTAAAAACTCATTTTCTAGCTAAACTAAGCGTCCTACAGCTAAACTAAGCGTCCTACAGCTAAAAGGACAAAAATCTGTGATCACTTTTTAAAATTCAGAAAAAATATATATAAAAAATATATTATATTGAAAACTAAAAACTCATTTTCTAGCTAAACTAAGCGTCCTACAGCTAACTAAGCGTCCTAAAGGACAAAAATCTGTGATCACTTTTTAAAATTCAGAAAAAATGGATTTTTATTAAAAAAATTCGATTTTTTATATTGAAAACTAAAAACTCATTTTCTAGCTAAACTAAGCGTCCTACAGCTAAAAGGAAAAAAATCTGTGATCACTTTTTAAAATTCAGAAAAAATGGATTTTTATTAAAAAAATTCGATTTTTTATATTGAAAACTAAAAACTCATTTTCTAGCTAAACTAAGCGTCCTACAGCTAAAAGGACAAAAATCTGTGATCACTTTTTAAAATTCAGAAAAAATGGATTTTTATTAAAAAAATTCGATTTTTTATATGGAAAACTAAAAACTCATTTTCTAGCTAAACTAAGCGTCCTACAGCTAAAAGGACAAAAATCTGTGATCACTTTTTAATATTCAGAAAAAAATGGATTTTTATTAAAAAAAATCGTTTTTTTATATGGAAAACTAAAAACTCATTTTCTAGCTAAACTAAGCGTCCTACAGCTAAAAGGACAAAAATCTGTGATCACTTTTTAAAATTCAGAAAAAATGGATTTTTATTAAAAAAATTCGATTTTTTATATTGAAAACTAAAAACTCATTTTCTAGCTAAACTAAGCATCCTATAGCTAAAAGGACAAAAATTTGTGATCACTTTTTAAAATTCAGAAAAAATGGATTTTTATTAAAAAAATTCGATTTTTTATATTGAAAACTAAAAACTCATTTTCTAGCTAAACTAAGCGTCCTACAGCTAAAAGGACAAAAATCTGTGATCACTTTTTAAAATTCAGAAAAAATGGATTTTTATTAAAAAAAATTCGATTTTTTATATTGAAAACTAAAAACTCATTTTCTAGCTAAACTAAGCGTCCTACAGCTAAAAGGACAAAAATCTGTGATCACTTTTTAAAATTCAGAAAAAATGGATTTTTATTAAAAAAATTCGATTTTTTATATTGAAAACTAAAAACTCATTTTCTAGCTAAACTAAGCGTCCTACAGCTAAAAGGACAAAAATCTGTGATCACTTTTTAAAATTCAGAAAAAATGGATTTTTATTAAAAAAATTCGATTTTTTATATGGAAAACTAAAAACTCATTTTCTAGCTAAACTAAGCGTCCTACAGCTAAAAGGACAAAAATCTGTGATCACTTTTTAATATTCAGAAAAAAATGGATTTTTATTAAAAAAAATCGTTTTTTTATATGGAAAACTAAAAACTCATTTTCTAGCTAAACTAAGCGTCCTACAGCTAAAAGGACAAAAATCTGTGATCACTTTTTAAAATTCAGAAAAAATGGATTTTTATTAAAAAAATTCGATTTTTTATATTGAAAACTAAAAACTCATTTTCTAGCTAAACTAAGCATCCTATAGCTAAAAGGACAAAAATTTGTGATCACTTTTTAAAATTCAGAAAAAATGGATTTTTATTAAAAAAATTCGATTTTTTATATTGAAAACTAAAAACTCATTTTCTAGCTAAACTAAGCGTCCTACAGCTAAAAGGACAAAAATCTGTGATCACTTTTTAAAATTCAGAAAAAATGGATTTTTATTAAAAAAAATTCGATTTTTTATATTGAAAACTAAAAACTCATTTTCTAGCTAAACTAAGCGTCCTACAGCTAAAAGGACAAAAATCTGTGATCACTTTTTAAAATTCAGAAAAAATGGATTTTTATTAAAAAAAATTCGATTTTTTATATTGAAAACTAAAAACTCATTTTCTAGCTAAACTAAGCGTCCTACAGCTAAAAGGACAAAAATCTGTGATCACTTTTTAAAATTCAGAAAAAATGGATTTTTATTAAAAAAATTCGATTTTTTATATGGAAAACTAAAAACTCATTTTCTAGCTAAACTAAGCGTCCTACAGCTAAAAGGACAAAAATCTGTGATCACTTTTTAAAATTCAGAAAAAATGGATTTTTATTAAAAAAATTCGATTTTTTATATTGAAAACTAAAAACTCATTTTCTAGCTAAACTAAGCGTCCTACAGCTAAAAGGACAAAAATCTGTGATCACTTTTTAAAATTCAGAAAAAATGGATTTTTATTAAAAAAATTCGATTTTTTATATGGAAAACTAAAAACTCATTTTCTAGCTAAACTAAGCGTCCTACAGCTAAAAGGACAAAAATCTGTGATCACTTTTTAATATTCAGAAAAAAATGGATTTTTATTAAAAAAAATCGTTTTTTTATATGGAAAACTAAAAACTCATTTTCTAGCTAAACTAAGCGTCCTACAGCTAAAAGGACAAAAATCTGTGATCACTTTTTAAAATTCAGAAAAAATGGATTTTTATTAAAAAAATTCGATTTTTTATATTGAAAACTAAAAACTCATTTTCTAGCTAAACTAAGCATCCTATAGCTAAAAGGACAAAAATTTGTGATCACTTTTTAAAATTCAGAAAAAATGGATTTTTATTAAAAAAATTCGATTTTTTATATGGAAAACTAAAAACTCATTTTCTAGCTAAACTAAGCGTCCTACAGCTAAAAGGACAAAAATCTGTGATCACTTTTTAATATTCAGAAAAAATGGATTTTTATTAAAAAAATTCGATTTTTTATATGGAAAACTAAAAACTCATTTTCTAGCTAAACTAAGCGTCCTACAGCTAAAAGGACAAAAATCTGTGATCACTTTTTAAAATTCAGAAAAAAATGGATTTTTATTAAAAAAATTCGATTTTTTATATGGAAAACTAAAAACTCATTTTCTAGCTAAACTAAGCGTCCTACAGCTAAAAGGACAAAAATCTGTGATCACTTTTTAAAATTTAGAAAAAATGGATTTTTATTAAAAAAATTCGATTTTTTATATGCAAAACTAAAAACTCATTTTCTAGCTAAACTAAGCGTCCTACAGCTAAAAGGACAAAAATCTGTGATCACTTTTTAATATTCAGAAAAAAATGGATTTTTATTAAAAAAATTCGATTTTTTATATGGAAAACTAAAAACTCATTTTCTAGCTAAACTAAGCGTCCTACAGCTAAAAGGACAAAAATCTGTGATCACTTTTTAATATTCAGAAAAAATGGATTTTTATTAAAAAAAATCGATTTTTTATATGGAAAACTAAAAACTCATTTTCTAGCTAAACTAAGCGTCCTACAGCTAAAAGGACAAAAATCTGTGATCACTTTTTAAAATTCAGAAAAAAATGGATTTTTATTAAAAAAATTCGATTTTTTATATGGAAAACTAAAAACTCATTTTCTAGCTAAACTAAGCGTCCTACAGCTAAAAGGACAAAAATCTGTGATCACTTTTTAAAATTCAGAAAAAAATGGATTTTTATTAAAAAAATTCGATTTTTTATATGGAAAACTAAAAACTCATTTTCTAGCTAAACTAAGCGTCCTACAGCTAAAAGGACAAAAATCTGTGATCACTTTTTAAAATTCAGAAAAAATGGATTTTTATTAAAAAAAATTCGATTTTTTATATGCAAAACTAAAAACTCATTTTCTAGCTAAACTAAGCGTCCTACAGCTAAAAGGACAAAAATCTGTGATCACTTTTTAATATTCAGAAAAAAATGGATTTTTATTAAAAAAATTCGATTTTTTATATGGAAAACTAAAAACTCATTTTCTAGCTAAACTAAGCATCCTACAGCTAAAAGGACAAAAATTTGTGATCACTTTTTAAAATTCAGAAAAAATGGATTTTTATTAAAAAAATTCGATTTTTTATATTGAAAACTAAAAACTCATTTTCTAGCTAAACTAAGCGTCCTATAGCTAAAAGGACAAAAATTTGTGATCACTTTTTAAAATTCAGAAAAAATGGATTTTTATTAAAAAAAATTCGATTTTTTATATTGAAAACTAAAAACTCATTTTCTAGCTAAACTAAGCGTCCTACAGCTAAAAGGACAAAAATCTGTGATCACTTTTTAAAATTCAGAAAAAATGGATTTTTATTAAAAAAAATTCGATTTTTTATATTGAAAACTAAAAACTCATTTTCTAGCTAAACTAAGCGTCCTACAGCTAAAAGGACAAAAATCTGTGATCACTTTTTAAAATTCAGAAAAAATGGATTTTTATTAAAAAAATTCGATTTTTTATATTGAAAACTAAAAACTCATTTTCTAGCTAAACTAAGCATCCTATAGCTAAAAGGACAAAAATTTGTGATCACTTTTTAAAATTCAGAAAAAATGGATTTTTATTAAAAAAATTCGATTTTTTATATTGAAAACTAAAAACTCATTTTCTAGCTAAACTAAGCGTCCTACAGCTAAAAGGACAAAAATCTGTGATCACTTTTTAAAATTCAGAAAAAATGGATTTTTATTAAAAAAAATTCGATTTTTTATATTGAAAACTAAAAACTCATTTTCTAGCTAAACTAAGCGTCCTACAGCTAAAAGGACAAAAATCTGTGATCACTTTTTAAAATTCAGAAAAAATGGATTTTTATTAAAAAAATTCGATTTTTTATATTGAAAACTAAAAAATCATTTTCTAGCTAAACTAAGCGTCCTACAGCTAAAAGGACAAAAATCTGTGATCACTTTTTAAAATTCAGAAAAAATGGATTTTTATTAAAAAATATTCGATTTTTTATATTGAAAACTAAAAACTCACTTTTTAAAATTCAGAAAAAAATGGATTTTTATTAAAAAAATTCGATTTTTTATATGGAAAACTAAAAACTCATTTTCTAGCTAAACTAAGCGTCCTACAGCTAAACTAAGCGTCCTACAGCTAAAAGGACAAAAATCTGTGATCACTTTTTAAAATTCAGAAAAAATATATATAAAAAATATATTATATTGAAAACTAAAAAGTCATTTTCTAGCTAAACTAAGCGTCCTACAGCTAACTAAGCGTCCTAAAGGACAAAAATCTGTGATCACTTTTTAAAATTCAGAAAAAATGGATTTTTATTAAAAAAATTCGATTTTTTATATTGAAAACTAAAAACTCATTTTCTAGCTAAACTAAGCGTCCTACAGCTAAAAGGACAAAAATCTGTGATCACTTTTTAAAATTCAGAAAAAAATGGATTTTTATTAAAAAAATTCGATTTTTTATATGGAAAACTAAAAACTCATTTTCTAGCTAAACTAAGCGTCCTACAGCTAAAAGGACAAAAATCTGTGATCACTTTTTAAAATTCAGAAAAAATGGATTTTTATTAAAAAAAATTCGATTTTTTATATGCAAAACTAAAAACTCATTTTCTAGCTAAACTAAGCGTCCTACAGCTAAAAGGACAAAAATCTGTGATCACTTTTTAATATTCAGAAAAAAATGGATTTTTATTAAAAAAATTCGATTTTTTATATGGAAAACTAAAAACTCATTTTCTAGCTAAACTAAGCATCCTACAGCTAAAAGGACAAAAATTTGTGATCACTTTTTAAAATTCAGAAAAAATGGATTTTTATTAAAAAAATTCGATTTTTTATATTGAAAACTAAAAACTCATTTTCTAGCTAAACTAAGCGTCCTATAGCTAAAAGGACAAAAATTTGTGATCACTTTTTAAAATTCAGAAAAAATGGATTTTTATTAAAAAAAATTCGATTTTTTATATTGAAAACTAAAAACTCATTTTCTAGCTAAACTAAGCGTCCTACAGCTAAAAGGACAAAAATCTGTGATCACTTTTTAAAATTCAGAAAAAATGGATTTTTATTAAAAAAAATTCGATTTTTTATATTGAAAACTAAAAACTCATTTTCTAGCTAAACTAAGCGTCCTACAGCTAAAAGGACAAAAATCTGTGATCACTTTTTAAAATTCAGAAAAAATGGATTTTTATTAAAAAAATTCGATTTTTTATATTGAAAACTAAAAACTCATTTTCTAGCTAAACTAAGCATCCTATAGCTAAAAGGACAAAAATTTGTGATCACTTTTTAAAATTCAGAAAAAATGGATTTTTATTAAAAAAATTCGATTTTTTATATTGAAAACTAAAAACTCATTTTCTAGCTAAACTAAGCGTCCTACAGCTAAAAGGACAAAAATCTGTGATCACTTTTTAAAATTCAGAAAAAATGGATTTTTATTAAAAAAAATTCGATTTTTTATATTGAAAACTAAAAACTCATTTTCTAGCTAAACTAAGCGTCCTACAGCTAAAAGGACAAAAATCTGTGATCACTTTTTAAAATTCAGAAAAAATGGATTTTTATTAAAAAAAATTCGATTTTTTATATTGAAAACTAAAAACTCATTTTCTAGCTAAACTAAGCGTCCTACAGCTAAAAGGACAAAAATCTGTGATCACTTTTTAAAATTCAGAAAAAATGGATTTTTATTAAAAAAAATTCGATTTTTTATATTGAAAACTAAAAACTCATTTTCTAGCTAAACTAAGCGTCCTACAGCTAAAAGGACAAAAATCTGTGATCACTTTTTAAAATTCAGAAAAAATGGATTTTTATTAAAAAAATTCGATTTTTTATATTGAAAACTAAAAAATCATTTTCTAGCTAAACTAAGCATCCTACAGCTAAAAGGACAAAAATCTGTGATCACTTTTTAAAATTCAGAAAAAAATGGATTTTTATTAAAAAAATTCGATTTTTTATATGGAAAACTAAAAACTCATTTTCTAGCTAAACTAAGCGTCCTACAGCTAAACTAAGCGTCCTACAGCTAAAAGGACAAAAATCTGTGATCACTTTTTAAAATTCAGAAAAAATATATATAAAAAATATATTATATTGAAAACTAAAAAGTCATTTTCTAGCTAAACTAAGCGTCCTACAGCTAACTAAGCGTCCTAAAGGACAAAAATCTGTGATCACTTTTTAAAATTCAGAAAAAATGGATTTTTATTAAAAAAATTCGATTTTTTATATTGAAAACTAAAAACTCATTTTCTAGCTAAACTAAGCGTCCTACAGCTAAAAGGAAAAAAATCTGTGATCACTTTTTAAAATTCAGAAAAAATGGATTTTTATTAAAAAAATTCGATTTTTTATATTGAAAACTAAAAACTCATTTTCTAGCTAAACTAAGCGTCCTACAGCTAAAAGGACAAAAATCTGTGATCACTTTTTAAAATTCAGAAAAAATGGGTTTTTATTAAAAAATTTCGATTTTTGTTAAAAAAATTCGATTTTTTATATTGAAAACTAAAAACTCATTTTCTAGCTAAACTAAGCTTCCTACAGCTAAAAGGACAAAAATCTGTGATCACTTTTTAAAATTCAGAAAAAATGGATTTTTATTAAAAAAAATTCGATTTTTTATATTGAAAACTAAAAACTCATTTTCTAGCTAAACTAAGCGTCCTACAGCTAAAAGGACAAAAATCTGTGATCACTTTTTAAAATTCAGAAAAAATGGATTTTTATTAAAAAAATTCGATTTTTTATATTGAAAACTAAAAACTCATTTTCTAGCTAAACTAAGCGTCCTACAGCTAAAAGGACAAAAATCTGTGATCACTTTTTAAAATTCAGAAAAAATGGATTTTTATTAAAAAAATTCGATTTTTTATATGGAAAACTAAAAACTCATTTTCTAGCTAAACTAAGCGTCCTACAGCTAAAAGGACAAAAATCTGTGATCACTTTTTAATATTCAGAAAAAAATTCGATTTTTTATATGGAAAACTAAAAACTCATTTTCTAGCTAAACTAAGCGTCCTACAGCTAAAAGGACAAAAATCTGTGATCACTTTTTAATATTCAGAAAAAAATGGATTTTTATTAAAAAAAATCGTTTTTTTATATGGAAAACTAAAAACTCATTTTCTAGCTAAACTAAGCGTCCTACAGCTAAAAGGACAAAAATCTGTGATCACTTTTTAAAATTCAGAAAAAATGGATTTTTATTAAAAAAATTCGATTTTTTATATTGAAAACTAAAAACTCATTTTCTAGCTAAACTAAGCATCCTATAGCTAAAAGGACAAAAATTTGTGATCACTTTTTAAAATTCAGAAAAAATGGATTTTTATTAAAAAAATTCGATTTTTTATATTGAAAACTAAAAACTCATTTTCTAGCTAAACTAAGCGTCCTACAGCTAAAAGGACAAAAATCTGTGATCACTTTTTAAAATTCAGAAAAAATGGATTTTTATTAAAAAAAATTCGATTTTTTATATTGAAAACTAAAAACTCATTTTCTAGCTAAACTAAGCGTCCTACAGCTAAAAGGACAAAAATCTGTGATCACTTTTTAAAATTCAGAAAAAATGGATTTTTATTAAAAAAAATTCGATTTTTTATATTGAAAACTAAAAACTCATTTTCTAGCTAAACTAAGCGTCCTACAGCTAAAAGGACAAAAATCTGTGATCACTTTTTAAAATTCAGAAAAAATGGATTTTTATTAAAAAAATTCGATTTTTTATATTGAAAACTAAAAACTCATTTTCTAGCTAAACTAAGCATCCTATAGCTAAAAGGACAAAAATTTGTGATCACTTTTTAAAATTCAGAAAAAATGGATTTTTATTAAAAAAATTCGATTTTTTATATTGAAAACTAAAAACTCATTTTCTAGCTAAACTAAGCGTCCTACAGCTAAAAGGACAAAAATCTGTGATCACTTTTTAAAATTCAGAAAAAATGGATTTTTATTAAAAAAAATTCGATTTTTTATATTGAAAACTAAAAACTCATTTTCTAGCTAAACTAAGCGTCCTACAGCTAAAAGGACAAAAATCTGTGATCACTTTTTAAAATTCAGAAAAAATGGATTTTTATTAAAAAAAATTCGATTTTTTATATTGAAAACTAAAAACTCATTTTCTAGCTAAACTAAGCGTCCTACAGCTAAAAGGACAAAAATCTGTGATCACTTTTTAAAATTCAGAAAAAATGGATTTTTATTAAAAAAATTCGATTTTTTATATGGAAAACTAAAAACTCATTTTCTAGCTAAACTAAGCGTCCTACAGCTAAAAGGACAAAAATCTGTGATCACTTTTTAAAATTCAGAAAAAATGGATTTTTATTAAAAAAATTCGATTTTTTATATTGAAAACTAAAAACTCATTTTCTAGCTAAACTAAGCGTCCTACAGCTAAAAGGACAAAAATCTGTGATCACTTTTTAAAATTCAGAAAAAATGGATTTTTATTAAAAAAATTCGATTTTTTATATGGAAAACTAAAAACTCATTTTCTAGCTAAACTAAGCGTCCTACAGCTAAAAGGACAAAAATCTGTGATCACTTTTTAATATTCAGAAAAAAATGGATTTTTATTAAAAAAAATCGTTTTTTTATATGGAAAACTAAAAACTCATTTTCTAGCTAAACTAAGCGTCCTACAGCTAAAAGGACAAAAATCTGTGATCACTTTTTAAAATTCAGAAAAAATGGATTTTTATTAAAAAAATTCGATTTTTTATATTGAAAACTAAAAACTCATTTTCTAGCTAAACTAAGCATCCTATAGCTAAAAGGACAAAAATCTGTGATCACTTTTTAATATTCAGAAAAAAATGGATTTTTATTAAAAAAATTCGATTTTTTATATGGAAAACTAAAAACTCATTTTCTAGCTAAACTAAGCGTCCTACAGCTAAAAGGACAAAAATCTGTGATCACTTTTTAATATTCAGAAAAAATGGATTTTTATTAAAAAAAAATCGATTTTTTATATGGAAAACTAAAAACTCATTTTCTAGCTAAACTAAGCGTCCTACAGCTAAAAGGACAAAAATCTGTGATCACTTTTTAAAATTCAGAAAAAAATGGATTTTTATTAAAAAAATTCGATTTTTTATATGGAAAACTAAAAACTCATTTTCTAGCTAAACTAAGCGTCCTACAGCTAAAAGGACAAAAATCTGTGATCACTTTTTAAAATTCAGAAAAAAATGGATTTTTATTAAAAAAATTCGATTTTTTATATGGAAAACTAAAAACTCATTTTCTAGCTAAACTAAGCGTCCTACAGCTAAAAGGACAAAAATCTGTGATCACTTTTTAAAATTCAGAAAAAAATGGATTTTTATTAAAAAAAATTCGATTTTTTATATGCAAAACTAAAAACTCATTTTCTAGCTAAACTAAGCGTCCTACAGCTAAAAGGACAAAAATCTGTGATCACTTTTTAATATTCAGAAAAAAAATGGATTTTTATTAAAAAAATTCGATTTTTTATATGGAAAACTAAAAACTCATTTTCTAGCTAAACTAAGCATCCTACAGCTAAAAGGACAAAAATTTGTGATCACTTTTTTAAAATTCAGAAAAAATGGATTTTTATTAAAAAAATTCGATTTTTTATATTGAAAACTAAAAACTCATTTTCTAGCTAAACTAAGCGTCCTATAGCTAAAAGGACAAAAATTTGTGATCACTTTTTAAAATTCAGAAAAAAATGGATTTTTATTAAAAAAAATTCGATTTTTTATATTGAAAACTAAAAACTCATTTTCTAGCTAAACTAAGCGTCCTACAGCTAAAAGGACAAAAATCTGTGATCACTTTTTAAAATTCAGAAAAAATGGATTTTTATTAAAAAAAATTCGATTTTTTATATTGAAAACTAAAAACTCATTTTCTAGCTAAACTAAGCGTCCTACAGCTAAAAGGACAAAAATCTGTGATCACTTTTTAAAATTCAGAAAAAATGGATTTTTATTAAAAAAATTCGATTTTTTATATTGAAAACTAAAAACTCATTTTCTAGCTAAACTAAGCATCCTATAGCTAAAAGGACAAAAATTTGTGATCACTTTTTAAAATTCAGAAAAAATGGATTTTTATTAAAAAAATTCGATTTTTTATATTGAAAACTAAAAACTCATTTTCTAGCTAAACTAAGCGTCCTACAGATAAAAGGACAAAAATCTGTGATCACTTTTTAAAATTCAGAAAAAATGGATTTTTATTAAAAAAAAATTCGATTTTTTATATTGAAAACTAAAAACTCATTTTCTAGCTAAACTAAGCGTCCTACAGCTAAAAGGACAAAAATCTGTGATCACTTTTTAAAATTCAGAAAAAATGGATTTTTATTAAAAAAAATTCGATTTTTTATATTGAAAACTAAAAACTCATTTTCTAGC
>OX451216.1:5848865-6013555 GCA_949628195.1 Phasia obesa
TATTGAAAACTAAAAACTCATTTTCTAGCTAAACTAAGCGTCCTACATCTAAAAGGACAAAGATCTGTGAAAAGGATCAGAAAAAATGGGTTTTTATTAAAAAAAATTCGATTTTTTATATTGAAAACTAAAAACTAATTTTCTAGCTAAACTAAGCGTCCTACAGCTAAAAGGATAAAAATCTGTGATCACTTTTTAAAATTCAGAAAAAATGGGTTTTTATTAAAAAAATTCGATTTTTATTAAAAAAAATCGATTTTTTATATTGAAAACTAAAAACTCATTTTCTAGCTAAACTAAGCGTCCTACAGCTAAAAGGACAAAAATCTGTGATCACTTTTTAAAATTCAGAAAAAATGGGTTTTTATTAAAAAAATTCGATTTTTATTAAAAAAATTCGATTTTTATTAAAAAAATTCGATTTTTATTAAAAAAATTCGATTTTTATTAAAAAAATTCGATTTTTATATTGAAAACTAAAAACTCATTTTCTAGCTAAACTAAGCGTCCTACAGCTAAAAGGACAAAAATCTGTTATCACTTTTTAAAATTCAGAAAAAATGGATTTTTATAAAAAAAATTCGATTTTTTATATTGAAAACTAAAAACTCATTTTCTAGCTAAACTAAGCGTCCTACAGCTAAAAGGACAAAAATCTGTGATCACTTTTTAAAATTCAGAAAAAATGATTTTTATTAAAAAAATTCGATTTTTTATATTGAAAACTAAAAACTCATTTTCTAGCTAAACTAAGCGTCCTACAGCTAAAAGGACAAAAATCTGTGATCACTTTTTAAAATTCAGAAAAAATGGATTTTTATTAAAAAAATTCGATTTTTTATATGGAAAACTAAAAACTCATTTTCTAGCTAAACTAAGCGTCCCTACAGCTAAAAGGACAAAAATCTGTGATCACTTTTTAAATTCAGAAAAAATAGATTTTTATTAAAAAAATTCGATTTTTTATATGGAAAACTAAAAACTCATTTTCTAGCTAAACTAAGCGTCTTACAGCTAAAAGGACAAAAATCTGTGATCACTTTTTAAAATTCAGAAAAAAATGGATTTTTATTAAAAAAATTCGATTATATGGAAAACTAAAAACTCATTTTCTAGCTAAACTAAGCGTCCTACAGCTAAAAGGACAAAAATCTGTGATCACTTTTAAAATTCAGAAAAATGGATTTTTATTAAAAAAATTCGATTTTTTATATTGAAAACTAAAAACTCATTTTCTAGCTAAACTAAGCGTCCTACAGCTAAAAGGACAAAAATCTGTGATCACTTTTTAAAATTCAGAAAAAATTCGATTTTTATTAAAAAAATTCGATTTTTTATATTGAAAACTAAAAACTCATTTTCTAGCTAAACTAAGCGTCCTACAGCTAAAAGGACAAAAATCTGTGATCACTTTTTAAAATTCAGAAAAAAATAGATTTTTATTAAAAAATTCGATTTTTTATATGGAAAACTAAAAACTCATTTTCTAGCTAAACTAAGCGTCCTACAGCTAAAAGGACAAAAATCTGTGATCACTTTTTAAAATTCAGAAAAAATAGATTTTTATTAAAAAAATTCGATTTTTTATATGGAAAACTAAAAACTCATTTTCTAGCTAAACTAAGCGTCCTACAGCTAAAAGGACAAAAATCTGTGATCACTTTTTAAAATTCAGAAAAAATGGGTTTTTATTAAAAAAATTCGATTTTTATTAAAAAAATTCGATTTTTATTAAAAAAATTCGATTTTTATTAAAAAAATTCGATTTTTATTAAAAAAATTCGATTTTTATATTGAAAACTAAAAACTCATTTTCTAGCTAAACTAAGCGTCCTACATCTAAAAGGACAAAGATCTGTGAAAAGGATCAGAAAAAATGGGTTTTTATTAAAAAAAATTCGATTTTTTATATTGAAAACTAAAAACTAATTTTCTAGCTAAACTAAGCGTCCTACAGCTAAAAGGATAAAAATCTGTGATCACTTTTTAAAATTCAGAAAAAATGGGTTTTTATTAAAAAAATTCGATTTTTATTAAAAAAAATCGATTTTTTATATTGAAAACTAAAAACTCATTTTCTAGCTAAACTAAGCGTCCTACAGCTAAAAGGACAAAAATCTGTGATCACTTTTTAAAATTCAGAAAAAATGGGTTTTTATTAAAAAAATTCGATTTTTATTAAAAAAATTCGATTTTTATTAAAAAAATTCGATTTTTATTAAAAAAATTCGATTTTTATTAAAAAAATTCGATTTTTATTAAAAAAATTCGATTTTTATATTGAAAACTAAAAACTCATTTTCTAGCTAAACTAAGCGTCCTACAGCTAAAAGGACAAAAATCTGTTATCACTTTTTAAAATTCAGAAAAAATGGATTTTTATTAAAAAAATTCGATTTTTTATATTGAAAACTAAAAACTCATTTTCTAGCTAAACTAAGCGTCCTACAGCTAAAAGGACAAAAATCTGTGATCACTTTTTAAAATTCAGAAAAAATGGATTTTTATTAAAAAAATTCGATTTTTTATATGGAAAACTAAAAACTCATTTTCTAGCTAAACTAAGCGTCCTACAGCTAAAAGGACAAAAATCTGTGATCACTTTTTAAAATTCAGAAAAAATGGATTTTTATTAAAAAAATTCGATTTTTTATATTGAAAACTAAAAACTCATTTTCTAGCTAAACTAAGCGTCTTACAGCTAAAAGGACAAAAATCTGTGATCACTTTAAAATTCAGAAAAAATGGATTTTTATTAAAAAAATTCGATTTTTTATATTGAAAACTAAAAACTCATTTTCTAGCTAAACTAAGCGTCCTACAGCTAAAAGGACAAAAATCTGTGATCACTTTTTAAAATTCAGAAAAAATGGATTTTTATTAAAAAATTCGATTTTTTATATGGAAAACTAAAAACTCATTTTCTAGCTAAACTAAGCGTCTTACAGCTAAAAGGACAAAAATCTGTGATCACTTTAAAATTCAGAAAAAATGGATTTTTATTAAAAAAAATTCGATTTTTTATATTGAAAACTAAAAACTCATTTTCTAGCTAAACTAAGCGTCCTACAGCTAAAAGGACAAAAATCTGTGATCACTTTTTAAAATTCAGAAAAAATGGATTTTTATTAAAAAAAAATTCGATTTTTTATATTGAAAACTAAAAACTCATTTTCTAGCTAAACTAAGCGTCCTACAGCTAAAAGGAAAAAAATCTGTGATCACTTTTTAAAATTCAGAAAAAATGGATTTTTATTAAAAAAATTCGATTTTTTATATTGAAAACTAAAAACTCATTTTCTAGCTAAACTAAGCGTCCTACAGCTAAAAGGACAAAAATCTGTGATCACTTTTTAAAATTCAGAAAAAATGGATTTTTATTAAAAAAATTCGATTTTTTATATTGAAAACTAAAAACTCATTTTCTAGCTAAACTAAGCGTCCTACAGCTAAAAGGACAAAAATCTGTGATCACTTTTTAAAATTCAGAAAAAATGGATTTTTATTAAAAAAAATTCGATTTTTTATATTGAAAACTAAAAACTCATTTTCTAGCTAAACAAAGCGTCCTACAGCTAAAAGGACAAAAATCTGTGATCACTTTTTAAAATTCAGAAAAAATGGATTTTTATTAAAAAAATTCGATTTTTTATATGGAAAACTAAAAACTCATTTTCTAGCTAAACTAAGCGTCCTACAGCTAAAAGGACAAAAATCTGTGATCACTTTTTAAAATTCAGAAAAAATGGATTTTTATTAAAAAAAATCGATTTTTTATATTGAAAACTAAAAACTCATTTTCTAGCTAAACTAAGCGTCCTACAGCTAAAAGGACAAAAATCTGTGATCACTTTTTAAAATTCAGAAAAAATGGATTTTTATTAAAAAAAATTCGATTTTTTATATTGAAAACTAAAAACTCATTTTCTAGCTAAACAAAGCGTCCTACAGCTAAAAGGACAAAAATCTGTGATCACTTTTTAAAATTCAGAAAAAATGGATTTTTATTAAAAAAAATCGATTTTTTATATTGAAAACTAAAAACTCATTTTCTAGCTAAACTAAGCGTCCTACAGCTAAAAGGACAAAAATCTGTGATCACTTTTTAAAATTCAGAAAAAATGGATTTTTATTAAAAAAAATTCGATTTTTTATATTGAAAACTAAAAACTCATTTTCTAGCTAAACAAAGCGTCCTACAGCTAAAAGGACAAAAATCTGTGATCACTTTTTAAAATTCAGAAAAAATGGGTTTTTATTAAAAAAATTCGATTTTTATTAAAAAAATTCGATTTTTTATATTGAAAACTAAAAACTCATTTTCTAGCTAAACTAAGCGTCCTACAGCTAAAAGGAAAAAAATCTGTGATCACTTTTTAAAATTCAGAAAAAATGGATTTTTATTAAAAAAATTCGATTTTTTATATTGAAAACTAAAAACTCATTTTCTAGCTAAACTAAGCGTCCTACAGCTAAAAGGACAAAAATCTGTGATCACTTTTTAAAATTCAGAAAAAATGGGTTTTTATTAAAAAAATTCGATTTTTATTAAAAAAATTCGATTTTTTATATTGAAAACTAAAAACTCATTTTCTAGCTAAACTAAGCGTCCTACAGCTAAAAGGACAAAAATCTGTGATCACTTTTTAAAATTCAGAAAAAATGGGTTTTTATTAAAAAAAATTCGATTTTTATTAAAAAAATTCGATTTTTATTAAAAAAATTCGATTTTTATTAAAAAAATTCGATTTTTTATATTGAAAACTAAAAACTAATTTTCTAGCTAAACTAAGCGTCCTACAGCTAAAAGGATAAAAATCTGTGATCACTTTTTAAAATTCAGAAAAAATGGGTTTTTATTAAAAAAATTCGATTTTTATTAAAAAAAATCGATTTTTTATATTGAAAACTAAAAACTCATTTTCTAGCTAAACTAAGCGTCCTACATCTAAAAGGACAAAGATCTGTGAAAAGGATCAGAAAAAATGGGTTTTTATTAAAAAAAATTCGATTTTTATTAAAAAAAATTCGATTTTTTATATTGAAAACTAAAAACTAATTTTCTAGCTAAACTAAGCGTCCTACAGCTAAAAGGACAAAAATCTGTGATCACTTTTTAAAATTCAGAAAAAATGGGTTTTTATTAAAAAAATTCGATTTTTATTAAAAAAATTCGATTTTTATTAAAAAAATTCGATTTTTATTAAAAAAATTCGATTTTTATTAAAAAAATTCGATTTTTTATATTGAAAACTAAAAACTCATTTTCTAGCTAACTAAGCGTCCTACAGCTAAAAGGACAAAAATCTGTGATCACTTTTTAAAATTCAGAAAAAATGGGTTTTTATTAAAAAAATTCGATTTTTATTAAAAAAATTCGATTTTTTATATTGAAAACTAAAAACTCATTTTCTAGCTAAACTAAGCGTCCTACAGCTAAAAGGACAAAGATCTGTGAAAAGGATCAGAAAAAATGGGTTTTTATTAAAAAAAATTCGATTTTTATTAAAAAAAATTCGATTTTTTATATTGAAAACTAAAAACTAATTTTCTAGCTAAACTAAGCGTCCTACAGCTAAAAGGATAAAAATCTGTGATCACTTTTTAAAATTCAGAAAAAATGGGTTTTTATTAAAAAAATTCGATTTTTATTAAAAAAAATCGATTTTTTATATTGAAAACTAAAAACTCATTTTCTAGCTAAACTAAGCGTCCTACAGCTAAAAGGACAAAAATCTGTGATCACTTTTTAAAATTCAGAAAAAAATGGATTTTTATTAAAAAAATTCGATTTTTTATATGGAAAACTAAAAACTCATTTTCTAGCTAAACTAAGCGTCCTACAGCTAAAAGGACAAAAATCTGTGATCACTTTTTAAAATTCAGAAAAAAATGGATTTTTATTAAAAAAATTCGATTTTTTATATTGAAAACTAAAAACTCATTTTCTAGCTAAACTAAGCGTCCTACAGCTAAAAGGACAAAAATCTGTGATCACTTTAAAATTCAGAAAAAATGGATTTTTATTAAAAAAAATTCGATTTTTTATATTGAAAACTAAAAACTCATTTTCTAGCTAAACTAAGCGTCCTACAGCTAAAAGGACAAAAATCTGTGATCACTTTTTAAAATTCAGAAAAAATTCGATTTTTATTAAAAAAATTCGATTTTTTATATTGAAAACTAAAAACTCATTTTCTAGCTAAACTAAGCGTCCTACAGCTAAAAGGACAAAAATCTGTGATCACTTTTTAAAATTCAGAAAAAATAGATTTTTATTAAAAAAATTCGATTTTTTATATGGAAAACTAAAAACTCATTTTCTAGCTAAACTAAGCGTCCTACAGCTAAAAGGACAAAAATCTGTGATCACTTTTTAAAATTCAGAAAAAATAGATTTTTATTAAAAAAATTCGATTTTTTATATGGAAAACTAAAAACTCATTTTCTAGCTAAACTAAGCGTCCTACAGCTAAAAGGACAAAAATCTGTGATCACTTTTTAAAATTCAGAAAAAATGGGTTTTTATTAAAAAAATTCGATTTTTATTAAAAAAATTCGATTTTTATTAAAAAAATTCGATTTTTATTAAAAAAATTCGATTTTTATTAAAAAAATTCGATTTTTATATTGAAAACTAAAAACTCATTTTCTAGCTAAACTAAGCGTCCTACATCTAAAAGGACAAAGATCTGTGAAAAGGATCAGAAAAAATGGGTTTTTATTAAAAAAAATTCGATTTTTTATATTGAAAACTAAAAACTAATTTTCTAGCTAAACTAAGCGTCCTACAGCTAAAAGGATAAAAATCTGTGATCACTTTTTAAAATTCAGAAAAAATGGGTTTTTATTAAAAAAATTCGATTTTTATTAAAAAAAATCGATTTTTTATATTGAAAACTAAAAACTCATTTTCTAGCTAAACTAAGCGTCCTACAGCTAAAAGGACAAAAATCTGTGATCACTTTTTAAAATTCAGAAAAAATGGGTTTTTATTAAAAAAATTCGATTTTTATTAAAAAAATTCGATTTTTATTAAAAAAATTCGATTTTTATTAAAAAAATTCGATTTTTATTAAAAAAATTCGATTTTTATTAAAAAAATTCGATTTTTATATTGAAAACTAAAAACTCATTTTCTAGCTAAACTAAGCGTCCTACAGCTAAAAGGACAAAAATCTGTTATCACTTTTTAAAATTCAGAAAAAATGGATTTTTATTAAAAAAATTCGATTTTTTATATTGAAAACTAAAAACTCATTTTCTAGCTAAACTAAGCGTCCTACAGCTAAAAGGACAAAAATCTGTTATCACTTTTTAAAATTCAGAAAAAATGGATTTTTATTAAAAAAAATTCGATTTTTTATATTGAAAACTAAAAACTCATTTTCTAGCTAAACTAAGCGTCCTACAGCTAAAAGGACAAAAATCTGTGATCACTTTTTAAAATTCAGAAAAAATGGATTTTTATTAAAAAAATTCGATTTTTTATATGGAAAACTAAAAACTCATTTTCTAGCTAAACTAAGCGTCCTACAGCTAAAAGGACAAAAATCTGTGATCACTTTTTAAAATTCAGAAAAAATGGATTTTTATTAAAAAAATTCGATTTTTTATATTGAAAACTAAAAACTCATTTTCTAGCTAAACTAAGCGTCTTACAGCTAAAAGGACAAAAATCTGTGATCACTTTAAAATTCAGAAAAAATGGATTTTTATTAAAAAAATTCGATTTTTTATATTGAAAACTAAAAACTCATTTTCTAGCTAAACTAAGCGTCCTACAGCTAAAAGGACAAAAATCTGTGATCACTTTTTAAAATTCAGAAAAAATGGATTTTTATTAAAAAATTCGATTTTTTATATGGAAAACTAAAAACTCATTTTCTAGCTAAACTAAGCGTCTTACAGCTAAAAGGACAAAAATCTGTGATCACTTTAAAATTCAGAAAAAATGGATTTTTATTAAAAAAAATTCGATTTTTTATATTGAAAACTAAAAACTCATTTTCTAGCTAAACTAAGCGTCCTACAGCTAAAAGGACAAAAATCTGTGATCACTTTTTAAAATTCAGAAAAAATGGATTTTTATTAAAAAAAAATTCGATTTTTTATATTGAAAACTAAAAACTCATTTTCTAGCTAAACTAAGCGTCCTACAGCTAAAAGGAAAAAAATCTGTGATCACTTTTTAAAATTCAGAAAAAATGGATTTTTATTAAAAAAATTCGATTTTTTATATTGAAAACTAAAAACTCATTTTCTAGCTAAACTAAGCGTCCTACAGCTAAAAGGACAAAAATCTGTGATCACTTTTTAAAATTCAGAAAAAATGGATTTTTATTAAAAAAATTCGATTTTTTATATTGAAAACTAAAAACTCATTTTCTAGCTAAACTAAGCGTCCTACAGCTAAAAGGACAAAAATCTGTGATCACTTTTTAAAATTCAGAAAAAATGGATTTTTATTAAAAAAAATTCGATTTTTTATATTGAAAACTAAAAACTCATTTTCTAGCTAAACAAAGCGTCCTACAGCTAAAAGGACAAAAATCTGTGATCACTTTTTAAAATTCAGAAAAAATGGATTTTTATTAAAAAAATTCGATTTTTTATATGGAAAACTAAAAACTCATTTTCTAGCTAAACTAAGCGTCCTACAGCTAAAAGGACAAAAATCTGTGATCACTTTTTAAAATTCAGAAAAAATGGATTTTTATTAAAAAAAATCGATTTTTTATATTGAAAACTAAAAACTCATTTTCTAGCTAAACTAAGCGTCCTACAGCTAAAAGGACAAAAATCTGTGATCACTTTTTAAAATTCAGAAAAAATGGATTTTTATTAAAAAAAATTCGATTTTTTATATTGAAAACTAAAAACTCATTTTCTAGCTAAACAAAGCGTCCTACAGCTAAAAGGACAAAAATCTGTGATCACTTTTTAAAATTCAGAAAAAATGGATTTTTATTAAAAAAAATCGATTTTTTATATTGAAAACTAAAAACTCATTTTCTAGCTAAACTAAGCGTCCTACAGCTAAAAGGACAAAAATCTGTGATCACTTTTTAAAATTCAGAAAAAATGGATTTTTATTAAAAAAAATTCGATTTTTTATATTGAAAACTAAAAACTCATTTTCTAGCTAAACAAAGCGTCCTACAGCTAAAAGGACAAAAATCTGTGATCACTTTTTAAAATTCAGAAAAAATGGGTTTTTATTAAAAAAATTCGATTTTTATTAAAAAAATTCGATTTTTTATATTGAAAACTAAAAACTCATTTTCTAGCTAAACTAAGCGTCCTACAGCTAAAAGGAAAAAAATCTGTGATCACTTTTTAAAATTCAGAAAAAATGGATTTTTATTAAAAAAATTCGATTTTTTATATTGAAAACTAAAAACTCATTTTCTAGCTAAACTAAGCGTCCTACAGCTAAAAGGACAAAAATCTGTGATCACTTTTTAAAATTCAGAAAAAATGGGTTTTTATTAAAAAAATTCGATTTTTATTAAAAAAATTCGATTTTTTATATTGAAAACTAAAAACTCATTTTCTAGCTAAACTAAGCGTCCTACAGCTAAAAGGACAAAAATCTGTGATCACTTTTTAAAATTCAGAAAAAATGGGTTTTTATTAAAAAAAATTCGATTTTTATTAAAAAAATTCGATTTTTATTAAAAAAATTCGATTTTTATTAAAAAAATTCGATTTTTTATATTGAAAACTAAAAACTAATTTTCTAGCTAAACTAAGCGTCCTACAGCTAAAAGGATAAAAATCTGTGATCACTTTTTAAAATTCAGAAAAAATGGGTTTTTATTAAAAAAATTCGATTTTTATTAAAAAAAATCGATTTTTTATATTGAAAACTAAAAACTCATTTTCTAGCTAAACTAAGCGTCCTACATCTAAAAGGACAAAGATCTGTGAAAAGGATCAGAAAAAATGGGTTTTTATTAAAAAAAATTCGATTTTTATTAAAAAAAATTCGATTTTTTATATTGAAAACTAAAAACTAATTTTCTAGCTAAACTAAGCGTCCTACAGCTAAAAGGACAAAAATCTGTGATCACTTTTTAAAATTCAGAAAAAATGGGTTTTTATTAAAAAAATTCGATTTTTATTAAAAAAATTCGATTTTTATTAAAAAAATTCGATTTTTATTAAAAAAATTCGATTTTTATTAAAAAAATTCGATTTTTTATATTGAAAACTAAAAACTCATTTTCTAGCTAACTAAGCGTCCTACAGCTAAAAGGACAAAAATCTGTGATCACTTTTTAAAATTCAGAAAAAATGGGTTTTTATTAAAAAAATTCGATTTTTATTAAAAAAATTCGATTTTTTATATTGAAAACTAAAAACTCATTTTCTAGCTAAACTAAGCGTCCTACAGCTAAAAGGACAAAGATCTGTGAAAAGGATCAGAAAAAATGGGTTTTTATTAAAAAAAATTCGATTTTTATTAAAAAAAATTCGATTTTTTATATTGAAAACTAAAAACTAATTTTCTAGCTAAACTAAGCGTCCTACAGCTAAAAGGATAAAAATCTGTGATCACTTTTTAAAATTCAGAAAAAATGGGTTTTTATTAAAAAAATTCGATTTTTATTAAAAAAAATCGATTTTTTATATTGAAAACTAAAAACTCATTTTCTAGCTAAACTAAGCGTCCTACAGCTAAAAGGACAAAAATCTGTGATCACTTTTTAAAATTCAGAAAAAAATGGATTTTTATTAAAAAAATTCGATTTTTTATATGGAAAACTAAAAACTCATTTTCTAGCTAAACTAAGCGTCCTACAGCTAAAAGGACAAAAATCTGTGATCACTTTTTAAAATTCAGAAAAAAATGGATTTTTATTAAAAAAATTCGATTTTTTATATTGAAAACTAAAAACTCATTTTCTAGCTAAACTAAGCGTCCTACAGCTAAAAGGACAAAAATCTGTGATCACTTTTTAAAATTCAGAAAAAATTCGATTTTTATTAAAAAAATTCGATTTTTTATATTGAAAACTAAAAACTCATTTTCTAGCTAAACTAAGCGTCCTACAGCTAAAAGGACAAAAATCTGTGATCACTTTTTAAAATTCAGAAAAAATGGATTTTTATTAAAAAAATTCGATTTTTTATATGGAAAACTAAAAACTCATTTTCTAGCTAAACTAAGCGTCCTACAGCTAAAAGGACAAAAATCTGTGATCACTTTTTAAAATTCAGAAAAAAATGGATTTTTATTAAAAAAATTCGATTTTTTATATGGAAAACTAAAAACTCATTTTCTAGCTAAACTAAGCGTCCTACAGCTAAAAGGACAAAAATCTGTGATCACTTTTTAAAATTCAGAAAAAATGGATTTTTATTAAAAAAATTCGATTTTTTATATTGAAAACTAAAAACTCATTTTCTAGCTAAACTAAGCGTCCTACAGCTAAAAGGACAAAAATCTGTGATCACTTTTTAAAATTCAGAAAAAATGGGTTTTTATTAAAAAAATTCGATGTTTATTAAAAAAATTCGATTTTTATTAAAAAAATTCGATTTTTTATATTGAAAACTAAAAACTCATTTTCTAGCTAAACTAAGCGTCCTACAGCTAAAAGGACAAAAATCTGTGATCACTTTTTAAAATTCAGAAAAAATGGGTTTTTATTAAAAAAATTCGATTTTTATTAAAAAAATTCGATTTTTTATATTGAAAACTAAAAACTCATTTTCTAGCTAAACTAAGCGTCCTACAGCTAAAAGGACAAAAATCTGTGATCACTTTTTAAAATTCAGAAAAAATGGGTTTTTATTAAAAAAATTCGATTTTTATTAAAAAAATTCGATTTTTATTAAAAAAATTCGATTTTTATTAAAAAAATTCGATTTTTATTAAAAAAATTCGATTTTTATATTGAAAACTAAAAACTCATTTTCTAGCTAAACTAAGCGTCCTACATCTAAAAGGACAAAGATCTGTGAAAAGGATCAGAAAAAATGGGTTTTTATTAAAAAAAATTCGATTTTTTATATTGAAAACTAAAAACTAATTTTCTAGCTAAACTAAGCGTCCTACAGCTAAAAGGATAAAAATCTGTGATCACTTTTTAAAATTCAGAAAAAATGGGTTTTTATTAAAAAAATTCGATTTTTATTAAAAAAAATCGATTTTTTATATTGAAAACTAAAAACTCATTTTCTAGCTAAACTAAGCGTCCTACAGCTAAAAGGACAAAAATCTGTGATCACTTTTTAAAATTCAGAAAAAATGGGTTTTTATTAAAAAAATTCGATTTTTATTAAAAAAATTCGATTTTTATTAAAAAAATTCGATTTTTATTAAAAAAATTCGATTTTTATTAAAAAAATTCGATTTTTATATTGAAAACTAAAAACTCATTTTCTAGCTAAACTAAGCGTCCTACAGCTAAAAGGACAAAAATCTGTGATCACTTTTTAAAATTCAGAAAAAATGGATTTTTATTAAAAAAATTCGATTTTTTATATGGAAAACTAAAAACTCATTTTCTAGCTAAACTAAGCGTCCTACAGCTAAAAGGACAAAAATCTGTGATCACTTTTTAAAATTCAGAAAAAATGGATTTTTATTAAAAAAATTCGATTTTTTATATTGAAAACTAAAAACTCATTTTCTAGCTAAACTAAGCGTCTTACAGCTAAAAGGACAAAAATCTGTGATCACTTTTTAAAATTCAGAAAAAATGGATTTTTATTAAAAAAATTCGATTTTTTATATGGAAAACTAAAAACTCATTTTCTAGCTAAACTAAGCGTCCTACAGCTAAAAGGACAAAAATCTGTGATCACTTTTTAAAATTCAGAAAAAATGGATTTTTATTAAAAAAATTCGATTTTTTATATTGAAAACTAAAAACTCATTTTCTAGCTAAACTAAGCGTCTTACAGCTAAAAGGACAAAAATCTGTGATCACTTTAAAATTCAGAAAAAATGGATTTTTATTAAAAAAATTCGATTTTTTATATTGAAAACTAAAAACTCATTTTCTAGCTAAACTAAGCGTCCTACAGCTAAAAGGACAAAAATCTGTGATCACTTTTTAAAATTCAGAAAAAATGGATTTTTATTAAAAAATTCGATTTTTTATATGGAAAACTAAAAACTCATTTTCTAGCTAAACTAAGCGTCTTACAGCTAAAAGGACAAAAATCTGTGATCACTTTAAAATTCAGAAAAAATGGATTTTTATTAAAAAAAATTCGATTTTTTATATTGAAAACTAAAAACTCATTTTCTAGCTAAACTAAGCGTCCTACAGCTAAAAGGACAAAAATCTGTGATCACTTTTTAAAATTCAGAAAAAATGGATTTTTATTAAAAAAAATTCGATTTTTTATATTGAAAACTAAAAACTCATTTTCTAGCTAAACTAAGCGTCCTACAGCTAAAAGGACAAAAATCTGTGATCACTTTTTAAAATTCAGAAAAAATGGATTTTTATTAAAAAAATTCGATTTTTTATATTGAAAACTAAAAACTCATTTTCTAGCTAAACTAAGCGTCCTACAGCTAAAAGGACAAAAATCTGTGATCACTTTTTAAAATTCAGAAAAAATGGATTTTTATTAAAAAAAATTCGATTTTTTATATTGAAAACTAAAAACTCATTTTCTAGCTAAACAAAGCGTCCTACAGCTAAAAGGACAAAAATCTGTGATCACTTTTTAAAATTCAGAAAAAATGGATTTTTATTAAAAAAATTCGATTTTTTATATGGAAAACTAAAAACTCATTTTCTAGCTAAACTAAGCGTCCTACAGCTAAAAGGACAAAAATCTGTGATCACTTTTTAAAATTCAGAAAAAATGGATTTTTATTAAAAAAAATCGATTTTTTATATTGAAAACTAAAAACTCATTTTCTAGCTAAACTAAGCGTCCTACAGCTAAAAGGACAAAAATCTGTGATCACTTTTTAAAATTCAGAAAAAATGGATTTTTATTAAAAAAAATTCGATTTTTTATATTGAAAACTAAAAACTCATTTTCTAGCTAAACAAAGCGTCCTACAGCTAAAAGGACAAAAATCTGTGATCACTTTTTAAAATTCAGAAAAAATGGGTTTTTATTAAAAAAATTCGATTTTTATTAAAAAAATTCGATTTTTTATATTGAAAACTAAAAACTCATTTTCTAGCTAAACTAAGCGTCCTACAGCTAAAAGGAAAAAAATCTGTGATCACTTTTTAAAATTCAGAAAAAATGGATTTTTATTAAAAAAATTCGATTTTTTATATTGAAAACTAAAAACTCATTTTCTAGCTAAACTAAGCGTCCTACAGCTAAAAGGACAAAAATCTGTGATCACTTTTTAAAATTCAGAAAAAATGGGTTTTTATTAAAAAAATTCGATTTTTATTAAAAAAATTCGATTTTTTATATTGAAAACTAAAAACTCATTTTCTAGCTAAACTAAGCGTCCTACAGCTAAAAGGACAAAAATCTGTGATCACTTTTTAAAATTCAGAAAAAATGGGTTTTTATTAAAAAAAATTCGATTTTTATTAAAAAAATTCGATTTTTATTAAAAAAAATTCGATTTTTATTAAAAAAAATTCGATTTTTTATATTGAAAACTAAAAACTAATTTTCTAGCTAAACTAAGCGTCCTACAGCTAAAAGGACAAAAATCTGTGATCACTTTTTAAAATTCAGAAAAAATGGGTTTTTATTAAAAAAATTCGATTTTTATTAAAAAAATTCGATTTTTATTAAAAAAATTCGATTTTTTATATTGAAAACTAAAAACTCATTTTCTAGCTAACTAAGCGTCCTACAGCTAAAAGGACAAAAATCTGTGATCACTTTTTAAAATTCAGAAAAAATGGGTTTTTATTAAAAAAATTCGATTTTTATTAAAAAAATTCGATTTTTTATATTGAAAACTAAAAACTCATTTTCTAGCTAAACTAAGCGTCCTACAGCTAAAAGGACAAAAATCTGTGATCACTTTTTAAAATTCAGAAAAAATGGGTTTTTATTAAAAAAATTCGATTTTTATTAAAAAAATTCGATTTTTATTAAAAAAATTCGATTTTTTATATTGAAAACTAAAAACTCATTTTCTAGCTAAACTAAGCGTCCTACAGCTAAAAGGACAAAGATCTGTGAAAAGGATCAGAAAAAATGGGTTTTTATTAAAAAAAATTCGATTTTTATTAAAAAAAATTCGATTTTTTATATTGAAAACTAAAAACTAATTTTCTAGCTAAACTAAGCGTCCTACAGCTAAAAGGATAAAAATCTGTGATCACTTTTTAAAATTCAGAAAAAATGGGTTTTTATTAAAAAAATTCGATTTTTATTAAAAAAAATCGATTTTTTATATTGAAAACTAAAAACTCATTTTCTAGCTAAACTAAGCGTCCTACAGCTAAAAGGACAAAAATCTGTGATCACTTTTTAAAATTCAGAAAAAAATGGATTTTTATTAAAAAAATTCGATTTTTTATATGGAAAACTAAAAACTCATTTTCTAGCTAAACTAAGCGTCCTACAGCTAAAAGGACAAAAATCTGTGATCACTTTTTAAAATTCAGAAAAAAATGGATTTTTATTAAAAAAATTCGATTTTTTATATTGAAAACTAAAAACTCATTTTCTAGCTAAACTAAGCGTCCTACAGCTAAAAGGACAAAAATCTGTGATCACTTTTTAAAATTCAGAAAAAATTCGATTTTTATTAAAAAAATTCGATTTTTTATATTGAAAACTAAAAACTCATTTTCTAGCTAAACTAAGCGTCCTACAGCTAAAAGGACAAAAATCTGTGATCACTTTTTAAAATTCAGAAA
The DNA here is from genome assembly GCA_949628195.1 of Phasia obesa. Classification (NCBI taxonomy): domain Eukaryota; kingdom Metazoa; phylum Arthropoda; class Insecta; order Diptera; family Tachinidae; genus Phasia; species Phasia obesa. The sequence continues at coordinate 5,864,690 of OX451216.1, forward strand.
AAATGGATTTTTATTAAAAAAATTCGATTTTTTATATGGAAAACTAAAAACTCATTTTCTAGCTAAACTAAGCGTCCTACAGCTAAAAGGACAAAAATCTGTGATCACTTTTTAAAATTCAGAAAAAAATGGATTTTTATTAAAAAAATTCGATTTTTTATATGGAAAACTAAAAACTCATTTTCTAGCTAAACTAAGCGTCCTACAGCTAAAAGGACAAAAATCTGTGATCACTTTTTAAAATTCAGAAAAAATGGATTTTTATTAAAAAAATTCGATTTTTTATATTGAAAACTAAAAACTCATTTTCTAGCTAAACTAAGCGTCCTACAGCTAAAAGGACAAAAATCTGTGATCACTTTTTAAAATTCAGAAAAAATGGGTTTTTATTAAAAAAATTCGATGTTTATTAAAAAAATTCGATTTTTATTAAAAAAATTCGATTTTTTATATTGAAAACTAAAAACTCATTTTCTAGCTAAACTAAGCGTCCTACAGCTAAAAGGACAAAAATCTGTGATCACTTTTTAAAATTCAGAAAAAATGGGTTTTTATTAAAAAAATTCGATTTTTATTAAAAAAATTCGATTTTTTATATTGAAAACTAAAAACTCATTTTCTAGCTAAACTAAGCGTCCTACAGCTAAAAGGACAAAAATCTGTGATCACTTTTTAAAATTCAGAAAAAATGGGTTTTTATTAAAAAAATTCGATTTTTATTAAAAAAATTCGATTTTTATTAAAAAAATTCGATTTTTATTAAAAAAATTCGATTTTTATATTGAAAACTAAAAACTCATTTTCTAGCTAAACTAAGCGTCCTACATCTAAAAGGACAAAGATCTGTGAAAAGGATCAGAAAAAATGGGTTTTTATTAAAAAAAATTCGATTTTTTATATTGAAAACTAAAAACTAATTTTCTAGCTAAACTAAGCGTCCTACAGCTAAAAGGATAAAAATCTGTGATCACTTTTTAAAATTCAGAAAAAATGGGTTTTTATTAAAAAAATTCGATTTTTATTAAAAAAAATCGATTTTTTATATTGAAAACTAAAAACTCATTTTCTAGCTAAACTAAGCGTCCTACAGCTAAAAGGACAAAAATCTGTGATCACTTTTTAAAATTCAGAAAAAATAGATTTTTATTAAAAAAATTCGATTTTTTATATGGAAAACTAAAAACTCATTTTCTAGCTAAACTAAGCGTCCTACAGCTAAAAGGACAAAAATCTGTGATCACTTTTTAAAATTCAGAAAAAATAGATTTTTATTAAAAAAATTCGATTTTTTATATGGAAAACTAAAAACTCATTTTCTAGCTAAACTAAGCGTCCTACAGCTAAAAGGACAAAAATCTGTGATCACTTTTTAAAATTCAGAAAAAATAGATTTTTATTAAAAAAATTCGATTTTTTATATGGAAAACTAAAAACTCATTTTCTAGCTAAACTAAGCGTCCTACAGCTAAAAGGACAAAAATCTGTGATCACTTTTTAAAATTCAGAAAAAAATGGATTTTTATTAAAAAAATTCGATTATATGGAAAACTAAAAACTCATTTTCTAGCTAAACTAAGCGTCCTACAGCTAAAAGGACAAAAATCTGTGATCACTTTTTAAAATTCAGAAAAAATGGATTTTTATTAAAAAAATTCGATTTTTTATATTGAAAACTAAAAACTCATTTTCTAGCTAAACTAAGCGTCCTACAGCTAAAAGGACAAAAATCTGTGATCACTTTTTAAAATTCAGAAAAAATTCGATTTTTATTAAAAAAATTCGATTTTTTATATTGAAAACTAAAAACTCATTTTCTAGCTAAACTAAGCGTCCTACAGCTAAAAGGACAAAAATCTGTGATCACTTTTTAAAATTCAGAAAAAATAGATTTTTATTAAAAAAATTCGATTTTTTATATGGAAAACTAAAAACTCATTTTCTAGCTAAACTAAGCGTCCTACAGCTAAAAGGACAAAAATCTGTGATCACTTTTTAAAATTCAGAAAAAATAGATTTTTATTAAAAAAATTCGATTTTTTATATGGAAAACTAAAAACTCATTTTCTAGCTAAACTAAGCGTCCTACAGCTAAAAGGACAAAAATCTGTGATCACTTTTTAAAATTCAGAAAAAATAGATTTTTATTAAAAAAATTCGATTTTTTATATGGAAAACTAAAAACTCATTTTCTAGCTAAACTAAGCGTCCTACAGCTAAAAGGACAAAAATCTGTGATCACTTTTTAAAATTCAGAAAAAAATGGATTTTTATTAAAAAAATTCGATTTTTTATATGGAAAACTAAAAACTCATTTTCTAGCTAAACTAAGCGTCCTACAGCTAAAAGGACAAAAATCTGTGATCACTTTTTAAAATTCAGAAAAAATGGATTTTTATTAAAAAAATTCGATTTTTTATATTGAAAACTAAAAACTCATTTTCTAGCTAAACTAAGCGTCCTACAGCTAAAAGGACAAAAATCTGTGATCACTTTTTAAAATTCAGAAAAAATGGGTTTTTATTAAAAAAATTCGATTTTTATTAAAAAAAATTCGATTTTTTATATTGAAAACTAAAAACTAATTTTCTAGCTAAACTAAGCGTCCTACAGCTAAAAGGATAAAAATCTGTGATCACTTTTTAAAATTCAGAAAAAATGGGTTTTTATTAAAAAAATTCGATTTTTATTAAAAAAAATCGATTTTTTATATTGAAAACTAAAAACTCATTTTCTAGCTAAACTAAGCGTCCTACAGCTAAAAGGACAAAAATCTGTGATCACTTTTTAAAATTCAGAAAAAATAGATTTTTATTAAAAAAATTCGATTTTTTATATGGAAAACTAAAAACTCATTTTCTAGCTAAACTAAGCGTCCTACAGCTAAAAGGACAAAAATCTGTGATCACTTTTTAAAATTCAGAAAAAATAGATTTTTATTAAAAAAATTCGATTTTTTATATGGAAAACTAAAAACTCATTTTCTAGCTAAACTAAGCGTCCTACAGCTAAAAGGACAAAAATCTGTGATCACTTTTTAAAATTCAGAAAAAATAGATTTTTATTAAAAAAATTCGATTTTTTATATGGAAAACTAAAAACTCATTTTCTAGCTAAACTAAGCGTCCTACAGCTAAAAGGACAAAAATCTGTGATCACTTTTTAAAATTCAGAAAAAATAGATTTTTATTAAAAAAATTCGATTTTTTATATGGAAAACTAAAAACTCATTTTCTAGCTAAACTAAGCGTCCTACAGCTAAAAGGACAAAAATCTGTGATCACTTTTTAAAATTCAGAAAAAATAGATTTTTATTAAAAAAATTCGATTTTTTATATGGAAAACTAAAAACTCATTTTCTAGCTAAACTAAGCGTCCTACAGCTAAAAGGACAAAAATCTGTGATCACTTTTTAAAATTCAGAAAAAAATGGATTTTTATTAAAAAAATTCGATTTTTTATATGGAAAACTAAAAACTCATTTTCTAGCTAAACTAAGCGTCCTACAGCTAAAAGGACAAAAATCTGTGATCACTTTTTAAAATTCAGAAAAAATGGATTTTTATTAAAAAAATTCGATTTTTTATATTGAAAACTAAAAACTCATTTTCTAGCTAAACTAAGCGTCCTACAGCTAAAAGGACAAAAATCTGTGATCACTTTTTAAAATTCAGAAAAAATTCGATTTTTATTAAAAAAATTCGATTTTTTATATTGAAAACTAAAAACTCATTTTCTAGCTAAACTAAGCGTCCTACAGCTAAAAGGACAAAAATCTGTGATCACTTTTTAAAATTCAGAAAAAATAGATTTTTATTAAAAAAATTCGATTTTTTATATGGAAAACTAAAAACTCATTTTCTAGCTAAACTAAGCGTCCTACAGCTAAAAGGACAAAAATCTGTGATCACTTTTTAAAATTCAGAAAAAATAGATTTTTATTAAAAAAATTCGATTTTTTATATGGAAAACTAAAAACTCATTTTCTAGCTAAACTAAGCGTCCTACAGCTAAAAGGACAAAAATCTGTGATCACTTTTTAAAATTCAGAAAAAAATGGATTTTTATTAAAAAAATTCGATTTTTTATATGGAAAACTAAAAACTCATTTTCTAGCTAAACTAAGCGTCCTACAGCTAAAAGGACAAAAATCTGTGATCACTTTTTAAAATTCAGAAAAAATGGATTTTTATTAAAAAAATTCGATTTTTTATATTGAAAACTAAAAACTCATTTTCTAGCTAAACTAAGCGTCCTACAGCTAAAAGGACAAAAATCTGTGATCACTTTTTAAAATTCAGAAAAAATTCGATTTTTATTAAAAAAATTCGATTTTTTATATTGAAAACTAAAAACTCATTTTCTAGCTAAACTAAGCGTCCTACAGCTAAAAGGACAAAAATCTGTGATCACTTTTTAAAATTCAGAAAAAATGGATTTTTATTAAAAGAATTCGATTTTTTATATGGAAAACTAAAAACTCATTTTCTAGCTAAACTAAGCGTCCTACAGGACAAAAATCTGTGATCACTTTTTAAAATTCAGAAAAAATGGATTTTTATTAAAAAAATTCGATTTTTTATATTGAAAACTAAAAACTCATTTTCTAGCTAAACTAAGCGTCCTACAGCTAAAAGGATAAAAATTTGTGATCACTTTTTAAAATTCAGAAAAAATGGATTTTTATTAAAAAAATTCGATTTTTTATATGGAAAACTAAAAACTCATTTTCTAGCTAAACTAAGCGTCCTACAGCTAAAAGGACTAAAATCTGTGATTACTTATAAAATTCATAAAAATGAGCTTGACTACAAATTTTAAATTTACAATATTTCGACTAATAAAATTTGAAATTTAGAACTGAGTATAAAAGTTACAATATATTGTACGCATGTGTTTTTTATTTTTACAATGAAAACTTGAAGTTTTAGGTTTTCGGTTTTTAGTGATATAAATGTGTTTTCAAGTTTGAGAGAATATTACGTATTAATTTGTCGATTAAAGCAATATTTAAAAATTATCCCAAACGTGCCTGAGAAATTTTATGGTGAAATTATATTTTTTTTACTAAAAAGTACGAAAAATGGCTTTAAAAGGAAATATAAAAAGTAACAGAAGACTAAAACTAAACATCTTATTGTAAAATATGAATAAAATTAGTAATCAAAAATTTATGTGCTGTTTCTGTATTCCAAGAAAGAAAATAACGAATTTAAGCCTCATTGAAAGATTTAAATTTAAGTGTAAAAAATTTAAAAATAATTTTCTCAGTATCATTTTATGGCTACAATCTTAATTTATGTTTCTTTTTCGTCTTATTGATCGTTTTCTCTTCAGAGATTCAATTTAATAATTCAAAACATCGTTAATAATAAATTCCTCTTCATTTTAATAAAAGGATTTAAAAATTGCATATAAAATTCAAACAAATTTCCGCTGAATTGTTTTGTTGTTGTATTTTTATAATAAAAACTGCTTGTGTTTAGTGTAACTGACACCTTTTTTTTTTCTTTAATAAAGTGAATGAGTGGTGAACGGTGGACGTTGACCTATTACCAAGGCATACAATTAATTGCTTATTTTCTTAAGATCTGTTTAGTCTGATTTTTTTGCAAACGAGGCAATTTAATTAAAATACCAAGCTGTGCTGAGCAGAGCAGAGCAGACGATAACTGAAACTAAAAAATTCACACACTGTAACACACTTATGGTATCATCTATAACAATTGTTTACGAATGGCTTTTAAAAGCAAAATAAGTTAACAAAAAATTTTGTTTTATTTTTATTTATGCCTTGTGTATTCTTTTGTAACGTTTTATAACAAAACTGAAATATTAACGGAAACTTTTTTATCAATATTACGACATTATGACATTTTAATCTTAAATAAAAATATTTAATGAGTAATTTTAAAATAAACAGTTGCATGAGCACGCTCATCTAATGAGTGTGCTCGTGAAGTCATGAGCAAACGGTCATACTCGAACAAACATTTCTTTATCTTGCTCATGACGGTTTTCAATAGAGAAGAGTAAAATTGGTGGGAAAATGATCAACAACAGCACGAATTGCTTGCACACTAGGCCGATTATGTTGACCGTTAAAAATAGACGACTATGAACTTCGCGAACCGATTTATATCGATAACAAAGGGTTATCGCATAATATTACATTAAAAAAATGTGTTTACAGGAAATAATATACTCTTCAAAAATTGATTAAATCAAAAATCATAAAAACTTACCTTTAAAATTTAAAGATCCATTTGATATGGCATCTAAAATAGGTGGAGGTTGCATACACATGTTCGAAGTGCTAATTGCACCATCTACAACACCAATATTGTTTAAAACATTAGTTTCACTTGGATTAATATTACAGAAATCGGGATCATCGGCATCAAAAAGAACACTATCTTCCCATTCGGAAACAATATTCGAAGTTGTTGGACGATTTCTCATTTTAAAAACTTTTAACTGAAAATGAAAAAAAAAACGTTTATACACTCTGTTAAATAAATATAGCATTTTTGTTTGTGAAAATTATACCTCCCAATGTTCTAATATTTTTTTTTACTTGTAAAAAGTTACAACAAATCTGGGATCGTCCGATTCCCTTTCACCTGTTTCTCCAAATTCAATGTCAAAAATCGTCAAAATGATATTTTATTGTAAAAAAATATGTATCAAGTTTGCAAATTTTAAATTATACTGTCCTCTTTTGGACCTTTTTATGAATATTTGATTAATTTCCCCTATTACCCTAAGTTTATTTTTTTAAATCTTATTTTACTCAAAGGGACCAGCATATTGGACATAGACAATTAAGCAATAAAACAATTATGCAACTTTGAAATATTTTATTTAGTGCCTTGATGGACTGTTTGGTAGTGCGCTAGTCTAGTAGTCTGGGGGTTGCGGGTTCGATTCCCGCCAAAGACTCTGGGTGTTTTCTGAAAAAAACAAAAGGCTCTGGTGGTAGTGTTGTCTTAAAAAAATGATGTTAATCTGTATCTAAATCTACACATACATATGTATCTATGTCTATACATATGTATATGTATGTAATAAAAATGTAACATGATCATTTCTCTTCATGAAATATTTTTTTAAAATGTCATTGCTGTTGCAGAAAGTAATCGAAATGGAATACAATACAGCAATTTTTAGAATTTTTGTCTGTCTGTCTGTGTTCGCATCACGTAAAAAATGCTCGAAGAATTTTTTTTAATCAAATTTTGTGAGGAGGTATTTTTTGTAGTATCTTCATTCAATTAAAGGATACTTTATTTATTCCACTGAAAACTTGGCATCACCTATTATTATGTCAGCGGAATATTTTAAACACTTTTTACAGAACTCCACAATAATTTTAGAATTTTATATAAATTTTAGTATTTTTTCCAGAGATGGGTACCTCTATAAAAAGAAAATACATAAAACATAAATGAAGCACTATAAAAGTAAGTCTTAAAATTTGGCGAACAAAATATTGCCAGGACGCCTACAAAACGTGGTGGGCACAGCTAGTATATATAATAAAACAGTAACAGGACCATTTCTGTACAAGAAATATATTTGGAAAAATTTGTTGCTGCTGCAGTTAGTAATGGAAATGGAATACAATACAAAACAAAACAAAACTTTTATTTTTCTGTCTGTCTGTCTGTCTGATGAATTTTTAAAAAAATTCTATGAGGAGGTACCTTAGTATCCAGATTCCAATATAGGATACTTCTTTTCCGCAAAAAAAAGCAAGAAAGTACGCCGATTTTTTTACCGATTTAAAAGTACTGCAAACATCTTTTATTTTTGAAAGCAGTATAAGTATAAGCAATGTTGCGCAACAGATGGCGTTGTTTTAAAATAATTAGTAACTCATTTCCTGTCTCTCTTTTACAAAGCTTTACAATAATTTTTAGAATATTATATAAATTTTAGAATTTTATCCAGGGATGGGTACCTTTATATAAAGTAAATACGTAAAAGTCTTAAAATTTGGTATGGATCGAAAAAAATATTATGTCAGGACGTACGCATAAAATAGTACGCGGACAGGCACACAAACATTTCGACAGTGTTGTACAACATGATAATTATCTGTGATTAAAACTTTTTGATCTTTCGTACAACCGACATACAACTTAATACAACAAGCCTACGAATGTTGCAATCTCGTTTACAACCTACTCAAGTTTTAGCAACGGTCGGTCGTATTATCTGTGGTTTGCTTTAGAAATTCATAACTAACCATAAGCCAAAATTGCTTTAGTTATTTCACAAAGTGTACATACATATGTACATATATTCTCTACTACACACTTATTGTGTAAAGTTATGGTTTGTTTTTAAATTATTTATAAATACATACATTTATTTTGTATATAAGTCTGTTGCATGTTCTGCATAAATGCGTGTTCATATTTCTTTCAAGTTTTAAAATAATTTAATTTATTTGGTATTTGAAAAGGTAAAAGTTCGCATTTTGAAATTTACAAATGTCAACAATAAATAAAAATGAAGATGCATGTAAATTGTGGTTGGCCATAAAGACTTTAAAAATGCTTTGAATAAAAATCGCTCGTTCAGAAGGTGCTTCCACACACTTAAAGTTTGGACGGACATTTGTTCAAACCAATGATTTATCCAATTGGTAATTAATACATGTAGAATGAGACCTAAAACGCAAACCGTCCAACCAAAGTCACCATAATGAAATTTAGACTCAAAATTTACCTTGCTAACACTTTTTATATGTATGTATGTATATATAATCGTCTCTACGCAACTGATAAATTTAGTTTAACATTTTATTATTTTGTTATTTAAATGCTGTTTATTAGCAGAAGAAAAAATATTAATATAAAACATAAAAATTGTACCAAATTCATAGTTGTTAGATTAACTTTTTATGGTTTTATTTCAAAAAGTAATATGTCAAACAGTTATCTAACAGATAGTAAACGAGATAGTATACTTATAACCGAAATCATAAAAAAAACTGATTTATAATTTTGTGTATGATATAATAATAATAATAAAAACTAATTTCCTTTCTTTTTGGCGCCGTAATAACGTTCTGTCGAGAGTATTTTAAAAAAGCCAGCCATTTCAGGAAATTGGTTGTCGGGGTAATCAAAAAAATAAAGCCGGTTAACTTGTTTTATAAACATAATAGCTATCGCCGGTATGCTTCGCTACACCGATCCACAAAAAATACAATAAACTCTTAGAAGAAAAGTATGGCCAACCTTAAACTCAAAAACGCACGATATTCTCACAACAAAACTGTTTCAGTTTATATGCAAGATACGACTCTCGCGGGATTATCCACATTAGTATGAGTATTAGGTTAGGTTAGGTTAAAAAAGGTTGTGCCAGGAATGGCACATCCACTCCATTGTGATTCCCTTCAGCTAACTATAACTAAGCAATCCTTAAGCCGCCCGATTTCTTTGATGAAGCCGACGACATCATCAATTTTACACCACGCGATGTCGAAGAGCCCATCGAGAAATCTTTCACCTAGTCATCTAAGCCTGTGACGTTGTAATACCGTCCAGTGACACTTAATATGCTATACAGTTTCCAATTCCTCTTCGTCCATGCACATCCTACAAAAGTCCGATGTACCGGTGCCACATCTGCTGGTTCTTGCTCTAGTGGCGCAATCGCCAGTGGGCACACCTACCACGACTCTCTTTGCAGCATCTAGTCTGGGCCAAAATGCCCGCGAGATTCTGCAATCCCCCCTAACTTCCCAAGATGGGTTACTTTTCTTAGCTATCCAATCGGATATAAACCTATAGTAGTGGATAAACGGTGGCATCCCCGATTCTACCCTAACTAAATTGTTTTTCTCCGAGCCCATGGACATTGTAATGACCCGGAGCCCAGCACAATCTGACCTTATACTTGTCCGTCAGCACATTAATAGCCCTTTTGCACTCGCTTATCAGTGTCCTTCCAGGGCTTTAAGTGCCGCTTGGCTATTAACGTACAGTGTAACATCCATTCCTTCTGAAACGTGTGTATGAGGGTTACTTGTGCAACTTTTCAATACTCTAGATGTTGTAGTTCTCTAGGTATGGGAGGTACCAAGCCCACTGTATGCACAGTAGTATTAGAGTTACTTGTGCAAAGTTGCAAGACTACCTATTGCAGATCTCCAGGTAGACGGTAATAAATGTTTACTCTGTATGGGAGGTACCACGCTCACTATTCCAATCCAGCCTGTGTTTCGCTAAACTATGTGTATTAATAATGGGATTACTGGCGCAAAATTTCAAAGATCTACATATTATAGTTTTCTAGCTACTTAAAAAGTGGGCGTGGTCAATTTTTCTTTTCGTAAAAATCTAAGCTGGGTTATGATGAAGATTTAAAAAAAATCAATTGGCCAAATCGGAGCAGCTGTTCTTAAGTGATGCGATTACCAACCATTTTATTTATATAGAAGACTAGCTGTACCCGCCACCTCGTCAGAGTCTTTACAATATTTTATTCGATTTTGTTTTGAAAGCAATCCACACCAGGGGCCCTTACTTTTTTAATGATTCAGTTATGGTTTATGCATTTACTTTATATAAAGGGTCGCATCCCTACTAAAATATCTCGCTTTCAAAAATAAAAGGCGCCTTAAAGTATAAATATCGGTAATATTGAAATTTTATTAAAAACTGGTAGATAATTTGATGGCATATATTTTTTTAAGTTGCATGGTTCATTTGATCAGCACAATTTTTCACTACTATTTACAATAAATCTGGCCGTATAGCTTCAAGGGTCGCTCGAATATTGGCTTCCAATACTTCAAGAGTTGCTGGTTTGTCGGCATAAACCAATGACTTAAAATAGCTCCATAAAAAGAAATCCAGAGACATTGAACCACATGAACGAGGGGACCAGTATACAGGGCCACTTCTAAAAATAATTTTGTCACCAAATTGTTTTTTGCAATAAATTGATTGTTAAGCGAGCTGTAGAGCAAGTTGTGCCGTCTTGATGGAACCAAAATGTTATTGATGTTTAGCTGATTATTTTTGAAAACAATACAATACAAAGTCAGCATAGCTTGATAGTGCTCGCCATTCACCGTAACGTCAGCTCCTTGCTCATTTCGAAAGAAATAAGGACTGATGATGCCTCCAGCGTGTAAATCGCTCCAAACGGTCAAATTTAATAGATGTAATGGTGATTCGTTAAAGGTTTGAGGATTATCTTTAGAAAAACAGAAATGTCAACATACTTTGACATACTTAGCTGTCAAACAATAGTTATCGATATCGATAGTTCTCATGCAACTTAAGAAACACAATGTTATAATGAAAAAAATAATTAAACATTTTTAAGGACATCACGAGCTTTACAATTCTCAAATAAGATTTTTCAAGTTTCCTTCATACCCTGCATAGACAAAAGTGGGTAAATTCGTTCACCTCTGGTATATTTCTTTTATTTAAGGAAATCTTGTTTTGTCAACAGCGAAAAAATTAATACTTTTAAAGAGTCTTGGAAGTTATTTCGAAAAACTGTAGAATGTAAGGTCCTTGTAATCCTACTTCAAGCTATATCCAGCTTAATCCGTCTTGATTTATATTATCATCTGTAGGGTGTTAACTGAAAATTTTGCAACGCAGGCGCTTTTTTATTGCAGTTGTTTGTTGGTTCATTCACTTTAAAAGCGCATTCAAAATAGAAAATCAATAAGATTTTTTTAAATGAAAATGGCAATTGTTGCATTACACGACGTATGTACACATGTAATTTGTTTTTGTTATTATTGCTTATTTCTTTGTGTACCAAGATTTTGGTTGGTTGCTCTTCAAAACCAATTAATGTTGGTCATGGTTAAATGGTGCAACGAATGAAAAGGTTGGGGGGCGATGTATGTGTCTGATAAGTAGGTTGTGATGACATTATAATATTTTATACAGTTATGAGCCAAAAGAAATATTCTTGTTATAAACTGGGTCAATATGCTTGTATTGAAATTAAACACATAAAATATCTTACGTACAAAGTACAAGACTGCAGCTTTGTTTTTGAAGTGTGTCATGAGGGGTGGTTAATCTAGCATCTTAAACAAACATTACTTTTTTGTGGAATATAAAAGTGAAATCAAATTTACTTAATTGCAAAAAAAGTAGTCTTTAAATTATTGTGAACGCATAAAGAAGATAAATATAGGATGAGATAAAAGATTATTTCTTATTATTTTCAAACGTTAATATACATATTTTCTTAATATGAAATACTTCTTAAAATGGAAAGAACGATTGTGTAGAGAAAAATATGTCGTGGCAAGGCGAATTAATACTAGGAGATTGCACGAGCGAATTAGGCATTTTCGCCTCCTTTGCAGTTTTCAAAATTCATATATAAAAAAGTGTTGACAATTTTTTTTATATGGAGTTCGACAATTGGATTTTAAACATATGATGAGCTTTTTCGCTACTCCAATCACCTGTTATAAATTCGCCTTGATGTCTTGGTAAACAAGGCGAATCCATTTACCTGATTAAGGCGAATTCATTAAAATGTCTAAATTCCTCGAATTGTCAAACTTCGTTAAAAAAAATTAAAATTTTTTGGAGTTTTCAGTTTCGAACAGTGGGCAAATTAATAAAATATTAATTGCCACCTACCACCTGGCAAATAAGTTCGCCTTGATGGTGGCAATAAGCAATTAATTTTTTTTTCCGTTGTTCAAAATGTCAAACTCCTTTCATAAGCAGACAAAAACTAATTTATAGTATATGAAGTTTGCCATTTTGAGCATTCGAGTTAATTAATAAATGCGCTATTGTCACCATCTGATAAGAAAAAATATTGAAAAATAAATTTCTACTTCTTTTCAGCTGTAACTTGTATTATTTTTAAGCATTAAGATTTCCGTAAAACGCTTTTACAATTTTTTAAAAGAATTTTTCCACGAAACTCTTCCTAGCGAGGTTTCAATGCATTATTTTTTTTTTTATAAAAATGAAAAAACTTCCAGTGGAAGCCTGATACGTAATTAGATATTTTTTTAATCGAGTTTCTCTTTTAATCTATTAATAGGGAAAAATATTCAATCAAATAATAATGGCCGATTTGCCGCAATTGTTTTTGTGTTACTTTTAGATTCAGTCTATTGTTATTTTTTCCGTGAAGTGTCAACTTTGACCAAGCAATTTTAGGAGACCAAAAAACTTTTTGGTTACTTAAATTAGTTATAGAAGACAAAATATTAAAAATTTGTTATTAAAGACCTAAAAAATAAAATAAAAATAATGAATTAATAAATTAATTATTTAGGCTTAAGTTCTTAATTATGAAGAGATAAAGAAAAATTAGATACCAGCAAAGCAGAATGCATTTTCTAGACAGCTACGTTCGTCATCAGTAATCTTCGTATCGATCTACCCGGTAGTTTTAATTGTTATTAATTTTCTATTTAAACAAACTTATCAAAGAAATAGAATATGAGAAATTTTAAATTTTACTTATATTTCATAAAAAAATTAAAAATTAAAATTTCTCATATTCTATTTCTTTGATAAGTTTGTTTGTACTGCAGGGCCAAATTTTGTTTTGGTTGTTTATAATTGCAGTTATTTTTTCTGTAACCAAATAATATTAAAATAATAATAACAGTTATTCCAAGTCCCTGGTCTACACTAGTTATCTGTTTAACATTTTATATATGTATGTAAAATACCTAAATGTTGAATTCATAAAAACGAAATTTATTAGAAAATCTAGGAAAAACTACATTTACACTTTTTTCAATGCGGGCTAAGTTGAAAGAGAAATTTTGTAGAAAAAAAGAAAAAAACATAGAGCAAAAAGATTTACATAACGAGTGATTTTTTAAGAGCTTGAGAACTTTTTTAAAAAAAAAAACGCATAAAATTTGCAAAATCTCATCGGTTCTTTATTTGAAACGTTAGATTGGTCCATGACATTTACTTTTTGAAGATAATTTCATTTAAATGTTGACCGCGGCTGCGTCTTAGGTGGTCCATTCGGAAAGTCCAATTTTGGGCAACTTTTTCGAGCATTTCGGCCGGAATAGCCCGAATTTCTTCGGAAATGTTGTGTTCCAAAGCTGGAATAGTTGCTGGCTTATTTCTGTAGACTTTAGACTTGACGTAGCCCCACAAAAAATAGTCTAAAGGCGTCAAATCGCATGATCTTGGTGGCCAACTTACCGGTCCATTTCTTGAGATGAATTGTTCTCCGAAGTTTTCCCTCAAAATGGCCATAGAATCGCGAGCTGTGTGGCATGTAGCGCCATCTTGTTGAAACCACATGTCAACCAAGTTCAGTTGTTCCATTTTTGGCAACAAAAAGTTTGTTAGCATCGAACGATAGCGATCGCCATTCACCGTAACGTTGCGTCCAACAGCATCTTTGAAATGATTCCACCAGCGTACAAACCACACCAAACAGTGCATTTTTCGGGATGCATGGGCAGTTCTTGAACGGCTTCTGGTTGCTCTTCACTCCAAATGCGGCAATTTTGCTTATTTACGTAGCCATTCAACCAGAAATGAGCCTCATCGCTGAACAAAATTTGTCGATAAAACACATTTCGAACCGAACACTGATTTTGGTAATAAAATTCAATGATTTGCAAGCGTTGCTCGTTAGTAAGTCTATTCATGATGAAATGTCAAAGCATACTGAGCATCTTTCTCTTTGGCACCATGTCTGAAATCTCACGTGATCTGTCAAATACTAATGCATGAAAATCCTAACCTCAAAAAAATCACCCATTATAATGATGGATAAATTTTGTTGGCTATACTTAAAAGTTTGCTTCAACACATTATTATAAAATTTAAACTAATCCTCATTTTTGGAAAGGTTCCACCGTATGTGTATTGGTAATAAAGTACAGGTTCAATTAAAGCTTCGAATTATAAAAAATTCAAGATTAATGTTAGAAATATTGAGGATGATAAAGCTTCTAAAAACTATATAATAACCATTACTTATGTTCTGTATATCGACATATTTATAAATTAAATTTCAAAAAGGATTTACTCGTTTTATTGCTTTTGAAAAACGTCGAAAACATTAATTTGTAGAACTTGTTAAATTATTATATAATTATATGTGTTTAACTTTTAATGGTCATGCATTTAATTATTTACATATTTATTCCATTTTTATAGATTACTAACACACGTTGTGTGCGTCCTAACTATATTTTTTTTGGAATTTGCTTTGAAAGTTATTCACATCAAAATTGTAAGACTCTTACTTTATATAAAGGTATCCATCCCTGAAGAAAATTCTAAAATTTATACAAAATTCTAAAAATTATTGTACAGCTCTGCAAAAAACACACATTAAATGATTTATTTTAAAACAGCGCCATCTGTTGCGTAACATTGCTTAGAATATACTGCTTTCAAAAATAAAAGATGCCTTAAAGTATGCAGTCTAAGTCGGTAAAAAATCGGCGTGCTTTTACTGGGTTTTTTCCACTTTCTCTTGGAAATAATATATTTTTGCGGAAAAAAGTAACCTATATTGGAATTAGTATACAAAGGTACCTCCTCACAAAATTTTGTTAAAATCCATACAGTAGTTTTTACGGGATGCGAACACGAAGAAAAAGACACACAGACAGGATATGAGTTACTGTTTTATTATATGTAGTATTTATAGATATAGATGTATAAATTCTTATGTATCAGAATAAATAATAAACAATGACGACTTTTCGACTCTTTCACGGATAGCTGGGTCCCGATTTTTTTTTCGGACATAGTTACATTTTTATTTTCCAACCTTTTACCTAATTGTTTTCTTTTAAGGACCTTTATTATAACTTGCCAATAGCTAAAGTTAGGATTTTATCGGAGAGATAAGTAATTGCTCGTTATTATAAGTAAGCTAAAAATAACCTTTAACTATAATGTAAGGCAAGTTATAGCAAGAAGCCTTACTCTCGTTATTATAGCAAAAACCTACTTACATATCTTTTCTATAAAATCCTAACTTTAGCTATTGGCAAGATATTAATAAATTTATTAATATTGATTAATAAATTTATTGTTTGAATCCTCTAAACATAACCTTTCATGTCACATATTTTACTTTCTATCTAAATTGGGCTGCAAACAATATGTAAAGAGGCAAATGCTACATTTAGTTTTATTAGAGTTTAAAAAGATCCATCTCACGAATTTAAAAAAATATTTAACATAAAAAAGGACACATAAAATAACTATTGACACCTTCTGAAGGCATGCGTGTTCCTGGCACCATACCTACATATGTATGTAACAGAAAAAGGGCCCCATCAAAAAAATTAATGCAGAAAAAATCTTCACTGTAAATCATTCAAACCCCAAGGGGGGAAAATAATGAGCAAATTTTACAAATGTTTACACAAACAAAACACATACATACTTACATTTTGTTAATAATATAAATTATATCGTTTAAAGAACTGAATGAACAACGACTTTTACTAAAAATAACAATTTATGCAAAAATTTTATTACACAGAAGGAACGCGGCTGACAGGTTTTTACAATAAACACACTCAATAACTTAAACACAAACACTTTTAAAACACTCTATTTTTATTAATTTAAACATTATTTTTTTGTTTTACTTTATAGAAATAAAACTCTAATTTAAAAATTTGCCAAATATAAAATTTTACAATTGAGCAAAAAAGTTTACTTGTAAAGCAAAACACGATAGACACACACACAAACACGTTTGAATTATTTATTTTCTAAACAATGCAAATTGTCGTATGGTATTCACTACGAACTAGCAACACAACAAACTAACAGCATTGCCATGTTCAATTAGTAAAATACATATCGACATTTGGCAGTTTACGTCAAACTATATTCTTATAAGAAAAAAAAAATACAAATTGAGAAAAGAAAGTAAAACAAGAAAATTTTAAGAAATCTTGTTATTGTTTTTGGTAATTTTAAACACTACTTGCAATAAAATTTTTTTAAAATAATTAAACTCTACGAGTAGATGGTGTGTTGTTCTGGTAAATTGTTAAGAAAATTACCCTCATAAAAAATGGATGACAATTTATGGTAAGATTTCAGAAATTTTATAGAAACGTAGACAAATTGCAATTTTATAATTTCTTATCTCTGTTGACTACGCTCAGAGTATAGATATTAAAAAAGATAATAATACAAAGAAAATAACTTTATAGGCCTAGAAGAGTGGTATTTTGACTATTATGAGTCATTTATAATGATTTAAAACTTTTCTCGCTTCTTGTAGGCTCATAGAACTAGAATCTGCTCTGTTGGACGACTGCAATGTCAACGACATTTATGCGATTTGCCAAGGCAAGGCTATACCAGAAGCTTTACGGCCAGATGTGTGGCAAGTGTGCCTGGATGTGAGACATAAAAGTGATCAAATGTCTCTGTTCAACGAGATCTACGATTTGCCATTTCAAAACACACTACGCGAAAATTGCCAAAAAATGGTAGAGCGAATAGGCAACGATGAGGAGGATAAAGTGTCAGTTTTATCGGACTTGGAATCGATTTTAACATTCTATTGTAAAAACCGCAACCTTCAGTATGAGAGTGATAACGGATGGATTGAATTGTTGCTGCCTCTGTTGGCCCTAAAGCTTAATCGTTCGGACACCTACAATCTGTTTGAAGCTATACGTGATACCTACATACCCAAGGGTTGCAAACCAAAAGGAAATGTATTCCATGTCTTTCGTCTGTTAATACTATATCATGATCCAGAGCTGTGCACTATGTTGGATACTAAAAAGATTTCACCAGACTTGTATTCCCAACAGTGGTTCCAATGCATATTCGCTTCTAGCTGCAGCTTGTCTGTCATTCTTTCAATGTGGGATTTATATTTTCAACATGCTGATCCATTTTTGGTGTTTTTCTTGGGTTTAATTATTTTGATCAATGGACGAGATCAAATTTTGGCTATGAAAGATGCACCCAAGGAAAGTATTATAAAATTCTTATCAAATATGCCTTGTGCTTTGGACACCGATGATGTGGTTGATTTTTGCTCATTAGCTCAGTACTATTCAATGAAAACACCAGGATCATTTAAGACCGATTTTCTAAAAGCTCTGTATGGAAAGCAAAATGAAAAACGTACCCAAGAGGAACCGTGTTTAGTTTCACAGGTAGGAATGGAAAGTTATTTCCTTAAAATAATTATTTAGAATTATTTTGCTCAATTATAAAAACTAAAAAAGTATAAAATGCTAAAAGTTTGCTTTTTTATTTTTAAATTAATTCATTTGTCTGTTTCGTAAAACGATTGCTTTTTTATACATTAAAACAAATTAAAGAGGATGGATATGTTTAACTTAAATTATGTTTTTTTTAATTTCTTATTTGTTTTCAGGCACTTTGTCTTCCAGTTTCCGTGTACGAGTTGGTTGAAAATTCATCTATTGAACTGACTTCACCGGATGCTGTGCGCTTTTTCTTAGTTGATTGCCGACCGGCAGACCAATATAACGCCGGCCATCTTTCTACAGCTTTTCATTTGGATTGTAACTTAATGCTGCAAGAACCTATAGCCTTTGCTACAGCCGTCCAAGGTTTACTATCAGCTCAACGTCAATCCATTGAAGCCAATTCAAATGCAGGGGGAGAACATTTGTGTTTTATGGGTAGTGGTCGTGTAGAGGAGGATCAATATACACACATGGTTGTAGCCTCCTTCCTTCAAAAGAACACTCAATATGTTTCTCTATTAAGTGGTGGCTACAATGCTATACACGATTATTTTGGCGATCATATGGCAGATTGCCTAGAGGATCATGATCCAGCGAAATGTATGGTATGCAGTAAGAGTAGTTCAACAGAAATACATGGCGTGCAAATGAGATCAAAAGCTGGCCAGGCAAAAAGAGATGCCTCAAGTAAACAGGGTTCTTCATCAGATTTCTTCAACCGCTTCTCCCAAGTTATGAAATTGAAATCGGCGGAAGTTAAAGGCAAATTAATGGACATTATTGTTAATCCTTCAAATGGTGCTGGTGCAACAACAGCTGCAGGAGATACTGGCATTCAAGCAGCTGAGCAACAACGCCATGTTTCAGCAGCAGATAGAAATGGTAAACGTTATCGTAATGTGGCGCCAGTTTTCAGTATTGATGATGAGCATGACGGCGATTTGGATGGTGGCCACCATACCATACAAGACGAAAGCAGAGATTTTCCAGCAAATGCAGCGTCAAAATTATCAGGCGATTCTAAAGAAATTGTTAACCTTAATAACTATTTAAAATCGCCGGACATTATGAATGCCTTCAGATGTCAGGAGGTACACATCAACGGGTATATGTACGATTCGCATTTAATTATTACGCCAACACATTTGATTGTTTTGCGTGAATTGGGTAAAGGACAGGCCCAGATAATAGTTCGACGACCGTTGGCAAGCATTGTTAAAATTACAGCCAAAAAGAGGCATCGCGATTTAATAACATTCAAATATGGTTTCCCCGATGGTGATGGGCTACTAATTACGGATATGGATCGATTTCTTATACCAAACGCTAGTGAAGCAACAGCTATAGTATCTAAGCATATTGTTCAGACATTAGATGGTTCTAAATTAACGTAATTGTTATGTATTTATATGTAGAATTTAGAATAAAAAAACCCTTTAGCGCAGGAAACCCTGATTGTGTTAATTTATAATCACATTTCATAAACGAAAATGTTGAACTTTTAAGTTAATTTAAGTTAATAGCATTTTCATATATGGAGCTTCGTTATTTTTTTTTTTAATTTTGTTCGATAACAGAAAGCAATTAATTATATGAATTAAATATATTTTTTAACATTTTAGAATCTTTTTTTTTATATTTTTTATTTATCTAGCAAACTTTTATGTTATTTAATTTGTTAATCGTTATTTTTATCTGATAATTTATTTTTTATTTAACCTAAAATTTTAGAATTGAAAAAATTAAAAAAAGATTATAATTGGTTTGTATTTTCTCCAAAAACTATATTTAATTTCACGCTAGTTATTTTAAGTTATTTTTTCTTCATGCGTTAAAACTTTAGTTCAACCTAACGTATTTGCAACTTAATAAAATTATTTTATTACAATTAAATTTATATTCATGCCTTATTTATAAATACACCTAATTTAATTTAATTTTGAAATAGTAGATTATCAAAAATTTAGGACTTTTTACCACAGAAGCTTTTAAAGACATTAATAATTAATTAACTTTTGTAATATTCAGTTTATCAAAAGATAAGAATAAGAAGAAAACAGTTTTTTTTTTTCAATTATTAAACCGGACTCGTGAGCCCCAATCAATACTTTCAAAATACATGCGAACAATTCGTAAATAAATTATATTTCACCAATTATATTTACAACCAATTTAATAAGTTCTTTTTTTTGCGTTATTTTAACTAAATTCAAACGCAGTTAATTTTTTAACAATGTGTAATTTTTTTTTATATTTATAAGATATTTTTATAAGATGCAAATTCTTAAAATAACCAACAACTGTTAACACACATATGTATATGCATTGATTAAAAACAATAACTTATTAACAAATTAAAGAATCATACAGTTTTATTTACGAACAGACAAAAG
Source organism: Phasia obesa (assembly GCA_949628195.1). Taxonomy (NCBI): domain Eukaryota; kingdom Metazoa; phylum Arthropoda; class Insecta; order Diptera; family Tachinidae; genus Phasia; species Phasia obesa. The sequence continues at coordinate 5,885,297 of OX451216.1, forward strand.
CTCAATTGAGAATATATGGAAATATATTATGCTTTTGGCCTTAGAGAAAATTTGTATGGCGTTTCTTCTAACCAAACAATTTGCCAGGTTATCAATCTTAAGGGTTAATGCTTTTTGCTTCCTCCATGATCTGCAGCCCGAGCTATACCTTTGTTTGGGAAGTCAGAATTCCAAAATTGAGCTTTTATAAATTAACTTATGTGCTGTTTCTGTATTCCAAGTGAGCATATCGTAAAAAAAAATTGTATGAAAAGCACTCAATTTTTTGAGTTATTTCTATTCAAATTTTCTAGACGGTTTGGACGCTTGCAATACAGAAACAGCGCGTTAATTTCAGTTTGAAAATTTGTTTTTAACAATTTTAGGTTATAAACGAAAAAAAAAGCTTGTAGCTACGTCAGACTAATCAGTCAATGCTAGAGTGAGACATAAATAACTCGGCAGGCCAACGCCTCGCAATGGGTGAACAGGTTAATCTCTAAAGGTTCTGCTGTGGCGTTGAACCGGGATATTTTGATAGGGATGGACAAGGAAGCCTCGTTAGAGGTGGAGAGTTTAATCCCTTTAGGAACTCCGGTTGCCACTGGCCAAAGGAGGATATCGAAAGAGAATGACAAAGAAACCTCGCAACGGGTGGACTGCAGCGCACATTGTGTGTGAATGTCCAGCACTGGCTAGCATAAGACTCAGGACCGCTGGTGGATGCCATGGGGGACCTGAGCCTTGAACAAGAAAAGGGACCTATTATGAAAGTGGTCTGCTATAACTGCTAATGACAAACACGCTGGCACGTTATAGACGGTGCAATAGGCTGTCTTTGCCCTGGTGCTCGAAAAAAGTTATATGTATAATAGTCGAGTGTTACATGTTCGTGCTTGTGACCGGTTCCAGTTTTAATACTTTATATGAAAAGAACCTGTCATTTAAACATAATGTTGTCATAGAAGGTGCTCAATTGACACTTAATAAATACTCAGTGAGAGATTTTATACTTCTGTAACATTAAGAAGGCTGATCAGTACGAGTCATTTAAATTCTAGTCTTTACTATTCTTCTATGAAAACAATTCTAGAACTAAATTTGATAGCAAAGATAGTCTATAAATACTACAAAATAAACAAGTTTCAAATACCGGACCCTAATGCCTAAATTTGTGGTAATGTGGCCGGCCTCTTTTTACTGGTTATTATATAAGCCATTTTGTACTCCTCAGTTTTTGTCTTGTCCTGGGACGAATATACAGTATGTCAAAGAAATGTTTTTACATAGTGAAAGAAGTTTTGGTTTTGAATTTTATAATAGAAAATATTGTTTACATACTAAAAATGTTGTGTATACTATAGGATGGTGGGTAGGGTACAGTAACAAGAAGAACATTACACCTAATCCTCTTTAAACAGGCTTTGCTATTCGCGTTTAATTTTTTTTTTTTGTCGGTATGGAAATAATGTTTCACTAAAATTAGGAAAAAGGTTTCCTGATGATCTGGCCTGAGCAACCAGTGAAATACGTATAGGAACTAGCTCTTTTCCCCCAACAAATAAGTTGCATTTTTATTAAAAAACGTTATGGGTAATTATCATAATATTAAATAATTAATGCTACCATTGTTTTTGTTTGTGTATTGGAATCTTCGCTTGGACATTTAGAAGAAAAGAACACTCCCCAATTTCCCCGAGCAAGGTCGGACAAATGGTATTAGTTCTCCTAGGTTCCAAAGCCAGAATGGATGGTTCGTTACATAAATATGAAAAAATACGATGGGTATGGAATTCTAAGATAATCATTAATTTGAAATTCGGCTGTCTATTAGTATAAATTCTATATTTATTGACCCTGGAAATATTTAGGACCATTTAATATATTCAGGTACTGATTCGCAACCATTGTGATCACAATAAAACAAATTTTTCCAACTCCCTTACTAGATATGGACCTACAAACCAAGGATGATAGAAGACAAGGTACGCCATCCCGAAAATACAATTTAAATTTTCTGCGCATGTCAGCGTAATAACGTCACGAAATTGTCTCCTATTGACTAATAATTCTGACAGAATAACCATAAATTATGAGAGTTTTTAATGTAAATTATGACAGTTTATTTGCAGCGTTGCCAATTTTTCCCTATTACTTAGATTTATTTGTAAGTACTCATTTGAAGCAATTTGTTGATTACAACCTTACATTGGCCAGACAACGTCATCTAATGGGAAAACATATGCATAGCGAAATTTATCCAAAATTTACTTTTACCGTGCCTTGTCCTATTGCTGATTAAGCATTTCTACAGTACATTGGTGTATGCTTCTTTTAGCTTTTCAATATAAATTTAAAATTTTCAAAATGTCTTAAATGTAGGGAAGGGTATTTGCTACTTACTACATCTTCAAATATTACTTCCATTCAAAAAACCTCGCTGTCGACTTCAGAACCCTTTATTTCCTATACTCGGCAGGTCTTATAATACTCAACTAAAAGTGTGCCGACTACTACTACTACTATTAAATGTAATGTTAAACACATTTTTTTATAAGCAGAGGCAAGAGAGGTAAGTAATAAACAATATTGTAGAATTTTAGTTTAATATGAGAAAATACAATTTTTCCAGAAGGTGACACCCCATGCCGACCATTGGAAAACAAAGAAATTTTTGTTCCTAATGCCGGCACCCATTCAAATGAGCCAAAAAATTATTTTTTATGAAAATTTAGACCTTAAAGGCAATATTTCAACGTATTTTTATCATTTAAAACCGCCTTAGCAAAAAAATTATTTTCAATAACAGGTTAACTAACTTGTTTAAGTTAGCCTTACCACTAAAAAATTTCTTAAAAAAAACAGACACTTCTACACTTGTCCAGAGGTTGTCACTCAATTACGTCAAAAACGGATCAAAATACTCATCTCAGTTAAATTAAAATTTTACATAGACAGAAATGAGTGTTTCTTTAATTAAACCCAAATCATAATTTTGTATGTAATCGCCATAATTCTTATTTATTTAGATTTTAAATAAAAAATGCCGACTACTTGTGCTTGCCGAACTTAGGAGCTTTTACCCTACATATCTACATATATTGAATACATGCACATATGTATGTACATATATTCAATTTCCAGCAGGATCGTTATTATAATTTAAATATATAAAAGAATTAAAATTAAACATATGCTAATGTATAAAAAAAAAATAGTCTGGTATGATTAATTTCGGGTAGTAATTTATCATGAAGACACAATATTTTTATGAGTGTATCATACCTTAGACAACTAACACACTGTGTAATTTTTTAAGTCATGGCAAAATAACCATATACGGACACCACTACGTCATAAAAGACCAAAAAAAAGACCCCTGTCTCCCAGTTTTGCCCAAAGACCTCCAGGTTTTTTTTTATGGGCCCTCAAAGATGTGGGGCCTCGATGTCGTTTTTGCAAAAAAATGATCATTTCCTCAAGCTCATATTATGCAAACCGTTTGAAATTTTGATATACTCTCTGAAGCAAAGTTGTAGCTCTTGTCATAAAGAACAAAAATTGTGAACATATAAAATCAAAAAAGCTTCATCTTCAAGGTCAAAATCGCAAAAAACTTTAAAAAATTAAATTTTTTTACCTTTTTTATCACGTAGTGGTGTCCGTATATGGTTATTTTTTCCGTGTTGCACTGTGTAATTATATGTGCAATGCTTCAACTTTAATTTAAATCAAAAGAAGCAATGGAAATTGAGAACAGATATTTTTTTAACTTATAGTTAAAATAAATAAAAATAAAATAGCAAAATTATATTAATCTATTTTCTTTGACATGGAAAAAAATTAAAGCTTTAAATCTCTATAGAAAATATTTATATGTGCAAAAATTTTATTTAATAGATATACATATTAATTTAGTTACAAAATAAAAGTTTTATATATGTTAATAAGAGGTTGTGTTACTCTTATGTTTCCTGACCAATTTGACACCAGGGGGCATTGACTCCACCAGCTTTTTCAGGACAGGCACATCAATATTAAACCATTCAACCAATATGTCCTTTTTTAGCTGTTTTCAGCTGTCATATGGCTTCAAGATGTATGAATTTTGGCAGAAGGTATTCACCATAGATCCTCAATGGGATAGAGGTCTGGGCTTAAAGCAAAACACTTGAACAAATCAATTTGTCGAAAATTAAAAAAACGCCTTTATCTTCTTCACCATGTGGATCGGTGCATTATCCTGCTGGAAAGTCCAGTTATCGCGTTGTAAATCACCAGCAAAATTAAGGTGTTCGCTTTGTAACAAATCCATGTAGATTTCTGCAGTCAATATTCCTAGCAAAAAACTTATTTTGGGCTTCCCTCTTGATAAAAAATACCGCCATATACATTGAGTGATCCTGCACCATGATTTCGATAGTGCCATGCTTCCCGTGGGCGTCTTACGTCCATCTAATTTTTGTAGAGACCATCTGGTCCGTCCAAATTAAACTTTTTGTGTCACTGAATATCACAGATTCAAATTTATCTTCCCAAAATTTAGACTTTTCGTAAAATACCACATGTGAATTTTTATGACGTTGTTTTAGACATGGCTTAGGCACTGAATACTCATATTTGAGTTCTAATTATTGTCTTATAATTTGATGAACGCGTCGTTTAGTCACATTTAGTTCCACTTTTATTTGCTTACCACTCATGTGGATATTAGTTGCTATTTGCTGTATGCGCCGTTTGCTCCTATCATCAATAGTGCATATTCGGCCGCTACGTTTATTTATACCGTAAGCATCTAGATTTTTCAAGAAATATGTATGTTTTCGTGTTACGGTTTCTCTTTACAGAAACAACAATTTGGCCAACTTTAATGCCGGATTGACTCGTTCCCTTGATTAATTCACTTTCATCATCTGTTAATTCAGTTTAACGTCGCATTTTCCTAAGAATTCCAAAAAATTTGATTTGTTTTTCATATTATGCATTTGCTTATCCACTATACTAACTTATGTAGCGATTTCTCCGCTTTATGTGCTAATACGTTGATTTGGCACAAGTTGGAAGTCAAATAATTCATTTTGCACATATACAGTTTGTAAAAAAAAATCTTTGCACATAGAGAAAAATAAAAAAACTTCAATGTATGCATTGATTTCCTATAAAAATAAACATTTTTTTTATTTTTTTCGAACAGTATTTTATAAACATATGTTTTGCTAATATAATAAATAAAAAACTTTTATAACAATGAAAAAATTCTAATGTAGAATATTAAAAAATAAAAATAGTTCAATTTCTATACTGTAAAAAAATGTTTGCACACTTGATGAAACATTAAGTCTGATGTAAATTTTTTGAACTTTTGTTTCTAATATTTTGTGTTTCTACCCCGAGCATCCATTACCGCTTGCAGACGTCTTCGCATCGATTGAATTAGCTTCGGAATATCATATTCTAACGGTATTTTTTCCCACTCTTCTTTAATGAAGCGTATCAAATCGTTTCTGTTCCTTGGCGATCTATTTCCTACCTTTTTCTTTAGATGAACCCACAAATTTTCTATAGGGTTTATATCCGGACTTTGGGCAGGAGTATCAATAACTTTGGTACAGTTGTATAGTAACCAGGACCTACATAAATAAGATTTATGCTTGGGATCATTGTCTTGATAGTATTTGTATCTTGATTTATTCGGATTATCCGGGTCTATAAAACCAAATTTTTTAACGCTGGCCGTCAGTTCATTTTTCAAAATATCAAGGTATACTTCTTTAGTCATTATTTCATCTAAAATCCTGATTACACCAACTCCTTTGCTGGATATATGTACATCCCCATACCATTACGGACAGTTTTCCAAACTTTACTGTAGGAATAAGATTTTTATTTTCTAGTGCTGTTAGGGGCTTACGCCAAACTATTTGCGGTCCATCATGATAATAAAGCATAATTTTTGTTTCATCGGAGAAAATAACATCGTCCCAGTACTCTGGAGAGAATGGAACGTGTTCGATGGCAAATCTTAATCTCTTTTCAATATTTTGTGCGGAGAGCAGGTGTTTTTTCCTCGCCACTCTTGATGAGTATTTGTGCTTTTGAAGAACATTTCTGATGGTTGAATGGGAAACACGTAGCCCAAAGTCTTTTTCCACTTGAAGAGCTAACACTTCTCGTGCTGGATTGGGGGTTATCATAAACAGTTCTAATTATTTTTCTTTCAATTCGCTGCGTCACCTTTTTCGGCCTGCCTGTGGATCCTTTTAAGTCTAGTCGTCCTTCTTTTTCAGCACGGGATATGATATTATATACAGTTCTGATTTTCAGGGAAAACATATCGGCGATTTCCTTGGCAGATTTGCCTTTGTAGCGATTGAAATAGACCAATTGTATAATATTTTTTGAAACTCGTTTTCCTGGCATTTTTTATATTCAAATCTGCACTCACTTGTTACATTAAGAACGATCACTTTATTATTAAATCTTTGTTTACCCCTTTTACATTCCATTCCTTTTATGAAAAAACCCAAATTCACAAAATTTTTGCAAAATAGCGGCATTTTTGTTCTTTTTTTAATTGTCTTCATTCAATATGCAAAGATTTTTTTTACAGTTTTAATACTGAGTAAACTTCTTTTTTTGTTGTTTTTGTTGTTGTAATGTGTATGTCTATTTGCAAAGTATTGGTACCTAATAGTCGCAAACAGGTACCGTAATGGGATGTGTGCAAAAAAAAACAGTATGTAAATGTTTTTTGTTGAAATTCTTGAATGAATATAAATTTTACATGTTTTTTTTTCTGTGCAAAGATATTTTTTACAAACTGTAAATATTTTACACGGGATTTTCGACATGCTTGATTAAAAATAACGGTATTACGAATGCGGTGCGAAGATAAACTTAACAAACAATAACAAAAGATAAAGTGATTATAAGAGAATATGTATGCAAAAAACAACAACTCTACCGTTAGTATAACATAAGGTCCAAAGAAAAGAAATTTTGTACATATAATTATTTGACTGGGAGTATATATATGTATGATGTACATTTGGTGATAGGTTGTTCGAAGAAAATATGCTGACAAAACTCCCATTATAAGGTAAAGTTTTAAATGCTTCCCTGTTTTTTCTCTGCTCTGGATTTTTCGTGACTACGCATGTGCTGTAAAAGAATAAAAACTCTGAGAGATTTTAAACTTTTTTGTTTGTTTGTGCTTTTTTAAACTCACAAATACGTAACGAACACAAATGAATGATGGTTCACAGCCACATACACACATTTACACCTTGGTATTTAGTATTAATGACGTAGGTAAGAAACGAGAGAAAACTAGGCAGGCTTAGGTTTTTCTTTTTCGTCAGTCAGTCATACTTTTAAAGTAATCTTATTGCTCAATGTTGATAACACAACTTTATAAAAAAAAACGCTACAGAAAGTTTAAGGAAAAGTTTTTTTTTACATAATTTTCTAATTTTCTTAAATAGAGAACAAAAATATATTGTATTTTCTACAATAATAATTTCAAAGTCTTTTTGCAATAAGTCCCCTGGGACACGTAAAGGCCTTATTAGTCGAACGTAAAATGAAAATTGTGTTTATTTGAGATAAAAATCTACAATCAATAAAACGTAAAACTCGAATTTTTTAAGAAGCAATCATGGCTGTTAGGTATCATAGCAACCAAAGAAACTTTCTATTCTGCATAATAGTTATCAAGGAGCAAAATGGAATTAAAAATAAAAGAAATTTCTTTTACACGGATTGACGTTCAACTACGTAATGTGACAATGTTTGCTTTCCCGCGGTAATACAAAAAGGAAATAGTCGAAAACAAAAATCTACAACATGGGTTAAGAACTCCTTCCTTTTTAAGCATATTCTACAGGTTAACTTCCCTAAACAATTTACTGTTCTCCAGCCTAAAGAAATATTGCAGTCATAAAGTAGCTCTGGACTGAGGAACAAGGTACGCACGTCAATGTCGTTATCGCTTAAAGGCAATCTGGCCATCCTTGTTGCTTGTCCTTCGAATAGTTTTCATCTCACTCTCACACTGGCTGATTGGCTTTCGAGAATAGCTGTACTGCGGTACTGTTATTGGTGGTTGCTTTAATCAGCTACGTGTAATCGTTTATAACCTAGTATTTTCTATTGAATATGTCGTACATTGGTGGAGGAGCATTTTTAATTCATTTTTTTATTCAAGGAGCACCATTAAGCTTAAGTTTTCACTGGAGAAGCACCTCATTTTAATTTTACCTAGCTGAATTTAAAGTCTTACTTCCTTTTCGAAGGTATAGGTCGCGCTGCAGATTTTTTGAAGCTAAGGAAGCAGATTTTTGCTATCAGCAAATTTTTAGAATATAAAAAAAATTAATAATATGCAGTAAAAGATTTGCGTCGAATAAAGAGAAATATCCTGCGTTTGATTCCTTTAAATTAACCATTTCGGTTGAGGATATATAAATATACGAGAGCAATGTGATAATTCTATTACTCGAATACGTTGAAAACAGACAATCTTGTTGATTTTAACACAAAAGGGAAAAAGTGAATTCCATGTGCTGAATAAATATTATTTTTTAACGTAAAGAAACTATCGTCAATACCAAAGATATATATTGTAGGGACTCTGAAACCAGTTTTTTTCTTCGGACCCCTAGGTTGGTTAAACGGTCTGAATACTCATTACCATCGTGATCCTCGTGACTATGAACCCAACATAGTGTTAAACTGTTGTGGAAACCAATTTCATTTAGATATACTGCACGATCCTTGACTACACCCTTAGCTCAAATGTTAAAGAGCAGTTTTGTTGCACGAAATCAGATATATTTTTATATATCTTGTCTTTCTCCTTAAACATTCGCTGGAGGATGGCATTTACTTCTGCCTCCCGTGTCTTCATTTTCCTGTATGGAGCCATCAGTAAACCAAACCTGATCTTCTACATCATGCTACCAAAAACACAGATTAGGCGGTAGACCTTTGGTCTTCCTCCACCATACTAAGGCAGAGTATAATAGTCGATAAAATCCATGGAATGATATTGGAAGATCGAAGTATGAAAATGCGTGTTTGGCCTTTGCTATAAGCATCTCAACAGAGCGATTACATTCTACATTAATATTTTGGCATGAAAAAGCTATCAGCGATATGGGTACCGCAATTTCTCCCACTCAAGCTAGGCGCAAACGTGTGAACACTTGGCGATGTTTATTACGAATTTTCAGTTAGATTTAATTGGATTTGAAGCAAAATCTACCCCATCTAGGGAATAAAAAGTGGTATTCCATCAAGACAATGCACATGTGCATTGCAAAATGTAAAATTCATGAATTTGGGTACAAACTGCTAGCCCATCCACACATACTTTCCAAATTTAACATATTGCGACTTTTTTGTTTCTAAATTTGAAGAGATGGTTGGGTGGTAAGAGATTTGGATCATCATTGAAACAATTGCCTAATATGTGGGCCTTGAGAAAATTTTTTATTTAAAGGGAATAGAAAACTACAAAAATACGCTGGACTAATGCATCGAGCTTGAAGAAGACTATGTTGAGATATTAAAGGCTTTTTGGCCGAAAAATAATCTTCTGTCCAAAAGAAATGACTACATATTTTTACCTTACAGGTTTTATATATTTTTACCTTGAAGGTTCCTGTCAAGCTGACTTAAGCATAAGAGGATTGATTTTTTTTTTTTTTTTTGTCAAAAATAATATGTTTCTGTGAAGTGAAAACTTCTTTAGGCACGTTGAGCACCTTTATCGTCGTCACCATTATTACAACAGTAACCGTCGTTACCATCGTCCCCTTACGCTGGTTTCTATATATAGGTCTGCACGTTTTAGTTGAAGAAAAATAATTGAACTTGTATCATCGTCACCATCGTCACCTAACATTGGTTTCTATAGATAGGTCTGCACGTTTTAGTTGAATAAAAGTGATTGAACTCGCATCATCGTCAATATCGTCATTAACTCGCATCATCGTAACCAACTCTCGACTGTAGGGATTTCAGACTGGCGACTAATACATGTCGACATTTCGACTAATACATGTCGACATTCTTCCTCATCACAGAGCCTATGGTAATTGCCTATGGTCTCCACAACATTAATATTTAATATGTGTCTACCCCTGGTCCAAAGCCTTTCTGCTGGACATCACACAGTCGCAAAGTCAGCAAGTACCGTCTTACCTCTATTTTTTTAAACTGGGCCGTTTCCGTGACCCGTCACTAACGCAGTTAATTATTTGTTGACACCCAGATTATATCCAATCACCTTCTTGGTCTCCCTGCCAACTTGAGGTGAAAAATATCATCGTCTTTGGTGGAAATCAAACCCACAACCATTCTGAATTAATAGAATATCCCACCGTGGGCCCAAATAATATCTTTAATTTAAACAGTCTCGGAGTTCTCCGCTATTCTCGGTTTCACATAAAAAAACATTTTTGCACAAAGTATTTCTGAACTTAAACGAAACCTTTTAATTCGATTATTAAATAATCTGAAGAAAAATCCAAAACGAATGAAGATTATGTGTGTTAAAAAACGCTAGTATAGCAACACAGCTCAACGGTGTTATTGGCTGGGATATGAATGAAAAAGTTGAGTGCAAACGTGTGGCTGTGTTTGTAACGGGAGTTAAATAAAAATGGAAATTAAAATAGCAACAACATCAAAGTGACGACCATAAGAAAATCTGAGAGATGAGTATGACAAAACAAATATTAGTGTTTTTTAAAATATTGAACTCCAGCCAGGGCTTCCCCGGCCGGCCCCCTACGTAAATCTACTTTTTTCAAAGTTTTTTTTTTTTCATAAATTTGTTTTTCGTTATTTTTCAACTGCTGTTTGGCTGTTGAATGAATACCGACAATAAGAACAAGAACAACAAAACGAACTACAACAAATTGAGGCCAAAAATACAATAAAAACTGTTGCTTTGTTAAATATTGTAACAGTAGATTCAGGACTCTGGTGCTGTAAACATATCCTGGAAATTGAAGTTTTTTAAATAAAATATTAAAATTAAAGAGTTTTTTTTTACAAAAAGTGAAATTTAAAAGTGTAATTGGATTTTATGTGTGTTTGTGTTTTGAACTAAAATATATAAAAAGTTTTCAAAATTAAATATATATTTTTTTCAAAAACTTAACAAAATTTACTATTGAACTTTACGTCAAAAGAAGCTGACCAGCAACAATAACAATATGAAATTATACTTTTATTTGCGATCAACAAATAGTTTTACACTATTTTTGTGTTTGGCCTTAATGGCAACTGTTGCTTCAGTGCCAACATCTGTTTTGGTACAAAATTCCGAATTGGCCTCGAATGCTCAACAAAATCATGCCAACTCCAATAATAACAATAACAATATTGTGACTAAAGGTAAGTTTAAGATATTTTTTTACTTACTTTAGATTACTTTGTATTTATTTTATTATGGAAATTTTGATAAAATAAAAAAAAATAATTTTAAAACATATGCTTCATTCGGGGCATCCACAATTTAATCCACTTTTATTTTCAAATTTAATACAAATAAAATATAATTGTTCTTGTTGTTTGAGGAAAATAATATAAAGTTTATTTTCGGATAATGATTCTTTTTATGTCATAAACTTAAAAAATTGATTTCAATTGATGATCGAAAAGGTTATTTTGATAAATTTTATTATAGACAATTTTTGTTTCGTTTGTGTTTTTTATAAAAAAAAAATTAAATAATAAACTTTTTAATAGTAAATTATTCGGATAATGTTTTTGTTTGGAAAAGTTTATGCCGAAAATTAAAAACAAAAATTGGATAAAGTTTAAAAATAAAATTATTTGGAAAAAGATTTTTATAACTTTTTTTTCGAATAATGACTACTATAAAAACTTATTTGGAAAATGTTCTTTCGAATATCAAAATTTTATCCGAATAATCGAAAAAACAATATTTTATTGTTGTTTTTTAAGAAGAATTAATTATCATACATTTTTTTTAATAATAGTGTTACGAAAAATTTATTTCTATTAAATGTAAAAAAAATTTTAAAAGAAAAAAAAATTTTTTGACTATAATTTTTTTTTTTTTAAATATTATAGAATATTTTTTTTTTTTTTTAAATCCTATTGTTTTTTATCGAAAAATATGTATAAAATTAAAAAAAAATATTCGGATAGTAATTTTGAAAAATTAATTTGAATACATTTCAAAAGATTAATACATATATATGTATGTATGTATGTTTATAGCTAAATAGTTGTATTTTACCTATTCTGCATTTCGATTACGTTCCCGCATTCAGTTACGCACGAATCGAAAAGAGGTCTTCCAAACAAAAACTGAATCGAAAGAAAAAACAAGAAGACAAGAGTATGTTTAATACAACCGTTTTTCTATGAAACAAATGTAATAGGAACACAAAATAAAATAAACAAAAAATTATTATTAAACAATTCTGTTTGTCATTAAAAAAAAGTTAAATTAAGTGCGCAAAACGTTTGCTAAAAACAATTACATAATTACGTTTTACATAAAGGCAGTTATGCAGAACGTGTTGGTGCCGGTGCTCTCGTATATTTAGCTGTCGTTAAGGAGTATTTAGCCGCTGAAATTCTTGAATTGGCTGGTAATGCTGCTCGTGGCAACAAAAAGATCAGAATTATTCCTTGCCATTTACAGTTGGCTATTCGTAATGACGAAGAATTAAACAAATTATTGTATGGAGTACTAATTGCCCAAGGTGTACTTTTGCCAAAGAAAATTTCAAACGATTAGAAAAAAATTTCATACCGTCATCAAGTATCAGTCCTTAAGCGGCAATCAACATCAATAAAAGGGAAATTCCGGGAGAACATACAAAAATATATATTTTTGGATCTTATAAATATTAAAATAAAAAAAATGTACAGTAACTAAAAGGTATTTGTGCTACAACTATTCCAGTGTGCAGAAGCCTGTAGCGCCGGCGGTGTTATTTATAATTTGTATATGTACATCATTGAAGCACAAAAATAAAGTTTTCATTTATGGACCCACCCGTTAAATTATAAATCTTTCGTTGCCATTCAATTCGCCAACTTTTCATAATGCTCATGTGCTGTTTTTTCCCACCAAGATATTAAATAAAACTTACAAATTTCAGCACAAAAGCAATTAATTGTTAAAAAAACTATTTATTGTATATTTACATCTGTTTTAATTAAACGCTCTTTTAAACTAAACAAACAAAAATCGAAAAACTTTCCGTTAACAAATTATCAACTTGGAAAAATGTAGCTACGTTCGAAATGCAGAATACATTCGATCGTAAAAAAAAATTGAAACGAAACTCAACGGAATGTAGAATACCAAATTTGACAAACGGAGAAAATTTCGATTCGAATCGAAATGCAGAATAGGGGTAATTAGCTCCGCCTTGTGCTGTCACCTGATTAAATGTTCCTTGAATAATGTCTTAAACTTTATCCGCATAAGTTTTTATAAAAAAATATCGATAAAATATTTTAAACTAGCTTATTTACTTTATATAAAGGTACCATCCCTGGATAAAATTCTAAAATTTATATAAAATTCTAAAGTTCTAAAAATTATTGTAAAGCTCTGACAGGAAATGAGTTACTCCTTATTTTCAAACAGCGCCATCTGTTGGGGAACATTTCTTAAAATATACTGCTTTCAAAAATAAAAGATGCCTTAAAGTATGCAGTACCTTTAAAAAAAATATCGGCGTACCTTCTTTTGCTTTTTCTTTTTCTCCACTTTCTCATGGAAATTAAATATTTTTACGAAAAAAATTATCCTATATTGAAATCAGGATACTAAGGTACCTTCTCACAAAATTTTGTTAAAATCCATTCAGTAGTTTTAACGTGATGCGAAGACAAAAAAAGAAAGAAATGAGTTACTAGTTTATTATATGTATGTATAGAAAAAAAAGTTCGAGCTTTTATGTGAAATATAATATTCTCATAAATATTATTTATAAAAGTTATTTTATTGAAAAAACTATTTTCTATTTTTTTATATAATTTATTTGAATATTTTTTTTATACAAATAATTTACTAGAAAATTTTTTTTAATAGAGAAATGTATAGTTTTTTTAAGTTTTTTTTTAAATATTTTTGTTATAATAAATAAAAGGTTTTCCTCGTGTCAATATTTAATCGTCCTAGGTGATTAGGAGTTCCCCTGTATCTTAAACATGAATGCGGTTTACACTGGCGTATTTCCGACGATTTATTTCAAAAGAAAATCTTTATAAAATTTATCCAAATAAATGTCTTAAATACTCTTTTATAAAAACTAAAGATTAATTTTTTTAATTGTCAATTCAAATGCGTATTTTATAGCGCCTAGCAAATAGTGAATTCGCATTTACATAAAATTTACATTTTTAAATTACGAACTTGAGATCTTCAAAGAGGAAGAAAATTTGTCTTAGAACGTTGATTACGAAAGGGTCAGTAGATGTTGTAACAGTTGTGTCTTAAAAAATAACAAGTTGTATAGAAAACATATGTAAATATCCCAGAGTGTTGTTGGTAAAAGTAACAAATTTGAATAAATATTACAACAACAACAAAACACAAGTGGAAAAGAAAATCTGTAATAAAAATAAACAATATTTCACTTCACATTAAATTTGCATGTTTACGAATACGTTTTGGAAATTTTATAAGGTTTCACTACTTATTAGAAAGAATGAAAAGTGGATGATGATGATAATAACTGAAAGAGTTTGAAAAAAATATAAATAAAAGAATGAAGTCATTGTTGAACTCCACAACACTTGAAGTTCTTGTAGCTTTCGTGTCTTATCATATATTTTCTTTTCCTTTCTTTTCTTTGTTTTTATTTTCTAAAAATCCAAGTCTTTCGATATTTGCCAACATATTTGTTTAACATAATTTTCTTTTAGCTTGATACACTCTATCCAGCGATTCTAAAATTTTTTTTTAAAGCCTCCACAAAGCATAGACAGTTTTTGCAGACTTCCTTCTTCGTTTTAAGTATTTTTTCAAAGAATTTCTTTAAATTTGGAAACTGAAATAAGTAACTGAGAGCCACGTCGATGCATTACCCCAATAATCCGTGGCCATAACCTTGAGGCCTTTTTTTTTTGTCTTTGCTCTCTTCAAGGCAGATAGGTGGTAAAATCTTTTGTTTTGATTTTTGTCTCATTTATGATGTAAGGTGATCGAGAGTTTCAACAAGAAGTCTGGTGGGGGCATTGCACATCCAGGTTGGACTTTCTACGCCAATGATTGTGTTACATTAAAAATAATAATTATAATATTTATTACTTTTTACAACTTAAAGCAATTTATCTCTTCCCCGATTTAGTATAGTTTTTTATAGATTTTTTTTAATCTTAAAATATTTTGTAAATATAATTACAACTTCTTAATTCTTGTGAATATTTAAGAAACAAAAATAACCTTTGACATTATCATTAATATTATCTATAGGAGCATTATCCGTTGCTCTGCCGGCGTCATGTTTATGTTTTGTTTAAATTGATAGCTAGTGAAGACGGGATGTAAGAGACCAACGTTGTATTATGAATAGTAATGTTAACTTACTTTGTAAGTTAACTTTGCAAACTAGAGATAAAATCGCTATATGAAGCAGAAAGTAACTAAAAAGTTAACACTTAACTACAAAACAAATAATTCTTTCAGAAAAAACCGACTTCAAAACAGATATATCAATTCTAAACTAAAAATTTAAAAGGAAGTAATCTGTAAGAACTAGTACCCAAATCAAATAATTTTATACTTGTTGCTATAATAGACATAGTAATATACTTTCTGTCTATCTATAAGGGTTCAGGAGATAAAGCCATATACACTTATTATTACTGACACAGTAATAAATAGTGACGGTTCCAAAGACAGGGCCATAGGTCATATAATATCACCTATTGGGACACCCTTTAATGTACAATTTTTAATTTTAAAGGACTTTTTATAAAGGATAGATTCTTTGTAAATTTCAAATGTCTGTCTATAACGGTTCAAAAGTTTGATATATATGGATAATTTCGAGATATGTACCACAACTTAAAAAAAAGTAAAAAATATAAAAATTTAAATTGAAATTAGGTATAAAAATCAATTCTGCAAGTACTCATTGGTATTTGATAATAAACATTCATAAAGCGAATAGCAGCACACATGTGTGCTCTAAAAGAATAATAACTAGTGCGGATTGGAAGTGTGTGACAGACTTTTTGACGATTTGATAGTTATTAAAAAAATTCATAAAATAATTTTTTCCATGTGATGGGAGTTGCAAAATTGTTGTTGTTTAGGAGTGTGGCACCTCCAATGCCATTTTGAAATAATTTTCTGAATAGGACAGAATTCCGTCAGATTTTTTTTTTTTTTTTATCGAATCGTTTGATTGTATAGGATAGTGAATTCTGGCGTTTAGAAGTGTTTGTGTGTGACAGGATTTTTAACAGGTCTGTACAATTTTATAATCTTTTAAAAAAACATCGTAAAGTATTTTTTTCCGGGCTGTAAATTCTTGTTTTGTGAAATAGTGTGGCACCTACAACACCTTTTTGAATTGGTTTTTTGAACCGAAATGCAATTGTATGTTGTTGCTGTATAATCAATTTTCTGTCAAATGTTATACACTTTCAAAATTAAAAAAAAAAATTATAAATTCGTGCTACAACAAAAAATTCGTTTATTCTTATTGATGAAATGAGTTATTTCAAAATCGTGCAAAAAAAAGACAGTGTAAAAAAGGAGTTGAGTGTATGTATGCAAGTGCTTCAACTTTAACTGATTTGTTTTTTATTTGGTACGAATTTTATTTAGAATTTAGTAAAAAAATTTCAAAATTTAATTATTCGCCAATTCGTAGACACACATACCTTTGGCCCAATGTGCGCTGTGAGAATTTTTGTTTGTTTTTAAAACATATTGGAATAAACCTGAAGTAAATATTTATTCATTGATAGTTATTCTTTAAAATTAAAGCATATGACCAATTGATCTGGAAAAATATAATTTACACCCAGACTCGCAGAAAATATAAAAATATCAAACTTTTTATTTTTTGTAAAAATGTATTTTATTTATAAAATTTCACCAAATTATTTCAACTTGTCGTATGATTAATGAAATTTAATTTAAATTGCTCATACGCTACGAAACACTTTTAACACTTTTAAAATGGTAAAATTTTATTTAATTTATTATTCTAGTCATCATTAAAATCGTTAAAAAAAATATTTACAAATTTTTTTATTAGCGAAAAATTAATGGACATTTTAAGCATAAACTGCAGCTTGTATATTTCAGTACTGTTTTAGTGTATTAGTTTGCAAGAACGTATGTATACGTAAACGAATAACAACAACACGTCACTAGATTTAAAAATTACCAGCATAATATATAAAAATCTATAGTAGAAATGGTCTCGTATAAAAACAAATATTTAAAAACTTTTGAATAACAATAATGTGTATTTCAATTCATACATACATTCATACGTTTGCACTTGTATAAGTGCAAAAATAAATATGGGATATACACATACACACATCCTAACATTCAGAAGTAGGAGAAATGAAATACGTGTGTTTTACTATTGTACATCATATAGTCAGCAAATGAATGAAGTCTAAAAATAGAATTCAGCTAAATGAAAAATATGCCACAACGACATACTCGTACTCCACTCCTGCTGCTGGTTTGGAAAGAAGAAAAAAAGTTTTTCCTTTGCGTTTTTTTCTAAATCAACATTCTCTTACTTAAAAAATACAAATAATAACAAAATAGAAATTAAAAATAGAACCACTATAGGCAGATATTCAACACCTTTAATTTTTTAATAGTAAATTTATGTCAGTAAAAATAAAAATAAAACAGGTAGACTTAACTAACGCATGTGAAGGAGGGTAGTGTAAGTGTGGTTAACTTATCATAAAATTTGTAATGAATTGGTTATTTTTAACATGTAATGAAAAATAAGAAGAATAGAAACATGTATAGTTAAAGTAAAACAAAGAACTTTAAGTTTCGTTATACAACTAGAAAAATTATTTTTAACATGTAATGAAAAATAAGAAGAATAGAAACATGTATAGTTAAAGTAAAACAAAGAACTTTAAGTTTCGTTATACAACTAGAAAAATTCGAGAAAGCTTTGCAAAAGATCGAAAACACACCTTTTTTAGGTTGGATTTTTATTTTCTTTAAAAAAGTCGTTTTATAGCGCGGTGATATAATTTATCCAGTATTTACCTGACAATTTTTCAAAGCCATTCGATGGACGGTCTTCTATTATTAACGTAGGGGGTATATCGAAGCAGGTTGTTGACTTAACGGGTTACTTTTCGACCCCCTTCCGTCTTCAATGATTATAAGCAACCGATTTGTAGTTTACGGCAACCTTACATTCCTTGAGTCACGTGCTCCCAGCAGTCTATAATTTTTACTTTAGTGATATCAGACTATCGACAGGTAACTGTCGGCCTTCTTTCTCATCACGGATTCTTCAGTAATTGCTAGCATTTGTCTACAGCTGAGTTCCCCCATGGCATCCAGAATTAACAAGTTTCTGATCATAGTCCTAAGCCTTATGCTAGCGAGTGGTAAACATTCACACAAAATGTGTGCCATTGTTTCAGTCTTTTCCAGGAACAGTCTGCCAGTATCGTCTTCCTCGATTTCCGTCTGGGCTAAATGATACTTGAAGTTTGCAGGGCCTGCCACAAACGCAGTTATTCAGCTTGAGGTATCTCTATTATATTCTATCTAAGCACTTTATTGGCTTAGTAGTAGTAGCCTCCCTCCTTTTTCAGGTTTAGTGAGTTCAGCCATTGTTGGACCTTCTCCTGTATTAGATCATTACACAGTGATATTCTGGGTCCACAGAAAAGGTTACTCTTTTTGCTAGTTGATCTGCTGCTTCATTTTCAGCTGCACCTATGTGTCCTTTAACCCACAACAATATTACCTCATTAACCGAGTCACATTAAAACACATTCCAGCACTATACTAGGGTACACGTTCACCTGCTTTATGCGGTGAAGTGCAATGAGAATCCTTCTTCTGTGCAAACGAATATTCAGCAGGTGATTCAACAAATGCAAGAACCCAAGCAATTCTGCCTAGTAAACGGATACGTACTCCCCCAAACGCAGACTATAGGACAGGTTTACTCAGCTGATTTAACACCAATTTTTGCATAATTCTATTCATACCCAAAGCTGACACTGCAGCCGTCGACCTAACCGCCGTGTACATTAGCCATCAATCTGTCTTAACAAAAGTTAAACTTCATATAAAAAAAAAACATATTTAAGTTTTTTTTTTTGTATGAAGTTTGACTTATGTTAAGACAAATTGATGGCTAATGTAGATGGGGGGTTAGGTAAGGAATAAGTCCGACGGTGGCAATCCCAAGATTGTATCAATTGCCTGTGTTGGTTCCGTGTGCATTTATCAGAAAGGAAGAGATACAATTTTCAAAACCATGTTTCTTGTTCGATCCATAATTAAAAATATTTATTTACACTCTATCTCTCTCTCTTCAAACCAATACAGTATATTTTCATTGTAATTTTCATAGTGTAGGCCGCCACACTCTACGGTATTATTTGTCTTACTTAATCACTTTATTTTGTCATAAAATTCGTAAGAAATATGAAAATGAAAATTTGTGTTCAACCTCCTCCGCAGTGGGATGAGGACTTTTAATTTTTTGTTATTTGTAAAAAAGGCTTTACCGACTTGTTATTGCAACGACCTACGCAATTTCTCTTGCTCGAAGAAGCCACACTTACCCACGTACATAAAAATTGGCAGAAAAAAGGTTGGAGTAGAAAAATATAAGAAAAAACATACATATGTGTCGTGTATGAATACTGACATGTACAACACGTACTCCTATGTATGTTTATGAGTGTGTGTGTGTGTGTGTTTGTGTGTGTGTTTGTGTGTGTATTTCAATAGGGTCAGTTTCATACGTCTTTGTTTAGCTGTGCTATAGCTCTACCAGTGTTGTTATTAGACTAATTTTAGTTCATGTAAAAATGTTTTTAGTCACACATTTTTTTATTACGACTGCCTTGTTTAGATTTTTTAATTGCATGTTATATTTTTCTCACCCCTTTTATAGAAATGTTTTATACACGAATGTATTATTATTATTTTTTTTTGTTTTTGTTCTACTGCTGGTATGTTCCTGTGAATATACGAGTATTATACTAATTTTATTAAGTAATAATTAGTTTTTGGAAAAAGGATATAAATAGAATATTTAAATTAGCTTTATTTATATTTTTGTTTTTCTTTGTGTTTTATTTTTAAAATTAATTGGAGAATACTGTGAAATATTTTAATAAGTGTGTTTATTTAAGGAGTACATATGCAGTAGTGCTGGCAAAATATTGAGTAATGGATACCGAGTATTTGATCCGTTACATTTTTAAAAACAATTTGGCTAACAAATTTAACGTCTTTAATTAAAACTCTGATTAACAGTGCATTTCTACTACGGGAACAAAAGTATTGCGTATCCAGGTGATAGGCATTGAGTAGTATCTTTTCTATATACGTGAACGGCCAGTCAGCTAATGCACTGTCGTACCAGGATTTACGCGGATGATGTGCAATTATATATAAGCCGCAGAATAAAAGGATTCATAGAAAAGTTTAATGCTGAGTTAGAAAGAGTTGCGGTATGGGCTGCCATAAATGCTCTAAGTCTATACCCTAAAAAAACAAATGTATGTTGCTTCATAAAAGATTGCATCGATTACTTGAACCACCAAGACTCTATATCGACAACCAACAAAGTCGTACGACTGTCAAACAACATTTCAACAACCTGTGGGAAAACATTCTCGATGCTTCGTAGCTTGTGGCCATCACAATTTTGCACTCCATTTAGGATCCGACTGTTCGTGGCGAAAACGT
Source organism: Phasia obesa (assembly GCA_949628195.1). NCBI lineage: Eukaryota > Metazoa > Arthropoda > Insecta > Diptera > Tachinidae > Phasia > Phasia obesa. Next base: position 5,906,226 of record OX451216.1, read on the forward strand.
ACCTCATTCCTAAATTAACTTATGCCTGTGAAATATTTTCAAACTGCGACGCAATATGCAGATCGAGGCTAAACATTACATTTAATAATATTACAAGATACGTCTTTGGCTTCAAATCCTACGGGAATCGTCATCATATTAGCTACTATTCTAAGCAAATCTACGGGGTTCCTATGACCTAATTCGAATAAGGACGTTAGAACTACTCCACAAAATAATCAGTACCCACCAACCCGAAGAATTGTACAATCGTCTTAACTTCACCCGATCTGATAGGAACAAAACAATAATACCCATGAGATATTAAACGCTAGTATCGGAATGGCAGTTCTTTATTCCCACTATACGTCTCTGGAATACTATCCCATTAGAATTTAAGAGGAACATTTTACAGTTTTATTCTCGAACATAACTTTTTTAAAAAAAATTTACTAACATGTATGTAAAAGACTATTGATGAGAAAGAGCTAATTAATTACTTATGACATTTGAACAATAATAAAAAAACAAACAGTTACACTCATTCATGCGTGATCATAGGCAGAGCATTTTTTGTTGTTCATATATGACCGTGAAAAAAATACATAAACATTTTTAAATACTCATTTATGAGAAATATCATACATGGTAAAATTTCAATGCTCATAAATGAAAAATTTTGTAGCCTGTGCACAATGGTACAACAATGACTCATTTGATGCAATAAAATTAATTATAGTAGTATTAAATCGTAGAAGAAACTATTTCGAATTTTACAAAATTCTAAGAGAATTTTACAAAATTCTAAGAGAATTTTACAAAATTCTAAGAGAATAGTTCTAACAGGTAGCCCTGTTACAGTACGAAGATGATAAAGTCTCGTATTCGGATATTTGAGAGAAAAATTTAAAGAAATACACAAAAAAGAATATTTAGAGTAGAGACATAGATCGTGGGTGAAGATTTGTTTTAATGAAATAACTTATGTATTTCTTCAACCCGTGCCTTTGACTAAAGATGCGATATCTGACACAATGACGTGTGCGCTTCAGGATAGGAAGAAACACCAGATAAAAAATCGTTATATACAAATGGACAGATTTTTTTTAGACAATACTGTCTGCGAAGCTTCTGCCTCGTCAGCAGAAAGCAACCAGAGGCTTTGGTGGGAATCAAACCTCCAGCCCCCATACTGATAAACTAACAAACAGTATATGAAGGCACTTTAAAATTGATTTATACATAGCATCAATAACCATATTTCGTAAACATGCAGTTTCTCTCCTACCATTACAACAGACTGAAATGGATCAGGGCAAGTTATTCAAGTCGAGCAAAAATTTACCCCTGAAAGATAGGTCTCTTCTGGGGACCTTGAGAAATTATAATTTTCGAAAAAAAAAAAATAAAGAAATAAAATGCCTTTTTGACAAAAAAAGTATCTTTAAATGCAATACTCAAAAAGTTGTCAATTTGCATTTGTAAATATGTATATGTATTTTATGAATGTAAACTGTAAAAAAGAGTTTCGGGACGCACGAAAAAGTCATCTGTTCATCAAAAGGGCTATTAGGAAGACTTTGCGAAATCTTACAAACAAATAAGCAAAAAGTTGCTGTCATTGCTAACCAGAGGTTGGCTGAAGCAACAACAAATATTAGTTGGTAAAGAATAAATAAAAATATTAAACTAGAAGGAAGCTTTACGTGGTGGTAGAGTAGACTTCGTTCTCACTAACTGACGATAGATAATTGAATACATTTTTCTTGTACTCTATTATATGATGTTTGGTTGGTTAAATAGATGTTGGCCACCACCCAAAGTGGATAGATGCGAAGAATGCTGAAGAAGAATTTAGCGATTCAGAAAATGCACTACATTGTGCTAGCTTCTAAGCTAAATTATTCATATTTTTTCTATAAAATTAATCACCTAATTTGTAAAAAATGTTCTCTTAACTTAGAAAGAATAAAACGAACTCAAAACTTGAAAAAATTATTTTGTATGTTAATAAATAGTTCGCAAATATGTATATAACATGACAATTTAATAACATAAATTTTTTTTATTTATAATTTAGTTAGAACTTGTTGTATTGCGCTCGTAATTAAATTTTACAAATATCTTTTCTTTAATTTAAAACCAGTGCAAAATACATATATAATAATTGTTTTCTCAAGAAAATTCCATTAGAAAAAATTAAGATCTCTAAATTACCAATTATCCTTTTAAAATATTAGGAAAATTTAGTAACTTCTCCTACACATTTAAACTTTAAAGGTAAAGGTAAATCACCTTATAAATTCCACCTCAATTTTTTTTTTTCTTGCTTCAAAACTTTATAGATAAACTTTCTTATTTGTTAAGTTAAAAATAGAAAACAGCATAGCGACGCTTAACAAAAATAATAAAGTAGAAATAAAAAAATATATTTTACTTGAGTTTAACAATAACAAAATTGATAACAAAAAACAAAGTTTCAAACTTATAAAAGATATAAAAAATAGTAGCACTCTAAGTTTTCTTATGTTATCTTCGTGAAAATACATAAATAAAAAAAAAAACTGCCAAGTTAATCAGAAATTCGTAACAAAGTATTTTAGAAATCTCATTTATGAGAAATTTCATAAATGGACACTCATAAATGAAAACGTTCATAAATGAAAAATAAAATAAAAAATGTACAAACATTTACATATGTATTAGTGATAATGAGCTAATTCGTCATATGTATGTGATAAACCTATGAATAATATGAATAGTCTTCCTTTTTCACCGTTCATGTATGTATGCTAAAAAAACGAACAGTGATACTCACTCATGTGTGATCGTAGATAGAAAATTTTTTATTGTTCATTTGTGTTCGTGAAAAAAAATATAAAATTATATAAATCTTATTTATCATAAATAAAATTTTCTAAACCCTGCTAAAAACAAACAAATAATGTTTTTTTTAGTTTTGTGTTTAGTAATAAAATTAAATTTCATTATAATATTTCCGTTTTATATTATCCAATGTTATTTTTAAGTTAGACAATAATATGGTTCTATCATAACAACATTAATATGTTAATAATAATTCAGCCATAATATTTGCTCTTTAATCAATTTAAATTAAATTATTTAGCTCCATTATTAACATCGCTCAGGGCACTGAAGAAGAGAATTGCAAGTGTTAAATGCAACATATGTTTTTTTCTTTTATGATTATTTTCACATCTAATCTAGTTATTACAATTATGAGCTGTTTATCAAAATGATTAAGAGAAACAACAAGAAACATGTAAATATATACATTAGTATAATTTAATGTACATAAATATGTAAGCATGTGTGCCAAAAAGATGGATTTTCTAAGCAAATGTAAACAAAGAATAACAAAATGTTATACCTACTTATATTCAGAGTTGCCAGATTTCACGATTAAGTGTTATTTTGATGAGGTATATTTTTACTTGAAAGTTGAGGCAATTTTTTAAAAACTTATTTATATTTGAAAATTAATTGTTTGCAAAACGTTTTCATTAAAGAAATTAAAACCTGGAATAGTTCTATTATTTTTACTATTTTTTTAAATGAGTCTGAATTTTTATATAACTTTAACTTAAGAGTTATAGAGTCAGCATGTGTGTTTAAGTACCAATTGTTTTGTGGATTATTTTTATATATGAATATACATCCATCACTCACTTTATAAAGATCGATATGCAAAACTTAGTCCAGAATCTCTATTATTTTAAAATTTTTCTAAGTAGTGTCTAAAATATCCCGCTTACAAACATAAAAGGTGCTGCCAAGTATTCAGTATTAGTAAATCGATAAAACTGCCTAATTTTACTATTTGTTATAATATTTTCTCTTGTAAATTATGATATTTTTATGTAAGTATCCGTAACGGAAGTATCCTATATTGGACCAAGGTACCGGGCAGACATATTCTATAGCGATTAATATCTGCACCAGCAACAAAGTTTTAAAAAATATTTCATGTACTGAAATAGAACCGTTACAGTTTTATTATATGCATAAATTGATCTTATAAAAACTAATTCTTATGTTAAAAATAATTATTTAATCTGATGTAAAGAAAAAATTTTTAAAAAATTAACAATTCCAATCTTTAACCAGAAAATACTCGAAAATGAAGTTTAAAACTTGTTTATTTAAAAAAAATAAAACTGGAGTGGCCTAAACTAAACTTTACCATAGCCATTGGAAACAGATATTTTTATGGATATATTATATAAAGGATAAAAGTTCAAAGAATTTAGACAGCTCTTAATCTCCATAAACCAAAGGCACATACTAAATTTCATTTTGATATGTCATACGGTATGACCTGTAGATCGTTCACAAAATTTGGGGGTAAGGAAACTACCCCTTGACCTCTCCCGATTATGCTCAAAAACTATACAGCTCTTCATCTCCATACACCAAAGGCTAAATTCATTTTGATATGTCAAACGGTATGACCTGTACAAGCTCAGACATCATCGCGAAAATAGTAAAAATGAATTCAGGACACCTCAAAACGTATAAATCCGTCGAAATCCCAAACATGATTTTTTTCATGATTACTATACTTTACCTTATACTACGTATGGTAAAGTAAAAAAATTTTCTTTATAAAATTGATTATCTAATTTATATAAAAATATATTTTCAACTATTACTAGTAGTCACGAGACAATGAAAGAACTTATAAAAAGTTCAACTAATGTAATTAAATATGCAATATTAAAATTTTTTTCTTCAAGAAAATTAATAAATTTTCTGAATTTCAACCCACCATTTTTTATAAACTCTCGTAGATATTTTTCTATTGAACAATAAGTTATTTTGCCTAAAAGTTTATTTGTTCTTGTTTGTATTTAATTTATGAAAGTAAACACATTCTTTCCTTTAATGGTTTTCTTTCATTTAATTTCGATTCGATTTATCTGCAGGATATTCATTTGATGGACATTTTCGCATGTAAATACTTATTGTGATATTTATTTAGCAAAATATAAACAGGGTGGGGTAAAAGTAATGTCATAACATGTGCAGAATATACCATAACATTTGCAAATGGAGTGAATATAATTTAGCTTTGACTTTTATGTTACAGACAGACGGATTAATTGTTTCCTTTGATCTTTTTGCATAATGTGCGCAAAAAGTGTCAAATCAAAAATTTTGCTCGAAATGGCCAAGTTAAGTGGCAAAACCTTACAGAGGTCTTACTAATGGGAGAACAAAATGCAACCACCAAGGACTTTAAGCGCTATTTTCGGTTCAAGGCTGATGGGACGATATTGAGCAGTTGGCAGCATCTGTAGACATGTGACAGCATATTTATTTGAATTTATGGCACAGCCACCACGTAACTTCCCTTAGTCCGTTTTAATAATAAGCCATAGGTCTTAATGGGTTAACGGTTACCGCGACACCGGTGTAAAAGGCCACTGTTTAGATCTCTAAGGTACTATAATTTCAGGTTTTTGAAATAGCAATTGTTAAGATGGCAGGGATCTGCCACCGGACGCCGGTTTAAAACATTTGCTTTCCGAAAGCATTAATAAATCCCCTAGCAGTCATTGCCTTTTGTTATTTAAAGTTCTAATTTAGTGCTGCATTTAAGGTAGAAGAAGAGTTAAATTTATTTAAATTTTGGCGAGTTATTAGGAGTCCAAACGTTTTAATTTGTGTTCAGCCTAAAGGTATACTTTATTTTATTGAAAAATCTATTAGATTTCATTTCTTGTCGCATATTCATTTAAATTAAAACTAATTTGTTAATGTCAATTATGGTTAGTAACACCCTGTCACCTATAGTTATCGATTTGAACAAGACATAAACATAACGCCGGCTGAGCAACGGTATTATCATCAGATAGTAAATGTAAGGTTGATCAACAGATGGGGCTGTTTGAAAACAAAAATGTTATTAAACAGTTTTAATAAAAAATATTTTAACAACCATGTTAAGACGCGGAAAAACTATTGACATGGGCGGTCTACACATAATACTAACATGATACTAGTGTTAATGTTTATCATTTTACGTCTAATGTAGACGGGAGGTAACGGCGTTGTATTATTTTCTTCTTTTTAATTTATTATAATTTATTATCTACTGCCATATGGTATATTTCTTTTTTATCATTATTATTAAAACCTAAAAATATGTTTTCATCCAATATATTACGATAAAAAGACGTCACACAGCGAAACTTTGGAAACGTAAACATTTAAAACACAAACGATATTATTTGGAATAGTAAAAAATAACGCCTTTATATATGTACATATGCTTAACAAACTAAATTCGTTTTAAGGCAATTTGAACACATAAGTAAGTGCGTATGTATTGATGTACATATGTATGTAAGTTTTAACCCTAAAATATTGCGTAAAATATTTCAAAATATCGTAACAAGTAACACTCTAAATATTATCTATTTAACAAAAAAAAAAGACTAATGTACATTTTATTGCTTAAAATTAAATCTGTTATTAACTATTCATATAAAGGATGTCCGAAAATTTATGCAACAAATAGAAAACACAGTTAATTTCCATAGCTTGCTATTTTTACGCAGTCTAACACTGAGTTTACATTAGACAATGCTGTCATGACAATAACAATACATACACACTTTATCACTAATACGTGCATACTTTCTCAATTGTCGTAACTACTATCTTAGTTATTTTGAAAACAGTAAATAGGATAATGATTTGACGTATGACGATAATTCAGTTTTTATGTACAGAAATAAAATATAATTGGAAAAAACAAAATCTTGACGAATGTCATCAATAACTCAATTTTTTGTGTATAGCAAAAATACAAAAAGGAAAAATCAAAAATTTTAAATATATTGTCTTAACTATTGTCTGGATGCCTACACTACGGAGACAATTGGCAGCATTTTTGACAACTAATACTATTCTTTTATTGTCATGACAGTACTGTCAAATGTAAACGCTAGGTTATAGTACAAAAAATAGGATTAAGTACGGAATAGCATAAAAGGCCACGAATGTGGAGGCACAAATACAGTCTTTTGTTAAGGCCTAGTTAGCCAAAAGTAACTTAACGGAATATGAGTCTATTTCCCATATGGCAGGGACATACAAATTGGCTTAAATTATTAAAAAATATTGGCTTACATTTTAACGACATATAGAAAAGCTAAGCAAAACGAGAGAGAGAGCTTCAACAAAAAATTTTATGTGTTAAATTTCGTTAAAGTTACGGTTGGCTAACTGACCTTTAAAAATACCATAAATTGTATTTACGAAGCGTCAATGTTCCTGTTATATAACTTTATTATGTTTACACAATGACATAATCAAGAACCAAATCTGAGAGCAAAATAAAATATTAAAATATCGCCATATTAAGCTTTTTTTTAAAGCATGATCCAGTGATACCTGCTGCCCAAAAACTGCACTAAACATTGACTCATTTTAGAAGCATTTGTTTTTCGACATACTCATTTTATGTTTTAAATTTTCGTCAACAATGTTTTTGTTTTTTTTTTTTTTTGTATAATGCTTCATTTTTACTAGACTGTCAGTTTTCAAATTATTTTTTAGGGGTTGTCAACTGCATAAACAATTCAATTAGGTTCCCCTATAGACTGATTGGTAGTGCGCTAATCAATTTCTCCGGGGGTTGCGGTTCGATTCCCAACAACGTCTCTAGGTGTTTTGTGCTGAAAAGCCAGGAGTTTCGCAGGTAGTGTTGTTTTCGAAATCATACGTAAATTTTTGAACACCTTCAACACCGAATTGAAACCATTCATACCCAAAAGGTAAAAACGTTACCCGTTACCGTTGTTTTCGCTACAATGTCTGTAACAAACTTTATCACTGGAACCGTAATAGGTAGACTATTGAAAATGTATTAATATACTAATAAAACTAAAGGGTGTCCCCATAGTAGCCATGATAATAGAGAATATGGTCTTATCTTTTAAACCATTATACATGCATATGTATATGTTATAATCTTTTAACCGAATAATTAAAAGTTTTATAAACAATTAATGAAATAATTAAATTCCAAAAGTGTTTATCATTTTAGTTTTATATAGTGCGATAGTGATATGTGTGTGAGTCCGTCTCGCTCGCACTTCACTAGTTTATTTGAATTGAAACATTTTTTTTTTCTAGTTTTAAAAAAATCCAACGAGTTTCAATATTGAAACCCTTTTATTTAAATTACAAAATTTCAAAGCAAAACTTTAAGATACAAATTTTTTTAAAACTCTCTAAAGAAAGGATCAAAACACTAATTCTTATAATACTGAATCTTATAATATAAATTACAAAATTTTAAAACAAAACTTTAAGTTACAAATTTTTTTAAAAATCTGTATAGAAACGATCCAAAACACTGAATCTTATAATAAAAATTATCAAAACTCGAATTATTAATTTGCGATATAGAAACTGAACTTAAATTTTGGCTTTAAAACACAAAGAAGTTTTATAATGCTGCTCACTTGTTAACATCATTTTCGTAGTCTACTATTCCACCTCATCTTTATCTTTTCCTTTCATGATGACAATAACACTGATAATCAATTGAATTATAATGACAAAAAGCATCCAACACTCAACTGTTAATCACAGGAAGTCCTCTAAAATACAAAGACTAACAAAAATCTAAAGTAGAAAACGAAGATGAAACTTCTGAAAGAAAAAATTTTCCATTAGGAAGTCAATGGAAAAAACCAACAAAAACAAACTGAAAACATAAATAATATGTTTTAAAGACAAGAAACAGCTGGAAAACAATTTCCGTTTCAAGAACAACAAAAAAAAAACACGGCAAGGAAAATAAGCAAGAAGTAACAACACAGAATAAATTCGTCTTTTATAAAATAATAATTCACAAAAGAAATTTGCTTCGAAAACCTTTTTTTAAACCAAATAATTTTTATCAACGTAGATATTAGTATTTAAAGTCTAAGTTTGTAACTAAAATTATGAATGCACAAAGGAAAAATCAACAATCTATATATGTATATATAAATTTGTGGTCCTTCGCACCTGACATAAAAGTAAAAAGTCCAAGAGTTTTAAGGACAATCAAAACAAATGTTTAGTGCCTTAGTGCTAAGCTTGTAAATAAAACAGTTTAGATATGTACATTAATTTGTGGTCCTTCAAACCGAATACAGGAGCAAAAAGTGTAAGTGTTCCATGGGAAATTAAAAGCTGATAATGATTTTCATTAGCAACTCATTCAGCAGCAAGTACAGTAGAAATACCAAATGCATATTTCCACGACAATTGGATCTTCGCTCTGGAACGACCCGAGTCTTACTCAGCAACATCTGTACGAACCGACAGATTTTTCCCCAGGGAAAAACTCTCGACGGCAGATCTATTATAACAACAACAAATGCAGCTGCTGCTACAATAAACACTAACAACAAAAAGTATAAACGAAAATTTCAGCTATGCACACACGGGGCATATTGTCTTGTCGACTTTTAAGATCTTGACGCCAATGCTTTCAGGCTATATGAAGGCATTAGCCACCGAGGCTGGCACGGGTACTGAAACCGCGGCTACTGCCTTATAAAGCGCACCACTCTATTTTATTGAACAGGGCGTTGAGGCAAATGAAACATATCTACAGTGAAAAGATTTCAAACGATAATTTGAGCAAAAATTCAGTAGAAACTATTGGATTTTTTAATAAGACTTGGTAACATCCCATAAGAACTGTAAAACTCAATGTCTTTTAAATTTACCAGATTCATTTCTCCACACAAATGAGATTGGTGTAGGAGATTGAATGCTTAATAGCGGCTATACTGTTCACAAAAATAATCCATAAGGATCATAAGCTTTTTACATTTCATCGGACCTAGAAAGATGGAGATTCATCTTTATTCATTAAATGTCATATGTTTCGGTTAGAATGGCTATTCTCCAGGTGATTTCTGATCTTTTACGTGTAAGTTTCAAACTTATATATACCCTTCACCACAGGTGGAAGGTATAAATAAGTTTGTCATTCCGTGTGTAATTTCTACAATATTCATTTGAGACCCCACAATTTATCTGGATCTTTTTACATAGAGAAGTTGATTAAGCGATGGCCCATTGTCCGTCTGAGTTCGGGTTGAAATCAATTTTGCCACGACACCAGAAAAGATACTAAAAATTTAAGCCCAGCCAGGCATAGTTTCCAAAATTTCGCTAATGGAATTTAGCAGCACCAGACCATTCCATTCGAGGCTGTGTGCAAAAAATCACGCCCCCTATATTTTTTCACTTTGTTTTTAGTATATTTCGGTTGTAATGATTCTCTTTTGCTTTTTTGTAAAATAAATATTAGACCGCGACCAGTAGATCGCACGGAGTGCTTACAGACCTCGGGGGGTCAATAACCCCTGCGAGGCCTTTATAGAAAGCAATAAAAATATACGTAGACGATAGACCAAGCCATAGGGTGCCCACTGGAAACCAGGAGCAGTCAATAGGAATATTTCTTAGTCTGACCATTCTAACGCAATATAGATTGCAGAAGGGTCCGTAGAAAAATTATCTGTAAAATTGTTACAAAAAATCTTTCAATAAAATTTTTACAAAAAATTTTAAATAATATTTAAAAAAAAAATTTTTTTGATAAAATTTTTCCAAATAATTTTCGATAAAATTTTTACAAATAATTTTTGATAAAAATTTTACAAATAATTTTTGATAAAATTTTTACAAAAAAATTGTCTATATCTTTATATTTTTAATAATAAAGTCGAAAATCATAAAAGTAAAAACCGAATGTATATTATTGTGAAATTGGGAAACATAGCAGAGTAAGGTAGAATTTAACAATACTATGGTGAAGGGTGTATAAGATTCGGCATGGCCAAACATACCTACTTGTTTTTTTTTTGATATCTTATTGTTGAGTCAGTTGAAGAACTTGTTCGTGATTTTTTTTTTTTTTTTCTTGGCCACAAGGTTTTTAAAATGTTACGCAAATTAATAAGATCGAAAAGTGGGTGGTATATTAAAAAGAAAGAATTCGTTTTTTTACTTAATTTTACTTAGTCCGCCAAAATACCTGACCTAGAATGGTGACTTGTCCAACACTAATATACCTTAATTCTCCTAACTATATATATTTTTTATATATATAACTATATATAATTTTTATATATATAGTTATCGGCCGACAAGGCCGATTTATAACTAAACCTGTCAACTAAATCTTGGCTATTATCGCCACAAGAAAGGACACAATGTGATATTATTTTAATTCTTTTTTCATAATTAATCAACCTGTGTCTATTGAACAACACTTTATGTCAATAATAATAAACTAATCAGTCAGCCAATTAACACACGTTATACTAAGGTGCTCTTCCTTAATAATATTTTTTTCTTTCTAATTTTAATTTAATCAATTGTTGCTCAGCAACAATCCATTTCAGTCAAGTAACTAAGAGTAAGCATCTTATTTTTTTAATCTTTTACTAATTGTAATAAGCTTGTAAAAGATTAAATTGCAGAAAAAATATAATAATTACTTGACTTAGACAGGAACATGTCAGTCATAAATGAATGTTGCACGAGTAAAACAAAAATCACAGCAAATTCAATTGCTAGGAGTTAGTGTTTTATAACCCTCTTAAGTATTAAATAAATGAATAAACAGCAGCATAACATTTTAGAAAACCTTACACTTACACTTACCTTAACCTAAAACTTTAATTAATACATAACTGTTACCATACACCCACATTTGCAACAATAACGGCAACCGCCTACTTAAACATTTCTAAACTACAAACAAAATAAAGAGAATATAAGAAGGAAATAATTTAAAAGAAAGAGAAAGGGAAAGGGAAAGAGAAATAAATTAGCAACATTTAAACAAATCTAAGCAATTAGAAATAAAATTGAATTTAAAAATAAATAAAAAGTAATAAAAATGAACATTCGCTAATTTAATATTAAAAGAAGAAGAAAAAATATTCCAACATGCCCCATCATTGGCATACTGAAGTTAAATTATTTAATGCGTATTTAATTATTTCTCTAATTGAATTGACTTAAGAAAACTCATAAAAAAGAAAAGTTATATTTTAATAAGCAAATATCAAAAATATATGTATGTATAAAAGAATAATGTTTAAAATCATAACGGGTACTTTTCGAGATGGAGAACTTTTAATTCGAATAAAATGCTTTTAATGTCAATTAAAATTGTTTAAATTAAAATAAAGGTTTTAGCCTTAGTTCAAATATATGTTCGTTCATGTAGCCCTGAGCCACAAAACAATGGCATGAGCAAGTTCATCTAATGGGTGTGCTCATAAGCAAGTGGTCATACTCGAACACAAACTAGCTTACTGAACACATGTCTACTCGCACCATAATACTAGTGAGGAAACCTCTGTTCGTATCATAAACGAAATGAGCTGACTGACTGAGCCTACTCGTACCATAATATTAGTGAGCAAACCTCTATTCGTATCATAAACGAAATGAGCTGACAAAGAGAAACGAACTTTCTACACTAGTGAGCGCCATGTTTACTCCTCTCATATTCGAAACACTCAGTGTGTTTTATTAAGTTGCGTTTTGCTTGTTCTAGTGGTTCTTTGTATTTCTTTAAAAATGAAGACCTTAAACTGAACGTAAGTAATGTTGTTAAAAATTCTATGTTTTTCGTTTGTACATTCGAATGTGTTCATGTTTCACTCAAAGCACAAAACTGCTTAAACTCTACCAAGTTCATTGTTATTATGTTCACCATTTGCTAATATTTATTTAAACTTGCTTATGGGAACTCGCATTTAGCTCGTTTTCTTCGCTGTTTATTATTGTCCACTCATCGTTACTCGTGTGCTGTGAACAGATATGAATTTAATGTAATATTATTATGAGCGTCTTATGAGCTTCGTTTTTTGTGCTCATGCAGTGTTTTAGTGCGTACGTGAAGTAATATGGAAGCCGCCGCTAACTTTTTGCTTGGCCGCCGCCTCCGACAACTTCACTTCGAATTGGTTGGTCAGTTAAGAAGTGCATTTTGTGAAAGTTAATACATTTTAATCCGCGCTGAGTGGCATGTTGCGCCGTCCTGTGATAATCGCAGGCCGGTCAGGAAAATATAGTGAGCTGATAGTTAATTTGCCAGTCTAGAAAAAAATTATCTGGTCTATTTCACTACACATCGACAGGAAAGCTCAAAAGATGATTGAATTTAATCAAAGTACATTAAGCTGTTTAAATGCTTTAGTGACCAGTAACGGATACTTTAAGTATCATGTGGTCAAAACAACAATCGAGGAAGACGATACTTACAGACTGTTCCTTGAAGAGGCTGAGACGGTAGCACTCATAACTTATATATATGATCAGGCAAAATAGCCTGCATAAGGATTGGCACCAAGAGCAGACATATTCTAAAAAAAATATGGGCATTAGTTTTACCCAAATAGGAATAAGTTCGACGACAGCCAAAAATCAATACAGTCCAGAGTAGTAGTAGTACGAGACTCAATTAAATTAAGGTAGTCATAAAAATATCCAATCGAATACCAGAAATCATTAAGAAACGGATGGGATCCAAAACAAAAGGCAAATGAAGTTTTTTCTACAACTTTTAAGTTTATAGAAGAGAGAGAGAGAGAGGAAAGACAAATATAAAGCGGTACCGACTTGCCTGTACACGCAAATTGACCTGGGTTTTTATTCGTAATTTTAAGCCACTTAAGCCATATTCAAAATTTAAGCCTCATAAATTGCTAAAAATAATTTTACTGTGTGAACGATAACGCAAAATGTATGAAAAAAATTTTTAAAGACAAGATTATCTGCGAAATTCCTGCAGAAAATATCCTGAATATTGGCTTAAATTGAAGCCGCACTCTCAGATTAATAAAAAAAAAGCACTAAAAATCATGCAGTGAAGGCAATGAGAGAGAGAGAGAGACAAGCGGAAGGGGTTGCAATACAAATTTGCGTGTACTTGTTTCAACAATACGTTTTCACATGTCATATAGTTGTTTAACATATTTAATCACTTCTTATGACATTTTCTGGTCGAGTGCCCTTCTAGTATGATTCAACACAATTGGTGGATTTTCTTTTATGACTTATTTAAAGTCAAAAAAGGCCTATTTAAAAGAAAGAAAGGAGAACATTTGATGATGTATCAAAATTACCAAAACCGTGGTAGCCAATCGACCGATATGTTATTCCATGCATAACCCTATTTTAACCCCATTTCTTGTACTTTATGTTACATGAAAAAAGAAAAAAAAACTTATTTTTTATTTAATTTATGGCTAGTGTAAATTTTTATCACACTCTTTCCTTTGTTATCACAGCGGTTTCTTTCGCTCTTATAACGCTATAGTCTTTAATTGCAGGCGAATTAAAATGACTAATAAAATGTCTATTAGCCTTAAATTAATGAGTCAATTTAACACCAGCGGTGTTTCATCTAACAGAGTTCTAGAAATAAACATAACGTTCAATTGCAGCTGTGTTGAGAAATGAGGATTTCACGCACTCTACTTCATCATCTGTTACTTTTTCCACAGCCTTTCGATCCCCTTTCAACCTTTTCAAAGGTTACACAATTAATTAGTAGACATTAATTGCCTGGTGTTATATTTTCTTCTTTTTTTTAAATTGAATGTTTATACAATTACAAAAAAGTGTTAATAAAGTGAAGAAAGTGTAATGTTGTTTAACATTTAAAAGGAATCGTTAGACACAATAATAGTTTGTTTTGGTGCGTACATCTTATGTTGTAAGTGGTATGTCATTAAGTGCTTTCCATCGTTAAATTTAAATAAAACAAAGCGAGTGTGAGATTTTTTATTTGAAAACCTATTAATGTCATTATTTTTTTGCAGAGATAACTTTCTTATTCGACTTAAATCTTTATATCGTGTCAAACTCGAATTAACACATCATTATATGCAACAGAAATAAAATGTCAAACAATGTAATAGAAAGGTATCCTATATTTGAACCGAGATACTAAGTTACCTCCTCACAAAATTTTATTACAATTCATCTAGAAGTTTTTACGTTATGCGAACACATACAGACGGACAGACAGACAGACAAAAATTCTAAAAATTAATATTTTGTCTTCCATTTCAATAACTAGCTGCACCAGCAACAAAATTTTTAAAAAATATTTCATGTGCAGAAATGGTCCTGTTACAGTTTTATTATAAGTGTATATGTACATATGTATATATATACACTAATATTGCTCAATCAATGACAATCAACTAGTGTTTGAAAGTGTTTAACATTCTTACTAAAACATGAATGAACTCCCAATTTACCAAGGCCCTCAAGGACAAACGTAACAAAAAATTACGCAGCAGGTCTAATTACGTCAATGGAATGCAAGTCATTCTTAAATTTCAATGAAAGTAACAAGTAAATAATAAACAAAAGCAAAAAAAGTTTAAACTACGACAACAAGGCTACAACAACAACCATCTTCTGTTAGAAATAAAGACATTAAATAGAAATATTTTTATTTAATTGTTTCCAATAAAAAGGGAGTGGGGTTAATTGGTTTAATAAACGCTAAAAGTTTATTCACTTATAAGGATACTCCGGGAGTATGCTAGTAGGGAGTGTGCTAGTCTATCAGTCTGGGGGTTGTGGATTCGATTTTCACCGAAGATTCTAGGTATTTCACTACAACGAGTGAAGATCTGCGCTACTATACGAGTACTTGGTAAATTAAAAAAAAAATGTTTAGAGCGCAGAAAGCTGTATCGTATCCTGGCTACATAACCTGTGTAACTTTGTAAGTCTCTTCACAACGCTGCGACAAATTAGAGGACTGTAAAAGTGATTATCACAATTCTTAATCAAAATGCTGGAAAGACTCAATAAGTCAAGTAAAGTATGGGCAAAGTGAGGTACACCAAAGACAGCGTACTTCGTGCGATTTATCGCATTTAGACTATTTATTATGAAGCTATGTTAAGGATTATGTCTATAGGGGCAAGCCCGTAAAGGCTGACGCACTGGAAGCCAATATTGAAGAATTTCTTCGTGAGATATGGGCCAATATTTTGGAAAGAGTATGGCAAAATTAGACCCAGCGTATGAGGCGTAGCCATGGTCAACATTTACATCAAATAATCTATAAACATTGTATTATATAGATCTAATTTCTATGGACTTAAATAAACATTTCATATATTTCTCAAAATTTTATGTGTGTTTTTTTTTTAATCAAATCCGAAAGCTCTTAAAAATCACCCTTTATATGGCCTATCTGAATTATCAGGGACCAGCCTAGATGTCCTTATTAAATACTTCAATAAGACAGGATAGGACTATAACTAATCCTTAGGATCTACACTTGGTTTGACAGCATTATCTGGATGAGTAGAGTAGGGTATGTTAAAAAGGGAATCGCTTGGTTCTAATTAACTAGTGCGTAGCAAACAGCCACCAAAACAAAATATTTGATTAGACTCGTAGAAAAAAATTTATTTAAAATACGTACGCATGTACAAGCATATGAAATTACTAGTAAGTATTTATATATGAAAAACATACAAATACATACTTATATTCGCATTGCTGTGGAAAATATTTCAAGCTTTAGGCTTCTAACTGTCATCTAGTTGAAACTAGAACAAAAACTTTTGTGTGCATGTGTGTGGTACGTGGGCATAAAAAACCACAGGATCTTATTGAAAACAGTGGTTATTAAATTATAATATAAATAAGAACGAGCATACATACACAAGCAACAAACAAACATATTTTGTTATACATACATATTTTACGTAATCTTGAAGAACGGTTCACTTAAAATATTTCCAAATTTATTAAAATTATTATACCCTTCACCGCAGGTAGCAAGTTTGTAATTCCATGTGTAATTTCTACAATATTAATTTCCCACCCCATAAAGTATATATTCTGGATCCTTATAAATAGAGAAGTTGATTTAGCGATGTCCGTCCGTCTGTGTTTGGGTTGAAATCAACTTTGCCAAAGCACACGAAGAAAGAGATACAGAAAATTTAAGCACACCAATCTACCAGGCATGTTTCGAAAATTTCGCTAATGAAATTCAGCAGAAAACCACGTCTACCTATATTTTTTTTAATTTTTTTCAGGTTTAATTTATTTGTTTTCGGTTGTAATGATTCTCATTTCCTTTTTTTTAAATAAATATTGGAGTGGACACAGATCTCGGGGGAACAATAACCCCCTGCGAGGGCCGATTTTGTGTTTTTTTTTGTAAGGTTTTCCTACTTTGATTTGTACTAAAGACCTTTATAGAAAGCAATACACATAGAAGTAGCCAATGGACCCACAGGGTACCCACCAAAGAATGACAAAAGTATAATTTTTAGTACTTATTAAGTATTTGAGGCGAAGCATGTAAAAATGTGTATAGCTTCAGCTCAAACAACATATCATACACACATACTCATATCAAGTTCAACTTAAATAACTACAAGTATAGGCAGAGAATAAGTGTTCGCATACGTGTTCATTATTTTTCACAATACAACTAAGTATAAGTAAAAGTTGGATAAAGTATTGGTCTCCATACTTAACCAATGTTCGGTTATAAACAAAATATTGCCAAACATCATCCAGCTTTTTATACACACAATTCCTAAAAATAGTAGTTGTTTTACTTATAAGTATACTTATAGTATTATATGTACCTTTCCATACTTGTAAGTATTAGGTAGTTATGAGTATGACAGATACCCATCGCATTATCTACCTACAACCAGTTGTACTCATACATGCATTACTTATACATTTTTAAATATAAATAGCAGCAGTTAAAAGGCACATATGAGGAATTTTTTGTTAAGTATTTTTTTTTTTTGCTTTAGTCTGACCATTCAATCTCAATATAGATTGCAGGAAGGTCCTAAGTTAAAAATAAAATCAATAAAATTTTAATTTTTTTTAAATTTAATAAAAAAATTTAATTTTTTGAAAAAAAATTATTTAAAAAAAATATTTTTTTTTAATTTTTACGAAACATTTTCAAAAAGATATTTTACTCAAAAATTTTCAAAAAAAATTTTAAATTTTCCAAAAATTTTCGAACAAAATTTTACAAAAATTTTTAAAACTAATGAGTTTTTCCTCATACGACTTATGTTAAGCAAGTTAAAAAAACTGCACCACACCTTATTTTTTGGATATCTTTGCGGAACATTTCAATTCTGCAAAGTTTTTTAAAACACTTATAGAAATTTCTAAAACATATTTCCGAACTATTGACATCTCTTTTAGTTAAACGCTCCAGTGGTGGCAATAAAAACGATAACAACTCACCCGCTGCTATTATGAACAAAAAATCTAGTCCCGAAATCGTACCAGCTTCCTACACTGCTCCTCCCAAACCCAAATCAATCATGCCTCAGCTACAAATGAAGCAGCAACAACAAAGACAAGATGCAAATGCATTGAATTTCAATAATAACGCAATGGAAAAGAATAATGACTTAATCAGTTCTGCTATTGCAGCCGGTCTAACGGCAGCTGCTGTAGAGGCGGCTGCTGTAGCAGCCAATCAACATGAACTAGAGCAATTGAGAAAACAACATCAATTGTATGCTGATAGCGGAGATGATGAGCAAACTTCATCAGCTATTAATAAACGTGGTATAAGCAACCAACAATTCCCCTATCGTAGTGGCTCCTCATCAACTGGTACTTTGGGTTGGGCAAATAGCGATTTAAATAGCGATGTCTACAATTCTGGAGGTTATTACAATAGCTTGCCCTATGGCAGCTTTGATGCCACACCAGTTGTTGCTAATGATGTGCCTCAAGGTAATTGGGGTGATGAATTGGATCCTGGCAATGTTGTTTATAGCGATATTGATGATTATGCTCCAGTCTCAAAGGGTAAAAGAATATTACAATATTCCTTTGGTTTTGCTTATAATAATTTGTTTCCCCCCTCCCAGCTTCATCATATAGAAACAAAGCTTATGATAATTTACAAAATATTTTGAATTCCGAATCTTATTTGGATACAGTCCCCTTACCTTACAGCAGTGGCCGCTATTACAGTTCTGGTTTAGAAACTGATCGTAATAAGAGAGCCTACAAGATCTTTAATCAATTAGCCAGCAAATTTCCCGACATGAGGTAAGTGTTGATAACATTTATTCTATTCAAAACTGTGTTGTATCGGTTGTATTATTGTATTGCAATACAATAGTGCGAACTTGTTGTTGATAATTTGCATTAAAAACTTTGATAAAACTATACATTTCCATTTCATATGTTAAAAAAAAGAATTAAGTCCATACCTGGGATTAGTTTATATGTTTGACTAACTACCAGGAATCTTATTCAAATAAATGTAATGCATTTTAATAAAAAAACAATATAAATTTTTCTTGAAAAATATTTTTGAGGTTAGTTTTTACAGTTAGTTTACAGTTCCCTCCAATGCATTAATAGCCCGTTCAGGCTGCCACGAAATTAAGTCATTTCGTGATTTCGGCCGAAATCAACTTGAAATTACGTAATTTCGCATACATTTTACCATTGCCCAAATTAACTCATTCTACTTAATTTCGTCGAAATTAACTTGAAATTACGATAGACAACGCTGGTTTTGTAGAAAAAGCTACTTTTTTTGCAACCATGACCAGACTTACAACCTTGAAAGTCCGTTTTGTTTAAAAAAAATTTAAAAGCCAAATGAAATAATGGAAATATATACATAATTCTACATTAATTTTGTTGTAGTGTTGTTTTTAATATTCATGTATATTTTAAATCAATACGAAAGTGTTGTGCGAAAGCCTTTTGCAAAATAATTTAATTATACAAATGTAACTAAACGTGATCAGCTGTTTCCGAAATTAACTCAAATGTCAAAAAGCCCAGTATGAACACTTTAGATTTCGTTCGTAATTTCAGCTCGAAATTACTTAATTTCGTGGCAGCCTGAATGGGCTATAAAAAAATTTCATTATATCAATATGATGTGAATGCCTACTTTTTAGAAGAAAAAATAATGTAAATAACATTCCATTGTCTGTACAAAATAAAAAAATTAATAATCTCTGTTGCGGTTGACAACTTTTGAAACAATTTGGTCATCGTTTATAAATTCGCATTGCCATTCTCAATTCAACTCAGGGTTGGCTTTTTTTGTTTAGTGCACTATTTTTTGTCGTTTTCAACTGTGCACAAGTTTGGTTGACAAAAACGTTAAATACATATGTACATACATATGTATACACAACTGCTTATTAGCAGTTTGGTTACAGTTTACTTCGACATAAAGTGAAGAAAAATGGAGAGATCGTTTTCCTTAGTCGGAAATAGCTAATAAATCTGAAAAAAAATTTACTTTGATTGTAATTTACTTCAAGATCTATCACGAATGTTCCTCCTTGTACGTGGTACATCTATATTAGCATCTTCCTCCACTTCTCCATAAAATAAATCTACACATTAATTTTAAATTATTTTCTTAAATTTTTACATTAATTTGTCGGCTTTTCTGTCAAACTGGATATTTTAAGTTGGTAACGCCACAACAATTTCAACTAATAACAGTTGTGTCTCATAGCCCATTCAGGCTGCCACGAAATTAAGCTCGAAATTACGAATGAAATCTAAAGTGTTCATACTGGGCTTTTTGACATTTGAGTTAATTTCGCAAACAGCTGATCACGTTTATTTACATTTATATAATTTAACTATTTTGCAAAAAGCTTTCGCAGAACACTTTCGTACTGATTTAAAATATACATGAATATTAAAAACAACACTACAACAAAATTAATGTACAATTATGTATATATTTCCATTATTTCATTTGGCTTTCAAATTTTTTTCAAACAAAACGGACTTTCAGGGTTGTAAATTTGGTCATGGTTGCAAAAAAAGTAGCTTTTTCTACAAAACCAGCGTTGTCTATCGTAATTTCAAGTTAATTTCGACGAAATTAAGTAGAATGAGTTAATTTGGGCAATGGTAAAATATATGCGAAATTACGTAATTTCAAGTTGATTTCGGCCGAAATCACGAAATGACTTAATTTCATGGCAGCCTGAACGGGCTATCACAATACCACAAAAAAATTTGGTTGTGTGAAAGTTGGGTCGACTCGTAAACAACCAAACTGAGTTGAGTTGAGAACAACAATAGGGGTATAAATGATTAAAAATTAAAAACAATACTGTAATTAATTTAGCTTCTTCAATCTCTTTTTATTACATTTAGATAAATTATACATATAAATTAAAGCACTGCATGAGCACAAAAAACGAAGCTCAAAAGACGCTCATTATAATATATCATTGAATTCATGTCTGTTCATTACCAGCGAGCTAAACGCGATGAGCTTCCAGAGTTTTCCTAAACAAGTGTGAATAAGTATGAGTAAATGTTGAATATAATAACAATGTACTTGGCCGAGGTCAAGCAGTTTTATGCTTTGAGTGAAACACGAATACAGTTCGAGAGTACAAACAAAAATCACAGAATTTTTCAACAAGTTTACTTACGTTTATTTTAAGGTCTTCATTTCTTAAGAAATACAAAAAAGCACTAGTGCAAGCAAAGCTCTCTAAGCCTAATCGAAAAGTTCTACACAACTACTAAACAAAACTCTCTGTTTTGAACAGTTGGTTTTGTTCGTTTTACTCTGTCAGCTTATTTCGTTTACGATACGAACAGAGGGTTGCTCACTAATAGTATGGTATGAGTGAGAATGTGTTCAATGAGCTGTTTGCCTTCGAGTATGACCACTTGCTCATGAGCTCAGCCATTCGATGAGCTTGCTCATGCAATTGTTTAATATAAATAGTATTGTGGTTCTTCGTTACTTTATTGGCGTACGCCAAATTGAACACATTGCCTTTACAAGCCGTCTTGACGATACATTGATTTGTTTGCATGTTTTGCATGAACAAAACGCGTCGGCAGAATAGAGAAAAAAATTGGCTTATTTTTATCTATGAGGAGAAACGTATCGATTTTCATGTTCCGCTTAAACATAACTTTTTGTCATCGATATTGTTTGAATGCTTATAGCACAGCAAATAGGATTTGCACGCTTAATCAACAGATGGTGCTCTTCAAAAGTCAAACTTTCATTCAAAAATAACATTCGATTGCAGACATCGTTGTGCGAACAAATGTTTTAACAATGCTGTTTGAACAAGAACATGACATCGACAACGATAGTCTTCAAAAACAAATAAATATCTGCAAGTTACATGCAAGTTACAGCCGATATACTTAAAAACCAATAAATTATACAGAATTAAAAAATCAATTCTTTACTAATGGCTTTTAATTTTTAATATTTTTATATTTAAACTTTCAAACATCATTTATCATTTAATATCTTATTTAGATTGAAACGCGATACAAAACTTACACCAGCCGATATGTTAGCCTTGGTGGCTTTGGTCGAAGCCGGTGAACGAGCTCGTAAGGATACAGATTCTGATGCTGGTTACACCTATCCCTCTGAAAACTATGTACCCAAAATTTATGGTCTTAATAACAACTACAATACAGGCACTGGAAATGCTTATGATTATCCTGCAATGCCTCAAGTAGAAGAAAGTTTAGATTATAACAATAACAACAACAACAACAACAATGGCTGGTTTGAACCTCAAGCAATGGTAGACTACTATGGCATGCCCTTGAATATGGATGCCATGAGCAAATATGAAATGCAACGGGAGAGGGAAAATAAATATAATGATGGCTTTCCTTTAAGTACAAATGGAAATCGTAAGTTTTGCACAAATTTTAAAGGAATATAAAGCAAATTAGTATAATATATATATATATAAAATATTCTTTTCATTTTAAGGTTATAACAACAAGCGTTTTATGGTGGCCAAAAAGAAAAGATCCATCGCTAAGCCTTCAATACCTTACAAGCCCGAATCATTCTTTTAAAGTTTTACACACAACATAATAACAAAAATAAATCAACGTCAATTTCAGGATTTGTTATTCTGATCTCTAATAGAAATTGTCGTTTTATTAAAAAAAAACCAAATGCGAGAAAATAAAAAAATTCAACAGAAATTGGAAAAAAGTAAAAAGAAATATAAACTATAAACCATTAATTATTTATAAATATAAAGTGAAATTTTAATTAAAACCATATGCCCCCAGAAAGTTTTACTATTAATTTATATATATTTTTTTAAGTTAAACTTTTATTTAGAACCAAAAGTAATAAATTTTGTGTCAAATTCCTATAATTATAAAATTATATTTATATTTAAATTTCTATATTTATAACATTATATTTATATTTAACGTGCAATTGGTGTAAATGCATTTATGTAAAATATGTATATCAATATAAAAATTAATTATTTATTTAAATTATATACAAATCTAAGCGAATTGAATTATTATTGTTCTATACAACAAAACTATTAACTTAAATTTTATGAAAGTCAAAAAACAAAAAAAAAACTATCTGAAATTAATTTTATAATTAATTATTATACATATAATGTCAAGTAGTCTGAAATTTAAATGGAATTATAAAATAAAATTTATCAGTATCCGTATGTTCGGTATTAAGGCTTAAAAAATTTAGAAAAGCTTTTTATACATATAAATTCATTTTTAATCCTTGCACTTATTTGTAAAGCACTTCGTCGTTCATCACTTACACTATTCCGAAAATTCATCATTTACACTACTACTTAAATTTACTTTTATGAAATTGTATCAGATGAGTCGAAGAGAAATTCACTTTAATACCAAAATTTCAAGTATAAGATTAAATTCAGGGGTCTAAATCAACGTATTCGATATCGTGTAAAATCTCTCCCAATTTTTAATTTTCATATCATGGCAGTCGATATCGAATAAAAAATATCGTAATTTGAGTTGATAGCATTCATATCGAGTAATCAAACGCTCGAGCTTTCATTCGATACGTCTGTGCTAATCGTATGTATATAAATTTAAATCTTTAGAGCCAAAAATTTATTATTATTTGTTTTACAAGTTTACTTTTACACAAAATTATAATTATTTTTAGAAAACTTAGTAAAATCTTGCATAACTTGGCTTATAATTCTAGACACTGTGCTTTGTCCAAACCTACAAAGTAATCATTACCCACTCTGTACAAGCGCAAGCTGAAGTGTGGCAGCACTGTGGACATATGTATGTATATCCAATTAACTTAAGCTGACAAAAAATGTTATTAAATGCCTTCTTTGTCAGTCTAAATCCTGTTTTCTTAAAAAAAAAAACACTAACAATGAAGAAGTAAAAAAATTAAAAAATTATTTAGCTTTCATTACGTCTTGACGATCTATTGATTTGTTCGTGAAGACCATCATTGTCGATGTCATGTTCTTGTTCAAACAGAATTGTTAAAATTGTTAAAACAATTATTCGCACAACGATGTCTGCCATCGTTATTTCTTCACATAGAAAAAATAAGCAAAGTTTTGTTCCCTATACCACCGACGTTTTGTTCATGTGCAAGCAAAACAATGGCTCGTGAAGACGGCGTGTTACGAACAAATTAATGCCATCACTATTTTTTAACGTAAATTTACTCAAAAAAATTAAATTTGTATACTAAAAACAAAATTTGATAGCAGACATCGTTAAACAAGAACATGACATTGACAACGATTGTCTTCACGAGAGATTTTAGTGTGCGCGCTCATGAATTTGTTCAGTGGTTGAACAAATCAATGGCTCGTCAAGACGTAGTGTAATTTAGTGTAATAATACCTCGTTTCCAGAATAAAACGAAGCACTTGCTTCACTCTCTAAATCATGATTTCGAATCATACCGTTTAGACGACACATACGTGCTTCGTTTCGTTTCGATTCGATTTTTAAATTTGTTATACGATTTCGTTTTTTTTTTATTTTAACTTCAATTTTACTTTTAATTTTGTTTTTTTATTTTTGCTTTACATTTATTCATATTTTGGTTTGAAGGCTAGTTTAGACTAAGGTGCTCTTTGAATTTTATGTGTCGCGAAGCACGTTGATTCACTAATGATTAGGGTGTGAGAGACTGAAGCATGAATATTTGGGATCCGTGGAAACATAAAGCATAAAATGAAATTACATTCATACTAGGTGATAGCGCCTAAATTTGTTCGGCAATAATGTAGCTGAGGGATTCGTTGAAGAAATTTCATGCCAAAAAAATAATTTATTCATGCTCTTTTCTTTAATAAAAAATTTAAAAAATATTTTTTTCTTACTTTTTCAGCATAACTTGCAGGGATTGCTAAATTTTTACTAAAATATATATGGGAAAATTGTAGTCACTGTAAAACTGAACAACTTTTATAAACATACCAATACAAACTGAAAGTTTCTGAGCACCTTCAGAATTCTTTCAAAGAATCCTCAGCTACATTATTTCCGAACAAATTTAAACGCTATATTTCGACAAGCACAATCTATATATTGTCTTAAAAGGCTTAACAATATCTCTAAATTTATTTTATTTAGATGAACCATTCTCGACATTTTCGGCAAAAAACTCTTTTTTGCGGATATCTCGAAAACAGTACAAATAAATCAATATCATTTTCTTCTTCGGCGACCCCAAAAGGTGTTTTGTTTTCTTTTAAGACTATCGCAAAAACTTGAAAAAATCTATAAGCTAGTGTAATATATAAGACGCTCTCAAATAGACGACGTTTCCACAATCTCCCACAAGGTTTTCAGCTTTATTTACCGAAGTAGAAGCGTACTTCTATTTCGGTAAGCAAAGCTGCACAGTAATGTACAGTGGCGAACAGATCTTCTGCGCCTCAGTGATAGAGATACAATATTCGTAACCTATTTGATCTTCGGTCAACAATGGTAACTTTAAAAAAGCATAGAGAAATAAAAAATTCCCTTAAGTGTAACTTTTTTTTAAAATAATGGAAATTTTTTTGTTAGAAAACTCATTTTTAGTAATTTAAAAAAAAAGCATTAAACATTTTCTTAAAACAACTTTGTGAAAAATTCTGTGGGAAAATAGTACCATGTAAAAGTACCTTTTTTAAAGCATCGTTTAAAAATGGCTTAAAAAACTTAAAACATTTACAATAAACTTTTACTCGAATGTTAATTAAACAAAAAAAAAACTTTTTTAGCTAAATTCATAATTTTAATTAAAAAATTTTTCAAATGTTTTTATTTTGAAATAAAGTACCTTTTAAAATAGATTTTTAAATAATATATCTTTAAAAAAACTTAATATAATTCTTTTGAATCTGATACAATATAATAAAGTTATAGAGTAACCCCTAACACATATGACATTTATGCAAAAAGTAATCATATTATTTATTTCTAATTATGCGAAAAAAGGAATTACGTATTTTTAGAAATAAGTAATGTTTTCAAGATTCCAAACATAATTTAAAACAAAAAAAAACTACAATTATATTTATAAAGTTTAAGAAAAATATCTATATAAAATTTGTAAATTATTATAAAAATAATTAAAACAACACAAATATATCAAAATAATTAATAAATGTAATAATTTCTTTTGTGTTTTTTATAAAATTTATAATTATTCATATTAAGAAGACATACAAATAAGTGGCTCATCGCATTTTAATTTAACAAAAATATTTATGTAAACATATTTTTTAATCACCCCTATCGCGAATAATTGTTCCCATGAAAAAACTCCCAAATTTGTCTATTGTGAATGATTCCAATAACAATTTACTTGTATTTTACGATAGAAATCATTAACTATAGAATTTTTGGGAGTTTATTCATGGGAATAAATATTCGCGATAGGGGTGAATATAAAATTAACTAATCTTAAACATGACTGTTTTTTGGAATTTATTAAAATATAATTATTATATACAATATTATATATATATATATACTAAACATAATATTAAAAAAATTATATACATACATACATAAATATAATAAACAAATATTTACTTTAAATAATAATCTCAAACAAGGGTAGTTTCTCTTTTTTTTTTGCAAAAATTGTTAAATGATAAAAGTTTTAAAAACTAATTATTATTGAAACAAACAAAAAACACATTAATTTTAAATGAATACAACCATTAAATATCGTATACATACACATAAACATATAAAATCAATTTAAAACTCACACACACACACACACACACAAAGCATAAGTACAAATATTGTACTTGAATATGTGTCCTATTTATTTTTAATTAAGAAATATTCAACAAAAAAAACAGGAATAAAAAATGCTTGCAAAAAAATAAACTAAACAATCCGGTTAATTTACTCATACACAAATATACACAGAGATGAAATTTTTAAATTATTTTTTATTGTTTATTTTTTTGAGCACAAAAAAATGTCTGCAAACAAAAGAAAAACCCAAAAATATTTTCAAAAATAATTATTTTTATGCATTTAATTTAGTACTAAGAAACAGCTTCTTACATCTGTTCTTTAATAAAATTTAATTTATTTTTATTAATAAATACAAATACAAACACAATTATTTAAACATGACTTTTACTTTGTTTTGTCCTTATTTTAAAACTTAAGTTTTCAATAAAAAAAAAACTACAAAAACTAAATAGAAAAATCGTGTTTTATTTATTGTATTACAAGGGGGATTTTAGGCTTTCAAAGAATTTCTATTCATATAACAAAACAAGCTGTGCCCGCCACGTCACACAGTGAGACAACGCCGGTATTAAATACAAGGAGTCATTGTAGAGCTCTGAAATTTTGCACAGGTTATTTTTAAGACAATTCCAGTTTAAAGAAAAAAATTAAGAAAATTCGCCCACTTTTACGCCCACCTCCCATACAATCGAAATTTGTAAAATGCCGTATTGTCCGTAATACTTTAGGTATAACTTTCAATTTTGGTATAATTGAATGGTATATTGTTACAAACATTATCGGACAAAATTTTGAACTTTGGCCAACCAAAGGTTGAACATTCAACCTCAACATAAAAAGTGCCATATTTTCTAAAATATTTTAGGTACAACCTTCAAATTTGATATTACTGTAATTTATATAATTTAAAATGTTTCATGCAAAAATTACAATAACACGCCCACTATAACGCCCACCTCCCATTGAAATGCAATAAAAAAGAACAATTTTTATTTTCATTCTATCAATAATTTTTTAACATCATCATGGTATTCTAATTTTTTCAATTTCATTCTTAATGAATTAATATAAGGATTTGATGATATTTGCAAATAGTGCATTACATCTTCATTCGTAGAAAAAGTGAATATTTACGAGAATGGAATAGCCTACAACAATTAAACTAACCACATTAGAAAGTGAGCATAACACAACTTAGATTAGAACAACAGCTAGCACTATCAATTTAAATTAAAAATTATGCAACTATCTAACCCAAAGTCAATGACCTTCAAAAAAATTATCAATCAAATGAATAATGTAAATAAAATAATAATAAACAATAAGTGAATAGTTGTAAACAATTGAAAAAAATAAAAGTAAAAAGTTGTAAACATGCTATTGCATGCTAACATACGTAAAGCGACAGAATGTGCGCGTTGGGTATTTTTTGTAGTTTTTTGTATGTTTAAAGTACTTTTGCTATATGTCCTATACATAAAATGAAAGCTGAGACTTCAATCTTTAATTTGATATAAGTCTGCACCTAGAGCGAGGGGCTGCTATATATTTCCTAGTCCATTGAAAATGCAAAATGTTCAATTTTTACACCACAATTCCGTTGTTAAGAATTTTTTTTTTGTGTTTTTTTTAATTTATTTTATTATTAAAAAAATACTTTAAAGTTATATTTATTATGTATTTTTTTTTTTATTAATAAGCTTTTGAATATTACATATTGAACTAACATATTTCAAGCGCGTTGGCATACCTCAACTTTGACTTGTTCTAGACCAAGTAATAAAGTTATGAGGCTGAAATTTCAGGGAATTGTTAATCATATATCTGTTAATACACTGTAAAAATTTCTTCCAAATTGGACGACACGCCAAAAACCATTTTTTGCCGCGGTTACTATAGGGCTGTCTCACTATGCGTCGTGGGCGTCCTGCCAATATTATGCTCGCTTTGGCTTTGAAAATATTGCACACCAATTTTAAGACTCTTACTTTTATAGTGCTTCAGTTATTTTTTATGTATTTACTTTATATAAAGGTAAACCTCCCTAGATAAAATTCTAAAATTTATAAAAAAATTTAAAAATTATTGTAAACCTCTGTAAAAGGTGTTTAAAATATTTTAATAACAATGTAATTCCACAAAGTAAAAATACAAATCAAATACAAATTTGGCAGTAAGTAATTCATATTTTGTGATTATTTTAGAACAGCGCCATCTGTTGCGCAACCGTGTTTAAAATATACCACTTTCAAAATTAAAACATGCCTTAAAGTATGCAGTACATTTAAATCGGCAACAAAACAATTGGGGTACTTTCACTGCTTTTTCTCCACTTTCTCTTTGATATAAGATAATTATCCTATATTGGAATCAGGATACTATGGTACCTCCTCACAAAATTTTGTTAAAATCCATCCAGTAGTTTTGCGAACACAAAAAAAGAAAGACAGACATACATACATACATACATACATACATACATACATACATACATACATACATACATACATACATACATACATACATACATACATACATACATACATACATACATACATACATACATACATACAGGCAGGAAATGAGTTACTATTTTATTATATGTATGGATTTTGCAATTTTGTCAGTTCCATCAATGTTAGTTAACAGACTGCAATAATTGCTTTTAGGCGTTTACTACTGTTTGATAATTTTAGTAAACGATTTAGAATATCTATTAACACATTCTGTTAATTGTTGAATCATTTTTAATAAATACAAATTCGCTACGTATTTTTAAAAGCAGATTGCAATTGCAAATGTGTATAACGAAATTGCCATAAAAGAACATTGCTCGCTTTATTTACATCAAAACATTTTTAAATTTCGTCATTATTGGCGAAAGAAGCAACAAGTTGCACCACACACGACTATCAAAAAGTACGTGCAGAGGTGAACGTCATAAACAACTTTTAACATTAAACAATGTCAAATAAAACGAAAGAGAAAAAAACAAATTCTGTAAACTGAATGTTAAGTATAAATGGATGATGGAAAGCCGGCATAAAATTGGATAATTTTTTGTTTTTCTTTATAAAGAGTAATTTTTTAACAGAGTAATAGAAGTAACTAAATGAAATAACTCAATAATCAACAAATGTATGAAAAACAAATCAAAATTAATTCAATAATAAAATCTAATTTATTTATTTTCCCCTTTTGTTTAT
Source organism: Phasia obesa (assembly GCA_949628195.1). Lineage (NCBI taxonomy): Eukaryota > Metazoa > Arthropoda > Insecta > Diptera > Tachinidae > Phasia > Phasia obesa. Next base: position 5,936,543 of record OX451216.1, read on the forward strand.
TGTTCATGTTATTTTATTCTAATTGTTTAACAATATATTTTGGGTTTTTCTATTCAAATAATTTTTGAAAGTGTGAATTTATTAATTAATTGAATATGATGGTTCGTAACTATAAAAGAACTATTAAATAATAAAAATATTCTCATTTACAATAAAAATATATACATACATATATATGTATGTATGTATATTAGTAAAAACGAGCATCAAGATTTAACACATACAAAAGCTTTTGTTTTCTCAATTGAATATCATAAACATAATAGAGTATAATGTCCCATTCGGTATCAAAAATATTTTTAAATAGTAATTTATTGCTCTCCATACTAGTGCTGGCAATTTCTGCCACTTTTACTCAATACTTATCAATTGGGTGCACGATAGTATTCAATACTTTTGTTTACATAATAGAAATGCACTGCTAATCAGAGTTTTAATTAATACGATCAAATTTCTATTTAATTTGTTTCTAAAACTATAACATTAAAAGTATCGAGTAACTACTTTTAGGTATTGAGTACTCTAAAAATTGTTTAAATACTAGGTACTTTATACCCACTAGTCAATACTTTGCCAGCACTACTCCAAACTGCTCTTTCAAAGTATTGAGCAGGTTTAAAAATTCGATAATAGTGAAACTTGAAAACATTTTCAACACCGATTTTTTGATTGTTTAACTGACCAAATGGAATGATGGCCCTATGCTCCATCGAGGAGTGAAAGGCACATATTAATTGATATCACTATATTACACTACTATAAATAGAATGCGAAGTAATAACACGGCGAATAAAATATAATTTTGGGAGAACTTATATTCTGCTACCAAGCAATAAGGCCACATCTATACACATAATAAAATGGTAACAGGACCCTTCTGTACATGAAATATTTTTGAAAATTTTGTTGCTGGTACAGTTAATAAGTCCCTTTTTACATTACGCAAGTTTTGTCGCCGCAATTGTTTCTTAGAAGGCGAGAGGGGAGAGAGGGATTAAAAGGGGGACCATATGCATGTACTTTTGAAATTCGAAGCTTAAAATGTAAACAAATGTGTATATCCATACAAATTGCTGCAATTAAAATTACATAATATAATCGCAAATGCAATTCTAAAGAAAAAAGAAAAATTTAAAATTGGGCACTAATTGAAATGGAATACAAAACAGCACTTTTTAGAATTTTTGTCTGTCTGTCTGAGTTCGCATTATGTAAAAACTACTGAGTGAATTTTAATAACATTATTTTGTGAGGAGATACCTTAGTATCTCGGTTCATATATAGGAAATTTTTTTCCGCATAAACATCTCATTTTCCAAAGAAAATAGAGAAAAAGTAATGAAAGTATGCAATTTTATTGATTTAAATGCACTGCAACTTGGCAACACCTTTTATTTTTGAAAGCGGGATATTTTAAACACTACAGAATTTTACAATATTTACAAAAATTTTAGAACTTTATATAAATTTTAAAATTGTATCCAGAGATGGGTACCTCTATATAAAGAAAATATATAAACCATAACTCAAGCACTATAAAAGTAAGAGTCTTACAATTTGGTGTGGATTACTTTCAAAGCAAAATCGAACGAAATATTGCCAAGACTCCGAGGACGTGGCTGGTACAGATAATATATAATATAATTTCGGGCGTCCTTATATTTAGCTACAATTCAAAATAGCCTACAGTAAAGACAATGTGAAGCAATTACAACCACAGATAGAAGCATATATCAAGTCAATACCTGCTTGTAACTACGGTTCGTATAGTTCATTGTTTTTTTATGATTATATCGTAACACGCATACATATAAGCATGAACTTACAGAAATGAAATCTAACAATCTTTAATATTGTCCACTGAATGTTTTATTTTGAAAAATATCTAAATATCTTTGCATACAACAGTGAAATTGCGTGGAGAATGCTATAGTTAAATGAGTCAACCACTTTTCCATACCTGCACGATTCTCTTTTCTTTTCTTACCTTAAACTAATCAACACTTTTAATTGAAATAAATAAAAAGATTGAATTAAAAATAAGAAATAACAGCCAAAAAATGAGTTACGTGTGCGTTGTTCGAGGTGTGTTCAAAAATATGCTAATTATAAAATTCAATAAATATTCAAAACTCTAAGTTTTATTTTTCCCACCATCTTTTCAATTGCGTCTGCTCATAAATAATTTATGAAATAAAGCGTTGAAGTTCTTTAGCACTTCAGTATTTTACTTAGTATAGCTGGACATAAAAAGTAATTATAAGTAATTAATAAAAATCTTGCGATTTAACGACTCAACAGGGCCACTTCTGGAAATAAAGTTGTCATCAAATTAATTTTGCAATAAAAAGATTGTTAAGCACGTTGTATGGAAAGTTGCATCGTTGGAACCAAATATCGTTGATGTTTGCTGATTCATTTTTCAAAACACAAATTTATTGAGCGTGACTCGATAGCGTTTGCCATTCACCGCCGTAAACGAAAGAAATAAGGACGGATGATGCCACCAGCGTGTAAGCCGCATTAAACAGTAGATTTTAATTAATTTGATGATGGCACGTTAACTGATAGAGGATTGTCTTCTCTCCAATCATGGCAATTTGCTTATTGGCATAACCATTTAACCAGAAATAAACTTTGTCACTAAATACTGATGTGCTTTATGAACTTCGCGAACAGATTTATATTTTTCAAAGTAAATTCTCACAATTTAAAAGCGATGTTCTGCCGTTAAACGAGCAGTAGAACTGGAAAATAAAAATCTATTCATAAGTTGTTGTAGCTTATTATTTCTTCTCAGCTTTACTATGTCTCTTAACTAACCTATTTCACCGCCTACATCTCTTTTCCACCACCCATTTTGCTACTTCTAGGCTACCAGTTAATAGTATCTATAAACAATTATGGAAGTAATTTTTTTTTTTTTGGAAATATATATACACATAAATGTAATGAATCATGAGAAGGATAATAAATCAATTGAAACAATTAAACCAACTTTGCCGTCCCTGGTATGCATGTCTTATATGAGCTGACTTCTTAATCATCTGTTCATTATGTATCAATACAGTTTTAATACCGTATTCAGGAAATGTGTTGTTACTTTTACAATACTTTGAGCGTTTATTTATTTATTTTTTTTTTTTTTTGGACTAGCAGTTTGCCTTTCTGTGGTCGTCGTTTCCATTTTCCACTGTATTCTGTCACAGTTTGAATGGATGCATTTAGGAAACAACAAATGAAACAATGTTTATTTTTGCGATTATAAAATAGTTATCCGTGGGCTTAGTTAACAGTTGTTGGTTATTAAATATAAAATAATTCATTCATAAATATGTATGTATGTAAACGCAAACATACAAATAAATGTAGCCAACCAGGGAAATGATTTAAATAAGTAAATTCGGTGGTATTGCAATGAAAAACCACGCTGTGTTGTATTTATTTAGATTTTATGAAATAATATTTAAAATGCTGTTGCAATAACTGTCGGTGAAGACCGTAGACAACGACGCAGAAATTCAATTTTTAGGAACCAATATTAACGGGTGGAATAGGCGGTCCTGAAACCCATCGAATTGATAGGAAAGTTCTAAGAATAATTGTAGCTGTCATCACTGGCCATTGAGCCATAATTGCCCTAACAGTAGATGGGTTACCGGTACATCAGATTTCTGTAGGATGTGCGAGGACGAAGAGAAGCTGGATCACATTTTGTGTCACTGCCCGGTATTACAAGACCGCAGGCTTAGATGGCTAGACGAAAGATGTCTGGAAAGATGCAAACTGGAAGATGTCGTCGGCATCATTAGTAAACTCAGGTGGCTTTCTTTTCTTTTTTAGTTTAGTTATCTGAAGGGAATCACAATGAACCCTTTGGGTCTTCGAGTGGAGATGCCACTTTCAGCACAACCCTTTTAAACCTGTTAGTTGTCTTTTTATTAATTTTAAAATCGAGTTTTAACAAAAAATCAGAAACTCACAAACAAATTACACAAAAAATTACTTAAAATTTTAAATATAATATTTACAAATAAAGATAGTTTAAAACAAAATCAATTGTCAATAAAAATCGTCATTAAACCGAGTTTTCACCAAATTTATCGAAAAAATTTCCATTTTTTTTTATCTAAAATAAAGTTTATACCAAAAAAAATCTCAGCCTGAATTATTTTATAATTTCAGCATTGGAATAATTTCATAATCGTTCTCAGCCACTTTTATTTATCAAGCGTAAAAATGTCCAAACCGTACAGCGCATTAAATAGCGAAAAGAGAAAGGACACGCACCAATTTGGTCGGTTGAATGAAAACAGCCAAGTTCAACGAAAAAAGAAAAACCAGCCTCCGTACTTTGCAGTTCTTTAATTTTTTTATTGCAAATTTGCTTAGCCCAATTTTGAAAGATAGATTTGGCATTAGCCAAGGAGAGGAATTTTTAACAGTGTATATTTTTAATAAATGAAATATGTATGTGTTCGTGTTTGTTTGTGCATATTTATGTACATACATATATTTATTTTTATACACCTACATACACAACAAATTGCCTTTTTTCTCTTGTTATTTTTGGAGTGGAACAATAAATGTGTACAAAGTTGCCTGTGACGACTCAGCCAATAACAGGATTATCAATTGTATCTTATCTTCGTATCTTCTTTTTGTGAATTTCCTTTCAATAACATAAGAAATACTAAATACGAATACACATCCATATACATATGTATACAAATGTATACTCGCATCCATATAAATACATATGTATATACATTAATGTTCATAAAATATTTTAAACCTTAAGCCGTTTGTACCAAACATAGATTTAATAGTTTGCTTTTCGAAGCCGATTTAAAGACACTGTACAATAACGAAATCATAGAAAAGTGTTCATCTGTTGACTTCCATACAAATAATTTTAGTAGACTGTACATAAATTGCCTTATAAGGAATTCCTAAGAAATTCAATTTATTTTAAACACTTCCTCTTCGTTATTTTTGTTTAAATTTGACATATTGCAGTTGTTAGAAATTTTCCATTATCTGCAGTGGCCAACAAAAGTCTACATATGACTATAGATGATGATTTAGGGAACTATATTAAAGAGTGGATCATTTAGCAGTATCTATTTCAAAAGAAAAGCACTGATCCATATACATATGTACATATGTATGTATATAATTTAGTAATAATATGATTTTTAAGTTTTGTGTCTAACAAACATTAGAAAAATTGACAGAATGGCTTCATTCCTTTGACACATACAGTGATGTGTTAAATAAAAACTGACACGAAACACTAGGTCTATATTGTCACTTTTGGGGGGTTACTTCACTTCCTCTAGGATCTACAACACGATCTTTGCCTTCGCATAGAAAGTGGAGAGTTCCCAGATTCAGCCTGTTTACACGTGGCTGATTCATTCAACCGCAAAACTGTACCTCAGTACAGCTAATCGAGGGGGCCAATCAACCGGTGCGATTGGGAGATGAAAACCACTGGAAGACCGAGAAACAAGGCCTGATTGACTTTAAGCGATAACGACAATGACGCGCGAACGTGCTCCTCAATTCAGAGCTATTTTACGACTCCCAAGAGCAAGAACAATTACTAAATAAGGGGAGTCTCAAAATTCACGCAATATTTTAATTTGCCGCCATTGGTTAGATAAAGTGTAGGCGACTATAAAAAACAATTTGATAGCTGACATTTTTGGATTATTAACAATGAAATAGTTCAAGAGAAACCAACGCGACATTTTTGTTGATCTATATTTCAAAAATAATGAAAATTTTGGCAGCCACTTGTTCGAGCGAAAGCTATGAAAAACAATTAAAACATGATTGTTCCATTTTGAATTTCAGAGAATACTTATGCGATTCTTTTCAAGAAAAGAATGCATGCACAATAGTGCTCGCAATTTTTACTACTTTTAATTACTCGATACTACTCAGTAATTATCAGTTGGGTACTCAATATTACTCAATACTTTTGTTTACATACATAATTAAAAAACTGTTAATCAGAGTTTTAATGTAGTAGTCAAAATTTTCTATTGATTTTTTTTTCTAAAAATATACCGCTAAAATAGAGTATTAAAAAAAAAATACTCAATACTTGGTACCCACCACTCAATCCACACTAATCCACAAAGTGTAACTGTTAGTGAAGATTTTGAGCTAAATGACAAAAAAAGAGTTGATCAAGCATTGAATCGATATATGATAACAGAGTTATTTCTGACGATATTGATATGAATAACATGTGGTGGTTTCAACTAAACGGTGCTACTTTACTAACACATGCACACCGGTTTGTTGAAATTACCCATGACCATTTGGCATTAATTTGGCTGAATTTCAGTGATGTAGCATTGAACTCCCTCTTTAAATTCGTTGCTGATGTCCCCTAGGGGCATTTTATGGTCTTGTTGACTTCTAACACCAGTCCACCACTCCCTAAGGCTAGCAGGGGCCTCAAACAGGAAGATAAGAACCTTCGAGGTGTGACCAGTGTCCAAGCGACTGGTACCACGGGAATCGGTAGCCACACAGGTTTTTCCCAAATCTCTGTGATCGGTTATTGGTAACGCCCATCGAGGAATAATGTCTTGGCTGTGGTTTGGACTTAAATCGTCTTTCGGTGTGCTGTTGGACTACTCAACAAAGACAACAGTAGCGTGTCAAGGGATATGAGAATGGTCATGAAATTGCTACTTGTTGTGTCGCTATGCGCAACAAGTCCGACGCATTGTCTTAACCCAGTCAGGCACAGATGTAAATGTATCACATCAACCCCATAAAAGATCTAATGGTGTTAAAACACGAACTAAGAGACCAATTCTATTCATCGAAACAAGATAGTATACGACAAAGAAATGGCTCTTGTTAAAATTTAATTTTTTTACGGGATTAATGGCATGTGGCATCATATTGCAGAAAAAAACACTTTTATTATAAAGTCGCGAAATCGAGCTCCAGTCACATTTAAAGATGCCGGTTCTAAAGAAACCTCCTGCCAAAAATCAGATAAAACAGGACACGTTGCGTTTGTGTTAGTTTTTTGACTAGTTCATGTTCATTCCCTTAATCGCAAATATTATAATTTAAATAATGAAGCCACCAAGGAGATGAATGCATCCCCTAGGATAAGTTTGCTTGAAAAATTAAATACTATTTAGCAATGAAAATGCGTTAGTTGATTTGTATAGTGCAGTTACGTGTCAGCTGACTAAAACTGTAACGTAAGTAAAACATATTACTGTTTAATTAAAATGTATCGTAACTAACTGTTACGTAAAAATTTATACTAAAGAAAATAGATGTTCATGTAAAGAATGTCAAACTTTGACATTTTACAAGATTTAAATATTTAGTATTTTTTACATCAAAGTATAATAAAGTAAAGATTCAAATTATCAAAGGCTTCTCGCAGGAAGCAGAAGCCAGTGTACAACATGTTGTTGTCAATTACATTAAATATTTCTAATACTTTTAGAAGCTCCGATAAGTTATCCAATGATAAAAGAGATTGTTTTAAATTTAAAACGAAAATTTTTTTTGTAAAATGACTCATCTCCGAAATCATTTCATTGCTCAAAATAAATAACAACTGGACAAATTGTATTTTAGCTGGTAACTGGAACCAGAACTGGACAATCCTGCTCGTCTGGCAACCTTAGTATTGAGTAACATTAATCCCATTTTGTATAAGTACAGTTTCCATGTTTTAACAAAACAGCAAAAATAATAACTGTTAACTCTGTAACTTAAAAACTCATAAATACAGCAAAAATGGCATACCCAAGGTTTAAACATATATTTATACAGGTAACACTATTAGAACAGCTGCTTAAATTTGCTAGCCTGTAAATAAAAAACCTTGTATGAAACTCTCTCTGTTCGCACACTCAAAAATTAGTAATAATTTAAAAAAAAATAATAATAATAATGTTTTTTTCATTTTATTTAGTGCATTATCAAGCAATTGCTTTATTTTATTAAAGCCTTCATTTATCTTGCAATATTTAGTTAGAAAACGTATGTATGCATGTTTATGTTCTTTAAGCAAAAATTATATTTAAATCAGTTTTTGTAGGCCTAATTGATTGAAACTTGGTATTCGGCATAAACTTGATTAAAATGGATCTGTCAATTTCTTAATTGCTTAATGCAGCCATATGTGCTTTAGGCTCGTTATATTTTATTTACAAGTACTGCTTATTTATTTATATAGCAATCAACTGCAGATCTACAGGGTCCCTGTATATCTACAGGGTCAGATGATGGAGACGAGAAGTACTCAACAGCCGTGTATTGAATATTGATAGTATGCCTTGGTTATTTTTATATTATGACTCCTTTGGGTGCCCAACCAGCATAAAATTAAAACTATAACTATGCAAATTTAACTCTAAACAATTTGAATGGTTTTTAAAGTTGTGTTTACAAAATTTAATTTAAAATATCAATCCAAATATATTTGAATTTTTTTATTAAATTATATAAACTATATATAATGATAAATAATTTTATTTTTTATAGTTTATTTGACCTTTTTGTTAATATTAATTTAACTATTTTATTTTAACTACACAAAGGAGTAGCGAAATATTGAAAAAATAAAAATAAAATTATTTAAAGACCTAAAGCTTAAAATAAAATAGTTAAATTAAGATAAATAATTTTATTTTCCAACTAGCTGTGTCCACCACATCGTAGGTGTCCTGACAATATTTTGTTCGATTAGGCTTTGAAAGTAATCTACACCAAATTTTAAAACTCTTACTTTTATAGTGCTTCAGTTATGGTTGATATAATATATTTACTTTATATAGAGGTACCCATCCCTAGGTAATTATTCAGGAACAAAGGCTTTATAAAAAATTTTAAAATTTAAATAAAATTCTAAAATTATTGCAGAGTTCTGTAAATAATGTTTACAATATCCTGCTTTCAAAAACAAAAGGTGCTGTCAAGTTTGCAGTACGTTTAAATCGGTAAAATTTCCTATTTTAACTACGTTTTCTCTATTTTCTCTTTGAAATGAGATATTTTTGCCTTATTCCTATATTTGAACCAAGATACTAAGGTACCTCCTCACAATACTTTATTAAAATTTATCCAGCAGTTTTTACGTTATGCTTAAACAGACAGACAAAAATTCCAAAACTGCTGTTTTATATTCCATTTTGATTACTATCTGCACCAGCAACAAAATTTTTAAAAAATATTTTTCATGTAAAATGGTCCTGTTACAGTTTTGGTGGTGTCGCTATTTTTTATTTTAATAAAATTAAGTGATTTTTTTCTAGAAAAATTAGCGAATACGTCTCATGCCTTTTGTATTTTTCTGTATAAGTAGTCAAATATTTCGGGAAAAAGGTTGATTGGTTTTTTTTAATTCGTCTTGCATTTATGTACCTGTATTGGTTTTAAAAAGGCACATTTATCAGGTAGCCTCACTACGGAGGGAAAATATTAAGTCGAAAATTTTGTTATGGATTTTCACAGTAAACTGTCAAACTTCACAGATTTTAACTGTCAAACTTCATATAAAAAAAAAATGTTTCCATTAATATTTCCCCTCTGTATTGAGGCTACCTGATTACGTTACCTTCAGTTTTTCATTGACTTTTAAGAACCGTAAACCTTCAGCCAAAGCACAATTATCAGGTAGCCTCACTACAAAGGAGACATATGTACCTATGTATTAATGCAAAATTTTTTATTTTTTTATATGGATTTTGGCAGTTAAACTTACAATTTGTGCCCTTAAATGAAAGTTTAACTAACTGTCAAACGCCATATACAAAATTAAAACTTTTCGCCTTGATATTTTCCCTTCGTAGTGAGCAACGCACATTAAACAGGTAGCCTTAATACAGAGGGGAAATATTAAGGCCAACATTTTTAATTTATTTATATGGCGTTTGTCAGTTAAACTTACAATTTTAAAATAAAAAATATAAAAAATTTAAAAATTCGTAGTAAGGCTACCTGATAAATATGCCTTGGTAGAGAGGCTTCCTTGCCTTTAGCTGTCAAATTTAATTTTAGGGTTGTCAACACTTTAATGCATTAATGCTTTAAATGTTTAACTTATTTATATGTTAAATAAAAAATATTACGACATAAAATAATAAAAAATAATGTTTTCTATATTTTTTATTCGATTTTCCGCTCGAGTCAATGCATTTATATGTATGTACATACATAACCTATTCATTTAAAAATTTTACCTATATAAAAAACACAAAAACTATAATAACACTTTGTTTAAAATTCTCATCAAAAACAGTTATTTATATGTATGTATTTGTGTCGATTTTAAAATACACAATTAAAAAAAAAATAATTACTCTTGGTTATAAAATTATATTTAAACAAACAAAACAAAAACTATTTTTATTTTCACCATTATGTCAAACAAATTGTAAGTCAACCTGAAACCCATGAATCGTGACGTCACGGTACAGTCAAACTAAAAAATAAATCTGAACAAAACAATCAAAAACTATAATGTTAGCGGACGGTAAAAGTAAAGAGAACAAGCATAAATATAACAGAGTATCTTCTACACCTCTTAATGTTATTTAACATTGTTAGTCTGCTACATTCTGTTAAATAAACACTTTTGTTTGGAATGGTTCAATATTTAACATTAATGTTTTTTACACACACTATGATGGCCTTAGAAATACCAAGTGAAACAAAAAGCCGAAAGTTGTCCAGAATTCAGTGGTAGTTGTTAGTTTACAGTTGATGAGGATTGTTGTTTAAACGGAAAACATTTCCTGACTTAAGAAAAATAATAATTTAAAACACCGGATGTGTTTGTATTTTTTCCGTTGGGTTTACTGAAAACATTCTTTGAATTTAATTTGTTGATATTAATTGTTGAAACTAAAGGTATTCTTTTGTTATTTATAAGAAAACGAAAAGCCTACAAATATGGCAGAAGAAGTACCAGCTAGGGGCAGCGTATTAGGAAGTAAGTAAAAGACAATAAAAAAAAGATTCCAAAAATTTGTGTTAATAAGTTTAAAAAATATACTTTGTGTGCATTTTAATTAAAATTAAAGAAAAAAAGTTGATTTTTATCCCGCCAAATAAAAAAACTAATATTGCGTTTTAATTCTAAATAAATTACATTACATTCAAAATAAATAAATAAACAGGCTTATACGACCTTATAATTTTACTTAAAGGTCATAACAACATATGTACATGTGTTTACATTGTCTCTCATAAAGTTGTTAAATCCTGTAGGACCTAACAAAAAGGAGAATAGATAAATTGTGAAAACATCTTAACCAAGTTTTTGTTAAGCCGGGTGTGTGTGTGTTTGAATTTCTACATATACATACATATATGTATGTATGGTTGTTTTCTTACTTTTAGTTCTTTTATTGTTGTTTTTTTTCATTTTCTATCTGTTTCGCCAAAAAAAAAGATCCAAAAAGCAAAGATATTTAATATTTATTTTCCTTGCGTGATGCAGTAATTTAAAGGTCGTTTAGAAGTCATTCACGGCTGTGATCAAGAAGAAAACTATTTACAATGTTTAAATAAAATTGCATCAAAAAACTAATTCCGATTTTTTTCAATAATTATTTTGTTTTAGTTTACTACGCAAATTTTGAATTTACAAATATTGTTTTGGAAAGTTAAAAACAAGAACTTTTTAAATAAATATGTGTGTAGATACTTATATATATATATATAAATATAAACATATTTATGTAAATAAATATGATTTTTAAAATACGAAGGTGAGTCAATAAGTCCCTAAAGAACAATTACAAAACAAACACTTAATTTTTACGTATCTTTTTGACCTTAATGAGCAGACATTAAAAATTTTTACAAGATGCAATATAGCTGGCAAAAACATAAAGTAATAAAAAACATAATATGTTATTTTATTTTATTTATATGGATAGATATTTGAAAAATACACAAAGTTTGTATTATTATATCCGCAATAACAAGAAGTATAAAACAACCAGTAAGAGTGCTATATTCGGCCATGCCGAATCTTATATACCCTTCTCCATATTAATGTGAAATATTCCCTTTCTCTGTTATGTTTCCCAATTTCACAATTATATACATTCGGTTTTTAATTTTATGATTTTCATCTTCAGCAGAATGTAATGCATTTTCTATATCGCTACATCCGTCGACAGCATTCTTCGTATCTATACAAGGTAGTTTAAATTATTTTTTCTATTTAAACAAACTTATCAAAGAAATAGGATTTGAGAATTTTTTGAAATTGTTTTTTTTTTGCAATAATTTTATCGAAAATGTTTTGAAAAAAACTAATCGAAAATTAATTGTTAAAAAAATATTTTTTTGTAAAAATTGTATCCAAAATTTTTGGTAAAAATTGTATCAAAAATTTTTTGTAAAAATTTTATCGAAAGTTATTTTTAAAAATTTTGCAGATTTTTTTTAGTTAGGACCTTACTGCAATCTATATTGCATTATAATGGTTCAGACTAAAGCATTGGGGGTTAATGTGCCTATTGACTGCTCCTGGTTCCCAGTGGGCACTCTGTGGGTCTATCGGCTACCTCTATATGTATTGCTTTCTTTAAAGGCCTTTAATACAAAACAAAGCAAAAGAACCCTACCAAACTAAAAACAAACAAAAATCGCTCCTAGCAGGAGGTTATTGATCCTCTGATATCTTTATACACTACATGTTTAACAAAAAAAAAAAAAAAAACGAAAAAGAGAATCATTACAACCGAAAAAAATAAAAACAACGTGAACAAATATAGGTGGGAGTGGTTTTTTGCCCGCATTCTCGAATGGAATGGTCTGATGTTGCTGAATTGGTATTCGAAACCATGCCTGGCATATTGGTTGGCCTCAATTTTCTGTATCTATTCTGGTGCCTTGGCAAAGGTGAAGGGTATTAAAAAAGAGCGTCCTCATCTATTGAACCGTTATAGATATATAACCCCCTTACTCATAGCATAGGGTGCCATAGACAAACATTTAAAATTTACACATAATGTGTATTGCTATGTCCTATATAAAATATAAAATCTAAAGGGTGTCTCCATAATTTTGGTACATATACATAATAGACAGACGCTTGAAATTTACAGAGTGTGAAAAACATAAAATTAACAACTTAAGGGTGACCCATATAAAAGGTGATTTTTACATACATATATGGGCCTATCTTTTGCACAGCAACCCCCAATCTACATTAGACATAAAATGATAAACACTAACATCATGTTAGTATTAAATGTAGACTGCCCATGTTAATGTTATTTCTAAGTTTTAATATGGTTGTTAAAACATTTGTTGTAAAAACTCTTTTATAACATGACAATGACGTTGTTGTTGTATTTTAGATTGACTGTAGTATTTGCGAACAGCGCCATCTGTTGCGCAATTGCACTCCCACTATATGCTTTGCAATAATCATTCAAACATTGTTGGAACACAGAAAATTATGTTTAAATAGAAAATTACATAAACACGCATTCGTCACCTATAACAAAATGCACAGATTAATTCCGTTGCTCTGCCGTTTTGTTCAATTTGATCACTAGCGAAGACGGACTCTAAAGGCCGTCATTCACTATCATGCTCAATTGTTTGATCTGTCAAAAATGGCATGTGTGATCGGAAAATATTATAATAGTGGGGATAAGAAGTATGTACTATATGTTTGTGACAGAATTTTCGGCAGTCAAGAAACAACTATCTCTATTGACAAAAAATCGTTAAAATTTGAAAAGTTGAAAAGAATCTACCAAATGAAGCATATCGAAACAAAGTCGATTTGTTTGAAATCTAAAAAATAATCAACTAAAAATATAGTTTTTTACGTTTTTGTACAAACTCATTGGGTTCACTGCGTTTTTTTCTTAAGAAACACAAATAAACTAGAAATATAAAACTTGTACTTTTTGTAATGGTTTGTTGTTGTTTCGACCTCTTTAGCTGCGTAAAACCGCAAAACATAAATTTAAATATGGGATTTACAATTATAACAACAAATCTGCTATAAAAAAGATGTGAACAAGTCATACTTCAACCAAACGTCAATCATCAACCCACTAACCACAATTTATGTGACATACAAGTAATAAATATACGGTTTTTTTTTTGTAAATAAGTGAAACGGTTTTTAAAGAACTAGTAAGTATCTTTATCAGGGATGGTAAATTCAGAGCCATTGTTATTTTTTTAAATATTTTTGAAACGTATTTTTTCAACAAAAAACGACTATTTTCTTAGTCGTTTTTCGTTAGCTAAAATGCAAAAAGGCATAAGTGTAAAATTTTGTAGAGACATGCAGTTTAATGGCATTCACAACAATCAAACGAAAACTCGATTTTGAATTTTTTATAAGTTATGTCTTTTTGCTTTTTAGCTAACGATATACAATATTAGGCCCAGTTTTCTACTATGTACATACTTATTTAAATCAGAGTATAATAACAAGCAAAACGAAAAGTTTGCTTTCGTTTTGTTTTGCTCTTTGCATTTAATATTTTTTAAATTAAAAGGTTCGCTCTTGACCATGAATTGATCGTATTTGAAAAGCTTCGAAACACAAACTTTATATTTTTTTTTAAATGTAAAATTAATTTACTTAAATAATGACATACATATACATACATATGTAAGTACATACATCACAAAACTACTATAATTATTCCAATTCAAGATTATTATCAACCAACCAACCTCTTTCTCTTGCTTGCTTTCAGAATGTGTACCGGCACGTTATATTTTGGCTATTTTGGGTTCGATAGGTATGGCCATTATTTATGGCTTAAAAGTAAATCTAAGTGTTGCTATGGTGGCCATGTTAAATCACACAGCAATTGGTCAAGGCTCGCATGGTGGAAATTATAGTGAGAATGACACTTCAGTATCTTCGGAGTATGAAGTTTGTGAAGCACCAGGAGGTTCTACAAATGCTTCTACAAAAGTTGAGGTTAGTATGAGGAGAACGTTGTTACTAAAATTTTGGTTGTTTGTGGCTTCATTAACGAATTACTACTCTAAGTTTTAAAAGTTATTTAGTTTTAATATTCTTATTCCCATTTCAGGATGGCCCATTCACTTGGAGCGAACCGTTGCAGGGAACATTACTAAGTTGCTACTTTTGGGGCTATTTAGTGTCTCAAATTCCCAGTGCCCGTGTCGCTGAAAATTTCTCCGCTAAATGGGTAATGTGCTTTTCCGTGGCCATTAATGTTGTTTGCACCTTACTGACACCTCTTATGACCGAACTGCATTATGTAGGCTTAATTATAATGCGTGTACTGGAAGGTATAGGTGGTGGCGCTACATTCCCTGCTATGCATTGTATGATTGCAGCCTGGTCACCACCCAATGAGAGATCTGTCATGTCTACCATTATCTATGTGGGTACATCGTTCGGTACGGCCATATCTATACTCTTGGCTGGTGTTTTGTCTGGTAATTTCGGATGGGAATCGGTCTTCTATGTGATGGGTGGCTTAAGCTGTGTCTGGATGCTGCTGTGGACAATTTTGATTGCAGATAATCCCAATAAACAAAGGTTTATTAGTATCGAGGAGAGACAAATGATTACCTCTTCACTGGGTCAAGAAACTGAAAAGGGATCGATTAAGGAAGAACATCCACCTGTGCCATGGAAAAAAGTTTTGACTTCGGTTCCGTTCTGGGCTATTTTAATTGCCCATTGCTGTAGCAACTGGGGTTGGTACATGTTCCTCATTGAAATTCCATTCTACATGAAGCAAGTTTTGGCATTTAATGTCTCCAGCAACGCTGTAGCCAGTGCTTTGCCCTATTTCCCCATGTTAGTATTCAGTATTATTTTGGGCAAAACTCTAGATACGCTTAAAGGAAAACGTAAGTTTTAATGCAATAAACAAACAAAAAACTTGAATATGTACGACAATCATTTTAAAATTTCAGAAAAAATTACTACCACTACTGCACGCAAAACTGCCACTTCCATATGCACCATCATTCCCATTGCTTGTCTATTGAGTTTATGTTACATTGGCTGCAAACATACAGCAGCTGTCATTATAATGGGCATTGGCATCATAGCTATGGGCGGTATGTTCTCAGGTTTTCTCTCCAATCACATTGATATTGCTCCCAATTATGCTGGTACTCTAGTGGCCATAACTAATACCGCAGCTACTTTGCCCGGAATTATTGTGCCATTGTTTGTGGGTTTTATTACCAAAGGAAATGTAATTATTATATTAATTTTAACGTATAATTAGATTTTATTTATAATTCTCTTTTATTGTGCAATTCTAGCAAACAATTGGCGCCTGGCGTATAATTTTCTTCGTGACGATTGTACTGTTTACTATCGAATTTTTGGTATTTGTCATCTTTGGCTCGGGCGAAGAACAGTCATGGAACAAAATGCCCCAGAAATCTGATGCAGAACAACCACAACAAGATGAGAGTACACCTCTAAAAGGCATTAACCAAACAAATAGTTCTTAAAGAAATTCCATCACAAGAAACAAATGTACAACTATATCATTTTAAGGACAAAAATATATTTTAATATTGTTATTTTAAACAACTACAGATAGAAAACGTTTATGTTTAAAGTTTTGTACTGGAACTTGTTATTATATTTTGAACATATGTATGTATTTATGAACATGTACGCAATGTTTGTTTAATTATTTTTTACTGTGTACTTTTATGCTGAACTACCTCTGAATTTATATAAAAAAACTATTTATATATTAAAGTATTTATACATAACAATATTTCCGCCGCCTTTGTACTTGAAAAAAATAAGTAAAAAATTATGTTTATAATTCTCAAATAAATGTCTCCATCATACATGTTTTATCGATTTTGATTTGGAGTCTTACTCTTATTGTCGCTTCGTGAGCAACTATAGCCGCTACAACTATAAATAATCATAAAAATTTATTATGGTTAAAAAGTAATTCGACAAACATGTTTTTAGGGTTCCGTACACCAAGGGGCGTAAAAGTGTAAACCTATTAATAACGCTTCGATGTTCGTCTATCTGTCACAGGTCTATATCTCTTAAACTGTAATATGTCAGCAGCGAACAAAGTAAAGATAAACAAAGCAAACATAAACAAGAGTATAAAAACCCAATTAAATTATTGTATGTGATTTTTATCTTTATGTGGGTACAAAAATAAGTGTTGTTAACTACAAAAAAAATCAAAACTATTTTGCTTTAAATGTAAAAACAGTTTCTCCTCATGTATGGAAGTATGTATTTCTCCTCAATAATGTCATCCTGCCATCATTTTACAAATATTCATTGTTCATAAAATAAATCGTTGGAATAATAAATTTTTGTTGAACATCATGTTGCATGGCTTCTTTGGGATATCTTTCGAAAAATTTCGGTACTTGCCTGGAACATTTATTACCACTGCTTTTCTATTTCTATAAACATTTAAGTTGAAATTTGATAGAAATAAGTCTGTAATCAGACGCATTGCCTTTTACCAGATAGAAACTACCCTTGGTATCTTCCAAGAGGAAGAAAAACTATTCGTGGTAAGAATGGTATTTATAAGATGTCCGGAAATCGTTAAGCGAGCATTACCCAGAAAGTTTTAACTCTATTCCCGGAAAAACGGAAATGAAAATATTGCAATTAAATTAAATAAAACTTGAATTTCTTGCTTTTTAGTTTTATTTAACAGTTATTTTGATACTTTGTTTTCTTAAAACACTACCTAAAGCTACCATCTTGTTTACGTGTGATAGACTTCGTTCTAACCAACTGGCGATGGGTGAATAGAAAGAATAAAATTTCTCGTATTCTATTATCTGATTTTGATTGGTTAGTAGATAATTTTTACAACTAAAAACTATCAAAAGTAGATAGATAAGAAGAGTGCTGAAGAAGGATGTCCAGAAAATCCATACGGACGCTAGTTGTGTAAAGTAAAATTTTTCCTATTTTTCATAAAAAGTTTAATCTAATTTGTAAATAAAAAATATTCTTTTACCCCACTGAGTAGTTAGAGAAAATCAACGAACTTTTAAGACCACTCAACAATTGATTTGTAAGGATCCTTTTTTCGCAAAAATATCTTATTTCCAAGAGAAAGTGGAGAAAAAGGATGCCGATTTTTTACCGATTTAAAGGTACTGCATACTTTAAGGCATCTTTGATATTTTATTCTAAGCAATGTTGCGCAACAGATGGCGCTATTTTAAAATAATGAGTAAATCATTTCCTGTCTGTCTTTTACAGAGATTTACAATAATTTTTAGAATTTTATAGAAATTTTAAGATTTTATCCAGGGAAGGGTACCTTTATATAAAGTAAATACGTGAGAGTCTTAAAATTTGGTGTGGATAACTTTCAAAGCAAAAGCGAACAAAATATAGTCAGGCGCACACAACGTGTGTGGGCACAGTAAAATGTTACTTATTATGAGTTTTTACGATGGTTATATTGCAAATTTGCATATTGTAAATTTGCTGTACATATTAAAGTAGTTCGTGAGCACACTATTTAAATAACGATGTCCTGCCATTAAACGTTTTTAGTATAAAACAACTGACTTTTCAACAGCGCCATCTATTGATCAAACGTGCAAATTCTTTTTACTTTCCTATAAGCATTCAAATAACATTGACGGGAAACAGAAAATTATGTTTGACGAAACTTGCAGTCGATACGTATTTCCCACACAGAAGAACATAAACGAATTTGTATTAAAAATATCATCAGATAAAAGGCCAGTACGCAGCTCGCTGGAATTTTAGTTTGCCATAAGAAGTCTGTGTAAAAACAGCCTGAAATTCAGGTTTGTAATTTTCCAGGCAACTTTTTGTTTGGTAGTACGAAGGTAACCCGATTTTTTACTATTACAGGGATCTTATAACAAAAAGTGTAGTTTTTTTCTTTTAACTCGACCAAAAATTAATGTTCGGGCAATTGTTTGGTAACGAAATTTTTAACATTTTAGCTTTATACGCATTTTAAAATATATTGTATTCATTCCTGTGTTTATACATTGTTATTGTGAACAATATACAATAAAATTTTATAAACATAAAAAAAATTTACTTTTGTAGAAATAAATCGAAAAATTTCAAACCTGAAATTCAGGCCAGCTGCCTTGCTGGCCTTTACTTACAAAGTTGTAGAATAAAACATTACTTAAGTTTTAATGTGTAAACTCATTCTTGACAAACTGTTTTTTTTTTAAGGTTTTAAGGGACAAATTTTCCAATTGGGATTTTATTAAAATCTTTTACAATTTTCACATGCTACAAAAAACATATGATCGTGTTGACAGTTGATTCTACAAATAGGGCCGGTCAAAGTGAAAATATTAACAACAACGTGATTTGCTTATACATCAAACATTTACGAGAATATTTTTAAAATTTTAAATGATAAAATCAAAAAATATCTGGTCGCTACAACAGCGATGGAAAAGCGGCAAGACTCGTTGGTCAATACAGCAAAGAAAAAAGACAAATACCGGTAGAGCTTTGGAAAGTTTTGACGATTTTTATGGGTCAGTATTTGGAATTAGATGGAAAAACATGAGGGCAGCTATGTTAACCGAGCACAAATACATCGCAATGGTAAATAATTTTGGTGACACAGAGAAAACATGCAGTCAATTGGAAATGGATGGTGAATATTAATTTAATCTTAATGGAAATATATTTTCTAAATAGAACACTTTCAGGTGCTATAAATATTAAATCACTAGTAAACTTGGCTAAAGAGCGACTGGAAGATACACAGCCATTTGATTTGCAAAAAGATATCCACAATTTGGGCAATAAAATGGATACAATTACAAAAAAACAAAAGGAAAAAGAAATACAATCGTTATACCCAGAAAATGGCAGTCAACTGCCCGTTGATCTACAATATAAAAACACTGAGGAATCAGAAGATAACAAACCAGACGATGTAGACAATAAACCCATGATGAGTATGGGTCAGGCTCTAGAATATGACGTTTGCATCGATGAATCGCGTATCGTCGATCCCGAAGTAAATACTGGGGCTCTTTACGAATTTGTGCCAGCCACACAAATAAAGGGCATGGAAGATTGGATACCAGAATCAGAACATTATAGATATTATCAAACAACTACAGATTTTCCGTTACATATAGAACCAGAAACTAATTTTATCTTTCCCGAACATTTGTGGTTATATACCTATGAAATGGGAAACTGTTCAGAATTCAGAAGACCAAATAAATGCTTAACAGGTAAAAATAATTATTATTCCCATGGTGATGGAAAACATAATAAATGACCGGTTTATAGGTATTAGGAAATATTCTGTAGACTTCAAAACTCACCTTGTCGAAAAAAATCGACAATAATACATACAAATATATTTATTCAATATTTCTCTTCTATTAAAGCTATTTTTTATGTTTGTGACATTCAAGGTGTCTTATTCGAACTTAATTTCGAAAGCACAAAACCATGTAATTATACCAATTAGTCAATTTTTCGCTTTTAAAAAGCACTTAAAAAACGACTCGATTTACAGAACAGGGTTAAATATTTGTAACTAACTGGGATTGTTAACAGGGTATTCGCTCAAATTATTGTTTGTTTCAAGTTTAAGTTACTCAAACATTAAATTTTTAAGAAAGTCAAAAATTGCATTTCAATTGGTTATATTCTATGTGGATGATTATATCGACCAAGTGGCTGTTCCAGCCCATGTAGCATAACTTTATGCAGCTGTCATAATTTTCGATGACATTTCTGCAAAGCAGAATTTCGATATCGATTGTTTTTGCATTGTAACGCTTGTCTCTTTTTAAATAGACCCAAAGGAAGAAATAAAGTTTTACATTAGACTTATTCTGCGATTATAAAGATCCGAAATTGAAATTTAGTACACAGTTTGATTTTTCCTGTTGATGTATTATAGATGACTTTGCCTTGTTGAAACTAACGTTCGCAATGGCCGTATATTCTAATTGCTCCCACCAATAACTCGTTTTTATGGAAAGACACCATTTTGTGGCAGAAATTTCCTCAATACCTTTTGTAAAAGTATGGACCGATAATGCCTTCCGACCACAAGGCACTTAATTGTCTTTAAGTAAATCTTAACTTGTTTTCGTTTTTATTAGTGATCGCAAAATGCAACAACAAATCTTCGCAAAATAAAAATGCTAATTTTTAAGTTATTTAACCTTTATAGGAAATTAAATTGCCTCTTTCATATTTTACCATAATCATTTAATTATTTATTGGGAACAAAAATTAATCAAGCTGCTTTTTTATTTATTGAACTGTAATTGCTAAAGAAATAAAGGAACACTTACCGATTTTTTCAGGCGTCCTTTCGCATTATTTACTCGATGGTGCCTCAGTTCTACCACCAATTCTGTTAGATGTTAAGCTAGGTGAGCGTGTTCTGGATGTGTGTGCTGCTCCCGGTGGTAAATCTTTATTAATGTTACAAACGTTACATCCCGAACAATTGGTATGCAATGATGTGATGGAATCGCGAGTAAATCGTATTCGAAAAGTTATGAAAGAATATTTATTTGATTATAACGAACGCTGGGAGGGAAAACGTCTTGTACTTAATCAATGTGATGCTCGCAATATAAGTGATTACGGTACATATGATAAAATCTTGGTAGATGTACCTTGCACCACCGATCGCCATTCGCTAATGGAGAACGATAACAATATTTTCAAACCCACACGTATCAAGGAAAGATTAAGAATTCCCGAATTACAAGCCGGTATTTTGGAGAATTGCCTACGTCTATTGAAGCCAGGAGGAAGTTTAGTTTATTCCACCTGTTCCTTATCACCAGTACAAAATGACGGTGTTGTTCATATGGCCTTGCAGAAAGTATTCCAAGGACATGGCTTAACTTTTACGATTAAAGATTTAAGTAGCATTGTAACCTTGTTTAGTGATATTTATAAATTTGAATATCCAAAAAGTTTAAAATATGGGCAAATGGTTTTGCCATATTTACCGGCCAATTTTGGACCCATGTATTTTAGTAAAATAACACGAAATGAATAAACTGTAATTTAATATTAAATGGCTTGATTTTGTTATTTATAGTAGTTTTTAAGACTGTAGTTAATATTTGAAATAAATATGACTGTTTGAACAACTGGAGATTATACTTTTTTCTTCTTCTTGGGTTTTGTAGGCAGTGGACCAGGAACTTTAAACACCGTGCTAAAAGAGAATCCAACAAAGTATAGGTTTAACCATTATTATAGTAAAAATAGGATATCAGTGGCAATAGTTGTGTTAAAAAAATAACACAACATTTGAGAAATATATACAATTTATAATTATAAGAAGCAAATCTTAAAAACTTTTTGCGGTTATCCTGGAATGTTTAAGTTATCTATATGCATATGAATAAAAAATTAAATTGCATGTTTCAAAATAATCTTATTTACTTACTGGCAGGTTGTGCAAATAGGACTGAATTTGCAGAAAACTGAAAATAAAATAAAATCTGTAGTTGTAATACGCAAACTTTTAAAAAACCTTACTCGACAAGCACACTGAACAAACGTAGCCAATATCTATTAACTCCCGATGACAAAAGCAAGCAGCTCTGTAATCTACTTTTGTAGGCGGCGGTAATACCAGTTTTATTCTCATTTGGGGATCAGGTAAAAATACCCATAATAGATACTGCAGCAAGCCATCTAACTGCGTCAAGCGTAAATATTGTCCACCGGTTATATCGCAACCTTGTTGTAACAAACTTAGAGATTTGTCCAGAGCACAAACATCAAGAACAATGCCCAACTTTTGGGCAGTAAAGAAAACATTCATATAGGTCATATATTGGGAAGCACACTCATTGCTTCCTGTTAAAACCAAGATGCGTGAATGAATTTTTACACCAGCAGCACCGTTGCGTTGCATCTACCAAAAGGAGCAAAGGTTTGAAACTTTTGCAATATGTATGTGTACCCGGCTAAGAAAAACTCACTCTTGATATATAACACAAAGCCATGGACATGCTGCCAGCTAAAAGACTTTCAGTAGGTTGACTTATCTTGGGAGCATTTGTGATGATATGACTTAGACGTTGCTTTACAGTTTTCTCCACTAAGCTAAAAGCTTCATATTGACCATCTACTTGGCGTACTTCCAATTGTTTAACTGGCATAGGATACAGGAAATCACTGAAAACATGTGTAACTGTCCATCAAACATTTCCTCCTAAGTTCTTTTTTAAACTTACGTTGCATGATGATGACAAGATATAACCGCCAACTTATTTTGAGCTTTCTGCATTAAATGAGCATTACCAAACGCAACAATGGCATCTAAACATTGCGACAAGTTTTCGGGATTATGTCGCACTATTCGTTGCGAAGGATTGGTATCCACTACTATTACCAACAAGCTGACGCTATTAAGATCTGTTGGAAATATAATTTCTTATATTTACTAGATTTTCATAACAGAAATAAATACCTTCGCTTTCTGCAGCCGGCTTTTCCATGTTAATTCTTGTTAGTGCTGCTTCTTCTCGTGAACATTAAACTCATTCACTTTATTTTAATAACATAATATTCTAATGCTTTCACTGAGATTTTAAAAATAAACGTTTAAAACAAACCTAAACACAAATAATTATTTTAAAACTGAACTAACGATTCATAAAATAATTATATCTCAATTTTAAAACTTTTATTGAAGAATTAACTTGATTCTTAATAATTTTTTTGATACTGGTAATCTATTACAAAATAATCTGTTACATATTGACAAAAGCTACCATTCAGTGTTAATTGTTAACTCAAATTTGTATTATCTTTCACTGAACATATACAAATGTTTATCATTCGCACTGTGTCACTGGGCAAGAAAAAATAAACGTCAGAGGATTCTATTTTTTGCATAAATTTTTACTTTAAAGGCAAAAATTGGGCGTTTTAAAATCACTTTGGAAATATTTCAAAGCTTTTAAAATACATTCCTAGACCTCGCCATAATGCTTGTTTTAGTATTGGGTGATTTGCATATACCCCACCGTTGCAGTAGCTTACCAGCAAAATTCAAGAAGCTTTTGGTACCCGGGCGTATTCATCATATTTTAGTAACAGGAAATTTATGCACAAAAGAGTCACACGATTACCTAAAAACATTGGCCAACGATGTTCACATTGTACGAGGTGACTTTGATGACAATCTCTCTTATCCGGAACAAAAAGTTGTGACCGTTGGTCAGTTTCGCATTGGACTCTGCCACGGTCATCAGGTGGTACCGCGAGGAGATCCTGAATCATTGGCCTTAGTGCAACGCCAATTAGATGTAGATATTTTAATAACTGGACACACTCATAAGTTTGAGGCCTACGAACATGGTAATAAATTCTATATAAATCCTGGCTCAGCCACGGGTGCTTTTAATCCTTTGGATACCAATGTTGTACCATCATTCGTATTAATGGACATACAGAGTTCAACGGTTGTAACTTACGTTTATCAATTAATTGGTGATGAAGTAAAAGTCGAACGTATCGAATATAAAAAAATATAAACAGGGAGTAAGATACGGGTTTGCAGTTATTTAAATTGCATTGTGTATTTGAATGAGATGGGTACTGTTGTTCATTAAGAAATTTCTTTTAATAACCTAAAGATAAGAGTAATCTGCATGTGTATAAAATGCATTAAATTATATACTTATAGTAATTTTTAAATAACAAATAAACAATAAAAATGTTATATACATTTTTTTTTAATTCAACTGTTGTGTAAATTATAATTATTTACTTATTTCTGTAGCATGTGCGTGTTAGTAGATCATTAGTTTGAAGATCGTTACAACGGAGTATAATTTTTGATAATAGAAACAAATGAACCTAAACTGTTGTCTCGACAAATAAATTACAAAAATAGTTCTGAGTTCTTTGCAGATATTCTAATGCCTTTAGTTTGTACTTAGATGTAATAACAACAAATATTGGTGATGTAAATCAATTCTAAAATTGAATATCGAATGCTCATTGTATCCGTTTTAATTTTATCATATTAAATATGAATCTTTAAAATGGAACATCAATATCTGATGCTACAAAGAAAAACTGTTTATTCTCTATTTTTAAGTAGACCACTGGTTATCTTTTTTTGACATTGAGGACCTTAGGGGCATCGGAGTTAGTATAAAAACAAGACTGTGGTGAAATTTCGTTATTTTGATTAATTTAAATATTTGTTGCTTTCGATTTTAGATACAGTTTTTTTTAATGTAATTTTTTATGAAATTTCGGTGTTTATAGTCGTTAACTTTTAATTAGTGAATGATTTTTAGAGTTTTTGTGAATTTTTGATTTTTTGTTAAAATTTGTTATAATATTTTAGGCGATAGTTTTTCGTGAACTTTCAAATTGTTGGTAAATTTTGTTTTACTTATGTAACTTTGCTGTTGGTAAGATTTATTTTTTTTTTAATTGGAACTTTTTTATTAAACTACATACTTTATTTTTTAAGAAATTTTAGTGATAAATTGATATTTTTTTTTTTTTGTGAAATTTCGTTTTGATAGGGATTTATTGAAATCCCACATCTCCACCGCCAGTTTTACCAATTTCTCTACAATTTTCGAAGCTATATATTTATGTATATGACGAATGGGTATAATGAAAATTTCCACGTTATCTAGTAAAAAACTCATTTAAACGGCAAATACTTGGTTTAATCAGCTTTCCATTCTCAAAGGATTTCAAGTTTTTATACTCTTGGGGGCGTAATCTAAATTACAAACAGACTGACAAACCTGTAGTTAAGGTAAAAAACAAAAAAAAATATATAGTTCAATCAGAGGTAACATCTAATTAATGAATACAAAGTTAATTGTTAAATTAATTAATCGTAATGAAAGCTTCAATGATTACAATTTTTAATCGTAATCGTAACCAATAAAACAACGATTGACAATCAAAAAAAAATTAAAATGACTTTCAGTTATGAAAATAATCCATTTAATAATTCGATAAAACGATTATTTTGTAATGAAGAGTGATAAATTGCAATTAATTTCCAGAATCATTATTTTATATAACTTTAATAAACATTCAAAATGGAGACCCTAAGGTAAAGTTCGGATATTATTTATTAACAATAAATTAAATTATTTAAAACATATACAAAATAAAAGTTATTAACACAATATAACTTTTGTCAATTTTCATCACATACTTGTATTTATATTTTAATATTAATGACGGTCTCAGAAATTAAAAGGGAATTTTTATAGTTTTTGCTTTAGAAGAGCTATAAAACGTTCTATTTGAAATCTTGATGATGTTAAAATGTAATAAGGTTTATTTAATTAAATTCTTGCTAACTGAAAAACTAGTAAAAATAATTTTCAAAAGAGCCTAAAGGGAAAGGAAACAGTTTTTTTAGTCCGCATATTTGACCTGCTGAAGTAGATTAGCGAATCACGATTAATTTCATAAATCGCAATTATGATTATTATAATAATTACGATTATTATAATAATCACAATCGTTCGATTCAATCACAAACAATCTAACAGAATTCTGTCCTACTCAAAAAATCGTTTCAAAATGGCGATGTAGATGCCACACAATCATACAAGATTATGCAACTCTGATCGCATGGAAAAATAACATTTTATGAATTTTTTAAAAAGATAAAATCGTACAGATCTGTCAAAAAGTTTGTCACATACATACAATTTTAATCCACACTATCATACTTTTTGAGCACTCATGCAATTTTTGACAAATCGTACGACTGAGTATGATAGTAAATCATGGCCTTTAACATGAAAACTCAATTAAGAAATTATAGATTAAAGCCAACACTGATTTGCCAGTATCTCAGGAATACTTGACTTGCTACCCTTTTTATATGCTATCAATTGTGTTAAAAATATCGATATATTTTTCATCTGCACATACTATTTTATGCCCCTATTACGGTTTACAACTCAACGCAGTTGAGTTGTCTAAAAGACAACTTGAAAGACAACTGCTAATGATGAGTTGTAATTTGAAGCAACTGCTACTGATAGTTGTAATTTTTTTAAACTTTTGTGAACCGAACTAACACAGGGTTGTAAACGGTGAAACTACAACAGAGTTATAACACAATTTAAATTCAACTTAACAATTTTTGACTAGTTGAGTTGTAATTGATAATACCAAATTGTAAAATTTCAACTGAAGTAGAGTTGAGTTGTAAACCGTAATAGGGGCCTTAATTTTCCCATGACTAAACCCAATTTAAAAATATATTAATAAATTTGTATTTAGAAATCCATCTTTTACTAAATTTCAAAACCAAAGAAATAAACATTATTTTATTTTGCAAAAGAACTGCTTTTGGATTTGTTTTTTTATTAAAAATAATAATTAAAAAAAAAATACAAAAAATCAGTTACAAAAAAGTAAAATTTACTAATACATCAAAGTGTCGAAATCGTAATTAAAAATACAATTTAAAATAAATAAAAGAAAATAAATGGACATTTAATCAAAACATAGTTTATATAAATAAATATTCAACAGTTGTTGATGCAAATGTTTTATTTTTGTATTTTTATTATGTAGAACAAATTTGCTTCATATTTTTCGGGGTATACATTTTTAAAATGATTATAGTTATCAAAAAGTTTTTTGTGTTGTTTTGTTTGTGGTTGAGTCATTAGTGATGATTATACATACATATGTAATAATTTTATGTAGCAAAAAAATGTTTTGATTGATTGGCATTTTTTATGTTGGGGGGCGGTTGGGTTGTAGTAAACGATTTTGTTTTAATTTAAAAAAGATGTGCTGGATGCCGCCACCTAAAACAGCTTAACCAAGACTATCAACACAGACGGTTTTTAACGATTTGCCGGCAATAGTGGTCTTAAATTGTTCGGGTACAGGCAACTCAGTCTGTAAATAAAAAAGAGGAATGTTAAAAAAAATATTCGATGAAAGAATAATAATTTTTTCTCAACATACGTAATCTCCACTAGCTTCGGGTAACATAACATTCATTTCCGATGATTTAGAACTGACAACTTCAACTCCTAACGATTCCTTCGACAAGTACATTTGGCAACCATCGGTTTTGTCGATGGAAATAGTGGGTACGAAACCCAATACTTGCATTTGAACCGATTGACAATTGACAAATTCAATTGAAGCCACCACAGAATCAAACACCAAGGAACACTTCTTGCAGGAATCCAATACAATGTTGTTGACTTTACCCTTAACGGTTAGAACGGAACCTTCGCACTTGAACATATAAACGACATTGTTCATTTCAGCATTTTCTACCAGCAAATGGTTGTTGTTTTTCTGATATTCAATCAGCCATTTTTTGCCATCACGCGCAAAAACAGGATCTTTGACAGCAGGTGCTGCAACAGATGTGTTTTTGGTCGAGCCAAATTGTGTTGGTGGTTTGAAGGGAGCAGGACCGGTTCTTAAAGTCGTATTTTTATGAGTTTGCATATCAGCGGTAACCTTTTTTAAGTCTACAAAAATACAACAACAATATATTATAACTACTTCTCTTACTCTTTTTATTTATTTGTCGCTCTTACTTTTAGTGATGTTTTCGCCTTGATTGATTTCGGCAAACAAGGCACTACGATCATCGGCTCCTTCACCCAAACTCATGTTAGACATATCGAAAATTGGTGGTGGAGGTGGAGCTGGACAACCGCTCATGGGTGGTGGTGGTGGAGCAGCACTGCTTGCTGGTGCAGCGCCCTTACCAGACCATACCAAACCGGTTGTATGATATTGTTTAATATATTGCTGCAATTCCGTTAAAGTTTGCACCCAGGCACGTGCCCATTCAACATGTTTAGTGTCTTTTTCCTTCCATTCCTTCAACACACGGTTGGTGTAAAATTGCCCAGCATCATTCATTTCCTTAACATGGGGACCAGGAGTGGGAGACTAAAATTTATTTAAATGTAATAAATTAATATTTTTAATGTAATAAATTAATATTTTAAATAACAAATTATCACAATAACTTACCACACACACCCAACCCAAAGCTGGAATACTTTCACTAATTGCCGACAAATGATTAAAGAATTGAGAAGCTCGGTTCTTTTCACGGAAGTCTTGTATGGCTGTAATTTGATCTGATGTGGGTTTCAACAATTCCATTTGCTTGTTTTGATTGGGCTGAGAACATTGGGTGGCCAAAGTTACATACTGAAGTTGTGCACTGTAAGAAAAAGTTACTTGTTTGATACGACTTAAGAAAGTGAGAAAAGAAACACTTACTCAAAAGCCTTTTTAACAAATTCAGCATGTTTGGCTACATCACCACCAATTTTAGCTGACAATGCTAAATATTGGCTCAAAGGCCCATTCATAATATCTTGATAGGCCAAAACACTCATGTTGAGTTCTAGTGGCGGTGGTGGTGGGGGTAAAGATGAAAAATCTTCCAATACAGTAGGAATATCTTCAAGACTACTGTCTTTTGGCAGCTGATTCTGATTATTGTGTATTGAACTTTCGCTGCAACTGTTCAGACTATGACGTTCGTTGATCTTGCCCAATGACTCCTCAATACGTTCAATACGTTGATTAAGCTTAACTGTTTGTTCAGATACTGACAAATTTTCCAAGGGCAGTGGCGGTAGCTCGGTTGTTTCTAAATCGAAACTTGCACGTTTCTTTTCCAATACACTATCAAATGTACGATTGGCAATTTCCAATTCACGTGCACTAACAGAGCGTTCTAAACGTTCCACAAGTTGCTCTAGACGATTAACCAAATGTTCGAGATGTTCAGCAACTGAAGGTTTTAAATCAGGATCGCAATCTATCAACACAAACAACGATTATATTAGAATGGTGGTACTAATAATTAATCTTTTAATACTTAATCTTTTAGTAATAAATTATTAAAAAATAAAATCAACAAGGTTTGTAGTACAGTTGCAAAGAATAAAAAGTAAATAAAGTTGACGGATGCAACACATGCTGATATGATAAAATTCTTTTGAACAAAAATAATACCCTTAAGTAATAAAATATAATATGGACATGATAACAAAAAAAGTATAAATTTTATTTGTTTCGATTTCTTAGTAAAACTAGCAACAGGTGCTTACATACACATATAACTATAAAGAATGATGCTTTTGATTTGATTATAAGAAAAATTACGTCCTTTACAATTAAAGTTTTGATATTAAAAAAATATGTTTTTCCATTTTTACATAATCATAAATACCTGCATATATTACTTTAGCAACTCTCTTGTATTTTACTAATCTATTTCTATGTTGTCGTTTATTTTTGTATAGAAAAATTAAATGAATTGAATTTGTCGAAATTTTCTTAATTTTTAATATATGTAGTAAAGTAAACAACACTTATTTTCGTACGCACATAATATGATGTTCGTTCTTTTGTAGATTTACCCAAGAAAATTTATGAATTTATTTTTGTTTTCAATGTAATTGTACGTAATTGTTAAAAAAAAAGAATCATTATTTGCATTTTCCAATATTCCAAAAGTATTTTTGTTGTCTCTCAAACGAAAAAGTACTATAATATTAAAAAAAAAGCATTTTCTAAAACTTTTAATTAAATTTTCTTTCTTTAAACGACTTCAATTCATCTGTATTTTTATACCCATATTCATAAACAACAGTGCCCACATAAGTTGTGTGCGTCCTGACAATATTTTGTTCGATTTTGCATTGAAAGTAATCCACACCCAATTTTAAGACTCTTACGTATTTACTTATATAAAGGTACCCATCGCTGGATAAAATTTTAGAATTTATATAAAATTCTAAAAGTTATTGTAAAGCTCTGTAAAAGACAGGCATATAAGAAGTTACTCATTATTTTAAAACAGCGCCATCTGTTGCGCAACATTCCTTAAAATATACTGCTTTCAAAAATATAAGATGCCTTAAACTATGCAGTACCTTTAAATATGTAAAAAAATCGGCGTACTTTCATTACTTTTTCTTGGAAATAAGATTTTTTGCGGAAACAAGTCTCCTATATTGGAATCAGGATACTAAGGTACCTCCTCACAAAATTTTTTAAAATCCATTCAGTAGTTTTTACGTTATGCGAACACAAAGAGAAAGACAGCCAGAAAGACAGACAGACAGGAAATGAGTTACTGTTTTATTATATGTAAAGATTCAAAGCCCCGACGCTCTGTACTGTTTAGAAGTCTGTTTTTTTCCAGAATAATTTTTTATTTGAAATGGGTAATTTAGAACATTTTGACTTGTTTTTGACAACGTATTAACAAATGTATTTAAAGCATTTACAGTGCCGGTGAAAAAAATATCACCAACGACAAAATGTAGTTTCATTTCAACGGAAAAATAAATGGTAGATGAGTGCAGAATTGTATTATTTAGAAGCAACAGATCACGTTCCTACGTAAGAAGATCCCCAAACGCAGAATTCAACACAAAACTTACAGCTAAAACCATAATAGCGTAATGGGGTAGTTGGTGCCATTTTTCTGACCGCAGCTGTACATGTATTTATCTAATTCGATATTTTTTCTTTTGTTTTGTATAGCAAACACAATTATGAGGGGTTGTTTTCAACAATATTATTATTTTAGTTTATTTTTTTAGGTTAATAGCACACATTTAATGAAAAATTAAGATTATAAAGTTTTAATATGCAAAATATAAATAATTATGAATAAATTAATTATTTAGGCTTAAGGTATTAATTACAAAGAGATAAAGAAAAATTAGACACCAGCAAAGTGGAATGCATTTTCTTTATCTCTTTACAATTAAGAACTTAATTAATGTATTCATTTAGAAATAGTTCAAATAAATATAACAAATTCATATAAAAATTATTTTTTGTTTTTGACTTTTAGACACCTTGGAATCCTCCGAATGTGATCCTTTTGTATTTGCTGATAACTTGTTTTTTTTTATCAAATTTTATTATTTATAAATAAACTATTACATTAACACTTAAATGTTTATTGGGATGCTTTCCGCTCACAAGAACATTTTATGTCAATTTGGACAAAAGCCACCATGAACAAAAAAAGAAGAGAAAATAATAATAATAATTTTTACACCCACATACAATTTTCGTGAAAACATTTACAAAACAAACAAATTATCTTCAAAACATATTTAACACATCTCCGATTAATTTTGCAATTTGATTGATTTAAATAAGAATATTTTTATATATTTTATTTTATTTTTTGTTTCATAATAATTATCAAATTATATAAATATTTAATTTGAATGCAATTAATATAATTAAAAAAATCCCTATACAGTTATTTTATTTTACCTGGATTTTGGCAGTTTTTTGTTTCATTTATTATTAAAGTTCGGCCACAACAAGCACTAAGTGTCTGACCCATTAACTTTTAAAAAACTTAGAACAAAATACAAGTTCTATTGGGCCAATTTTTACAAATTTTATTTCATTAGCTTTCTCTTTAAATCACAAATTAACTTCTTTTTAATTTTATTTCTTTTAAAAATTCATACTCTTGTGTTATTTTTTAATGAAAATAAAAAATATTGTTTTAAAAATCTTGTCCATAATATGTTAACGCTACGGCTGATTCATTATTATTGTGTAGTTTGTTTCACAGAGAATAAAAAAATATTGTATATTTTATAAATAAATATGTATAGAGAAAAAAAAATTTACTTTATATGTACATATATACATCCGTATCAAAGTATTTGTAGGTTCATTTTATGTAGTAGTTATTGTTTTATTTTTTTTTGTGAGAGTTTTGCGGCACTTGCCAGTCAGTAAGTCAGTCATTCAGTCACTGCCAACAATCAAATCAAGTAAAAATATAAGTTAATACAACAATATGATTAATACTTTTTTTGGTAGTATTATTGTTGACAAAAATAACAACAAAAAGCAGAAGAAAAATCATCGATAATTAATTCAAAAACAAATAGTAAGTATCTCGTACACAATGTCATATTTATGCATGTCCAGTGGAGAGCAAAATGGGTAAACAATATTAAATAATTTTTTTAAGTTAAAATATTTTTGGTTTTTATCGTACTAAGCGCACTTAGTTTATAATGCTAAATGCTGTTAAAATACATAAATAAATAAAAAAATCAGTCAAGTGCGAGTTAGTCTCTAGTACGACTTTAAAAATTTAATCGCGAAAATTGCATCACTGTTAGAACACCCTTTAAATTTGTTATTTGTCATAGCGGCCATGGCAGTTCTCTTTCTATGAATATATCAAGAGTATACCTATTACTAGTAACTATTACTACTATTAACTATTACTATACGTGAAAAACATGCAAAACACGTCACTGTCGGAAAACCCTTTAAATTTTTATTGTTTTTATAGAAGTAATAGTAATACACCATTTGTGAAAATTTCAAGAGTCTATCTATTATGGTTAAAAAATTAGTCAATGTTCAGGCAAAACACGTCACTGTCGGCACACCCTTTAAATTTTTACTATTTGTTATAGTGGCCATAGTAATACACCTCCTGTAAAATCTTCAAGAGTCTACCTATTATCGTTGAAAACTTATGCTATATACATGCAAATCACGTCACTATCGGAACACCCTTTAATTTTTAGGTTTAATATTGTATACTTGCTTTTAACGCGAACATAGTTAAATTACTGTCTGCAAATTGAAAGTGGTTGCCTCCTATAGATCAGTATTAGTATTTGTTGCTATAGCGGCAACAGCTATACATCATCTGTGAAGTGTCAACATATAACGGTTCTAGAGACAGGCGCTGACAGACGGACATACGGCCAGACGGACATACGGCCAGACGGACAGACATTGTAGCGAAAACAATAGGGTTTAGTTTTTACCCTTTGGGTACGGAACCCTAAAAATGTGTATAAGAAAAATTCATGAAAAAATGTTGCAGACATAGTACTCTGCTTTTATTATGGAAAAATATATGAAACAAGTCTGGCAACATTACAAAATATATTATGGAAAAATATATGAAACAAGTCTGGCAACATTACAAATCTGTGAAAAATGCAAATGGATATTATTCCATTTGTCCAACAACGTGTTATACTTATTAACAAAAATAACTAAAAATTCTTCCGAATCGTGAAATAGGAACCCCATTTTAAATGTCAAATTTTTCAAGTGAAATAGTAAATGTTGATCAACATTTTCCACAAATTCAGAGAACAGAGCACCAGTCTTTGGATAAAAAAGTTATGAACACAACAACTACCAATACTTCCGTAAAAGTATGTCTGTCAAATAACAATACAAAATACTAAAATGACAGTATTCGTCACGCATGTGAGAGTATTTACATTTTAGGTTTTTTCTGCTTCTTTTCATACATGTGAGAGAGACTGGAAAATATTTTGTGTTTGTTCATTTATAAGTGAGATGTTTTATTTTTTCATTTCTATTCAAAAGTGAATAAAGGCCGGGGCACATAGAATCCGTCATACGTTATACTTTAAAGCTCTCAATTGAAATCAAAGTAACAACGGAAGAGGTTTACACAATGAGTACTTTGTTAACGGATATTAAATCAGAAAAGAAAACACGAGAAAAGCTTTTTTTCTCCATTTTACTCTATTAAATTAAATTATTTTGTTGTATTTTGTTTTATTTTTGCTTCCACTCAACACAAAAATTTAATTTTGAGAGAGAGAAACAAAGAGAAAACAATTATAGCTTTCAACGTACGTCAAAAGTTAAAAGTTGCCCAACTTTCGTACTTTGCGATGACGGAGACGTACTGATTGTGACAACACTCATTAGAAAAGCTGTATTTCAACTTTCTTGTGCGTTGAAAAACTCGACGTATAACGGATTCTATGTGCCCCGGCCTTAAATGAAAAAATATCTTGTTTTTCACGCAAGTGCTTATGAAAAATGTTGGTATTAAGCTTTCGCATAATTGTATTTGTGTAATTGTAAGCATATACATATATTCACACATTTTGTAATGACCAACTGCCGGCGTATGCAGTGACAAATTGTTTCAAAATCTCATTTATGAGAAATTTCATAAATGAACACTCGCAAATGAAAAATCTCATAAATATAAAAAAATATATAGTACATACATATATACAAAAAATATTTATCACCAATCACACACACAAAAATAATATGGATAATTCGTGTTTTACACTTTTCATGTATGAATGCTAAACAACAAAACAATTTTCCACATTCATGTGTGATCATATACAGAAAATTTTGTGTTGTTCGTTTATGAACGTAATAAATAAATATAGAATTTTAGAAATCTCATTTATAAAAAATATCATAAATGTTGATATTTCAATGTTCAGAAATGAAAACTTCTGAACCCTGGTATATATTACAGAATATAAACTAAATATTGAATATCCACCTCCTACTGCTAATCTCATTTATTTAAATTTTTGTTTCCAAATGGCAGATAGACAAAGTTACGATTTGACATATCAATGTTTTTATTTTAATAACAAAATAATTATAAAATATTTTATTAAGTTATTGTTTTAATATTACGTCTCCACTTTTGCTCGCGATTGTGTATTCTTGTTCTTTTAGATACTTGATATCTAGAAATATGTACCGGTAGCTAGATTTTTTTTTGTATAAAAAACCACACGAAAATTAATAGTTCTAAAATACAAATTATCGATAGGTATTGTTACATCACTACAAATCGTTATTGTGGGAAATAAAAGCACTTCATTTCTATTTAAACTTAAAACAAAATAAACTTAAATTTTAAATTAATTTATTACGTTTCTTTTCTGCCAATGATACTATTTTCAACTAAGTTAACTAGACAGTTTTTGAATTATTATATTGCTTATTAAATTGTGTGAAAATATAAGCTTTTAAAAGCTTTACTAAAAATAAAATGATTTTGTTGTGGAAAATATTAATATTTTTTTTCCTTTAGTCAAAATAACTTCAGCTGTTTTATAATATTTGGATATTAAAATTAACATTGTGGTTTAAAATGTTGTTGAAAATCATTTTATTTAGGAATAGGAACATACTCGAATCTATTCTGTATCTGAATCAAATTGTGTTACTCGAAAATTCGAACTTAAATCCGATCTTGCAAATACTGTAAAAAATTCAATTTAAAAATGTAGATCGACAAGATTTTGTATCTTGTGATTAAATGCATTGCAAATAAGTTTAAATATTTAAATATTAAAACACTGAAAACATTTTTTAGCCAAAATAACACAGGACGACAAAAAAAATGTTTTTTTCCGGAATGACTTTTTCGAATCCATTAAAATGCATTCGATAATATACTCGTACATGGTTCTTATCTTATTCAAAACATTTAGCTTTTAGGCTACGAACCAGATAAATATACATATGTATCAACTAGCATTGCCTGCGACATTTTCAGCGGGCTGACAATATTTTGTTCGAATTTGACATTTGTTTTGAAAGTAATTAAGGAAAGAAAGTAAGGAAATTTGAAAACTTTTATGCATTAAACTCATAGACGACAGCAGGGGGGTTATTACGTATTTCGATTCGAAAGAAATCTTTTTCGAAACACAATGTTAAAGTCATACAAATTCGAATGATTTCCGTTTCGAATCGAAATACATAATAACCCTCCTGGCCACCGACTATTACGTTTATATAAAGACGATTATTTTGACGTCATCATGGCTACACTACCACCGTTGAGGTTGTAGCCGACTTAAGACTAATTTCGTGTTTTTTTTTTTTGTTTTTTAAAGATAATGAGAGCTGAGAAAGACGGCCAATTGGCCAATTAGCCAAATTGCATCAAATGATTTTTATTGTTAATGTAAGCTAATTGGGCCTTATAATGGTAAATGTAAATAAAACTATTTTATTACTTTTTTACACCCTGACGTTTCGTTAATTTTTTCTGAAATTTTCACTAAGTTTGATTTTCAAAATATTATAAAAATGCTCACAAATATGGAAAAAGTGTGAACACAGTTTATTAGTATGATGTATGGTATAACCTTTTCATCTGGTTTGATTTGACACAGTGGCTATTTTCCTCAGAGACCTCATATACTATAAATGTTCACTAAGTCTCATATTCAAAATGTTAACAAAAATTTTACAAATACTTTTAGAAAAAAGTGTAATCACAGTTTGTTAGTATGATCTATTGTCTTTCTATTCTATCAGGTTTAATTCCCTGCCACACGATAAATACAATTTAAAGAAAATATAGCATGCGATAAAAAAGTTTTCCCACACATTTACTGATTATTTTAGTGTCACACGAACTCGTTCTTGTTTTTGTTTTAAATGTAGTTGTGCGAGTGACACTGTGAAATAGGCAGTAAATGTATGGGAAAACCTCTTTTATCGCATGCTATATATTTTTTTAAAACGTAGTGAACTATACGTATTTATCTTCACACACATATCATTGAGTGAAATAATATATGTAAATCGTATAAAAATAACTTTTCATGGACTTCTTCTTTCGAACGTAATGAAAAAAGTTAAATAGTAATACAATTTATATTCCTACTCAAAACAAATAAATGAAGCAATTTTTAATTTATTTAATATTAATAAAAAATAAAAATATTTCATTTGAAATCCCTGTTATACCTAGCAAAGAATTGACGATAAGATAAAATATACAACTTAGATGAGTCTACAAAGAAACATGCAAAAAATTTAAATTGAGTCATAACTAAATTTAAATAAAAAATACGAGTGATGAATAAATTCAATATTATTCACATCTAAAATAAAAAAATTTCATCAATAGTTAAATGAACAAGTTGGAAAATTGATTCAGAAAAGTGTGAAAAATTATTAATCGTTTAGTTTAAAAATACTAAAGTTGTGCTTATTATAATAAAACAGTACTAAAATTTAATGGGGATGACAATTGAAACGTAAGGACCACTGAAATTTACATATAAATATGTTTGTTTAAAGTAGTAGCAAATAAATTGAATCAAATCACATTTAATGTTAATTGCTTGTTTATATTATTAACTCGTTCGCGGTCGTGAATGATATAGCATTCATTCATATAGACGTTCTGGCGATTCCAGAACGACTATATGATGTTAGTTTCTCTTTGATGCCAGGAGTGAGCTGGAAAGTCAGGGTAGTTGAAACCTCTTTGTTAAAAACTCGAACACTGCGATGAAAATCTTTTTTTCCTTACCAGCATTAAACCCAAGTAATTCGCTTTGAAGTTTGCAGCGCATTACCACTACACAACAGACAAACAAATTACCAGTCTATTTTTGCAGTCCACTAAAATTTCTACTGTCCGCAATCGTGTTAATCAACCCTACCAATTGCTGGAGTAACTTGGTGAGCTAGTAGGTAGTGTGCTAGTCTATCAGTCCGGGGTTGTGAGTTCGATTCAAGAAGGAGCTTACATATAAACTGGGTGCCTACAAATGATTAAATGCGTTGGTGACAATTAACGGACTCTGAAGCATTATCTGGCCAAGTTATAAATCGAGGTAAGACGATACTTGCAGACCGTGCCTGGAAAAAGGCAAACAAAAAAGGCTTTGGACCACGGGCATACACATATCATATGGAGATGCTGTGGAAACCTTAGCCTTAAGCAAATGTTTGCAATTACCATAGACACTGCGATGAGGAGAATGTCGACTTGTATCAGTCGCCAGTCTGAAATCACTACAGTCGAAAGTAAAAGGATAGTGAAAGCACGAGATTTAATGAAAGTAAGGTATTCGGTGTCGAAAAGGCACCCATGAAGTTAGTCGTCTGCTTCAGTATCCCCCTACAAAATAATAATAAATAAATAAATAATAAAAATACCAATTGTTTGTTACACTTGTTGTGCAGTGCAAATAAATATTTATATGAAAACTTAAAAAAGATTTGAAACGAAATAATAAACATTCAGTTTTAAACAAGCTACAACTTAAGTGAATATCTTTGAAACTTGACACCGATCGCTGTCAAATCAAAATACCCGTCAGTAAAACAATTTTGTGTAAACGGAAAAAATTTACAATTATCATTCGAATAACAAAAAAATAAGAATAATAATCTTTTACATATGGATGTTTGTGTATTTAAAATAAATACCTCCCCGGCTACCATATTGTGCCGATGTAATTGATGGCTGTTTATCGATGTTATCAATTAGAAATGGTTCAAAACGTGCATTATGTTTGACGGCAGCTTGTGCTGCAACCAATAAGTCTTTATAAATTCGTTGACGTTTTAGTTCTAGCTCATCTCGCCCAACAGGTGTAACTGGTGGTTCAATACAACCTCTACAAATTAGATACGATGTAATTTGCAATCAACATTATGAAAAACTATAAATAATTTAACTAAACATTTTTTAGACGAAAAATAAAACGATAATGTTTAAAAATTAAAATTTCAATTATCTATTTTTACATTTAATCGATAACTTATCTTTTTGTTTAATGCTTTCGGCATGGTCTATCACTATGAGCACTACATAAAGTAGGGGGCCATAAGTACAAGGTGTTCCAAAAGAAAGTTTATATTAACTTAATGCATTAGAGCAACGAATCTGATGGGCGGTAAATCAATGCAAAGTCTGATTCTGAAAAATTGGGTCGCTATAAAATGTTTTTAAAAAGGGAGATTAATATCATAAATATGCAGTGTTTTGGCATACCTCTCATTCAAAACTGGCTCTGAAAATTTGACGAGATCAGACGAATAACTAATTTCTAAGTCGGCTTGGCGTAAATTAATAAGTAATACGATCTATTACTTATTAATTTATAAAGTTGCGTTCAGAGAGAAATATTCTTAGGAATAAATAATAAAAAAGCTATAAAGTTTTAAAGTGGTCTACTTCAAACATACAGTGTAGCCACAGAAAAGGTTAAAAAAACGTAGTGTAAGTTATTCTATTTTTGCCGATCTATGTATTCACTGTACGTGTGTAACATCCACATTATGCAAGAATTACAACTGCAGTGGCTTGGCATCCCAGCAAAATATAACGTGTACTTGGAAGCAGGTTTGTAAGTGAGAGATAAGTAGACTCTCTCTTCCAAACTCCTTCAGGTCTCTTTGCATCACCAAATTCTTTATAAAAACTTATTCGCTTACATACCTGCATCGCGTAAGCGAGAGAGGTCTCTTTGTTTCACTAAATTTTATAAAGAAAACTTATTCACTTACATACCTGCATCCTCGTAAGCGAGAGAGGATGCAGTTTGTTATTATTGTCTTACAATTATAGCATTCTCGAATGCGCTTATGAGAACCATTTTCACCTTTACTGCTTACCACCAAAACGCAATAATTTTTTACTGGGAATGTAAACCACTATGTAAAAAAAGGGATACATAAATAAGGTCCCTACTTTTCATACGCTTATGGAATTTTTTCTGGGGAGTTATCGATTTCGAAATGGAGCCTTACTGCCGAGATAATTATATGAAATTTTATTCCTACGTTTTGAAAAATTTTAAGCCAGCGCTTAAGACTATCTACCACATGATGAACATTTTTCAGAAAGAATCGATGGATTCTATGATGTAGTTTTAAGTTACCGACTGTTACGAGTCAACATCTGCTGAAGGGGTTATTATTTTCGGTTTTTTGGTACAAGCAGCAATTTCGTTGGCAGAAATAAAATATCACGGCGGAAAAATACTAAATTCGAATTAAAAAGAGCCTATTTTAAGAACCTCTTGAAATCTTACTTATCTGCGAACACAACTGCGACGTACGACGAATTTTTGGCCGCGAATATTCGTCTCCAAAAACAAAATACATATGTGTATATAAAACGCGGCGAACACTGGTGTACTCATAACACGTACACTCGCGGCTCCCATACTCATAACAGGCTGTCAAATAAAAAAATGTTAGTATATTTTGACACTGGAAGATGGAGATAAAAAATAATCGGCTGAGCTCTCTAAATTACCTGTTATGAATTCGCCTTGAATGTGACCATGTTTAGTTTTATTTTCAAGTATTTTAGTAAATAGAGTTTTTTACTTAAATAATTATTTTTTTATAGCATTAAAAATAAGTGTACAAAATAGGGGTTAACTGTAAAAATTATTTTTAGTTCTATTTTTGTTCATTTTATAAGTATTATTATTATTATTTTATATGGTCACTCTATCAGATCGTTTTTTTTATTCATGTTTACTGGCCATACCAACCCCTCATTCTTAAACATTTACATACAAATAATAAGTATTTTATTTATTATTTTAAAGATTTTCACAAATTTTTTAAAGTTTTTGATTAATTTTTTTGTGTATTTTTTCTTAAATAAATTGGTAAATAACTTTACCAATTACGAGTATAACAGCTGTTATTTTTTCGTCGTTATTGTGCTTCATACGACGAATTTACAAAATGAATTTTTACTAATGAATTCGTCGTGTTGAACGAAATTCGAGGTACGCCCCAGTTGTGTTCCCAGAATTAAGCATAAAAAAGGTCGTGAATCACTGAACAAACTGTTTAAAGCTCAAAGGAGATAAATAAATGTATTTTTCTTAATTTTTTGTAAAAAGTTATTGACTATCTACATCTACCCTCTCGTATATAGCAATATAGAGATATAATACGTAAAATGGGGTTTTAAGCTCCTTCATTCAGACAATATTATTTTTAAGAAAAACATTTTATCAATATAAAGTTCATCTAGGCTAACGGCAGTGCGCCAGGCCTAGTTTTGACCTAAGCAGAGAGTATGTATGTATATTACAAGAAGTTATTCGGCCTGTTTCTACACTGTAACCTAAAATGATGAAACTTAAAGAGATATAATGGTTTATATATATTTTCCCGTAGTTCGAAGGAGGTTCGTAGGACTGCGATATGTATCCTACTGCTCTCACTATAATTGTATTGTACCAAGCATGAGTTGGGACGTCATATGTTTTCAAATTATGCACTAAATATATATAGTTTTTTGGAGTAGCTTGTAACTCAAGATAGTTTTTTTTTAAAGCCAACTTCAATTAAAAATAATTTGACTCCCAAAATAGATTCTAATTTAAATCTTTAAAAACGAGTGCTCTTTGTGAAATCTTGTAAGTAGAAAATTTTGTAGAATGAAAGAAAATAATCGTATTAAAATTAAGGACAAATTAATAGCTTGGAATTGAAATCGGAAATCTTTGGCTTCTTCTATTCGAATTAAAATCAACGGCAAACTTTAAAAATTAAATGGAACTAAAAAAAACATATTTTAAAATGTATTGAAACTAAAAGGGAACTTGTTTTAAAGCAAACAAATTATATTACACATCATTGATCCGTTCATCGTTAAACCAATCGGGCAAACCATGAGCATACACTAATGTGTCCGAAACACCATCATCACTGTCAACGTCGCGTTCCACATAGGGGGCACACATACTTTCCCGCTTTGGTGGCGGCACTGAATCAGAGAAAACATCATCCTCTTCGTCGCCAACTGATGATGTCAAGGGTAAGGGTACAATTGGCAACAACGGATCAGACTCTATTATTTCTGTATGAACACTTATGTTTACACGTTTCTTGATTGATGTGTGTGTTGAATTATGACGGGAAAGACATGATTTAGGTTTTTCTTGGTTGACGGTTGTGTTTTTGCTTATATCACAGCGATTAGCTCTATCATTTGTTAGACTACAATTATTTTCGTTGCTAGCATTTTCAGGAGAGCGTGTCGATGGTGTGACAGCATTTGTTATCGCTTCTACATCAATGGTATCGTTTTGTATGCAATTATTTGTATTTTGCAACGTTGTACAACAGACAATTTCCGCATCAGTAGCTTGCGATACATTGACACTGTCAGCTGCAAAGTTAAACAAGCATTGGTGTGGGGTAATTGCTTGGAAAATGTTTAATTTAAATTAATAATAAAAAAAAGAAAAACATTTATTTATTCAATAAAATTAATCAGAGACCGAAAATAACTACTTTTTATAGATTTTTGAAGAAAATTATCGTCGTAGACCCGTTTCAAACACACCAATTTTTAAAAATATGCTTTTATAATTTTATGTTTTAACGTTTTTTAACACATAAAGCTTATTTTCTTCGAATAAAAAATATTTCGGTTTAAATCTATTTCAGTGGCAATGTTCAAAAATAAAACAAGTTTCCTAGTGGGAGTAAAATGCAATTTTAAGCAAAAAATGTAAAGTGGAAAATCTGCGTAAACCGTTAGTTTCAGATTTGCAAACCTCCAAAGTTTCTATATGTAATATGACATACATATATCGAGTATTTTAAGACGATATGAGGACATATGGGTACCCTTCGAAATGATATTAAGATTCCTATCAGATGCCATAGATTAAACAGTTGCATTAGCAAGCT
Source organism: Phasia obesa (assembly GCA_949628195.1). Classification (NCBI taxonomy): domain Eukaryota; kingdom Metazoa; phylum Arthropoda; class Insecta; order Diptera; family Tachinidae; genus Phasia; species Phasia obesa. Next base: position 5,979,864 of record OX451216.1, read on the forward strand.
CATCTGATGGGTGTGATCATAAGCTTATGAGTAAGTGGTTATACTCGCACACAAACTAGCTTACTGATCACACCTTAACTCGTACAATACTATTAGTGAGCACATCTATGTTCACATCATAAACGCAATGAGCTGACCGAGTAAAAGGAACTTTCTATACTAGTGAGCGCCGTGTTTACTCGTCTCACGTTCGAAACACTCAGTGTGTTTTGTTAAGTAGTTGTGTAGAACTTTTGCTACCACTATGGGTTTTTTGTAATTCTTAACAAATAACGATCTTAAAATTAACGTAAGTAATGTTGTTATAAAATTCTGTGATTTTTGTTTGTATACTCGTGTTCGTGTTTAACTCAATGCATAAAACTGCTTGAACTCGCCCAAGTTCATTGTTATTATGTTGAACATTTATTCCAAACTTGCTTATGGAAACTCTGCAAGGTCATCGCATTTAGCTCGCTGGTTTTCGCCGTTTATTATTGTCCACTCATCGTTACTCGTGTGCAATGAACAGGCATGAATACAATGAAATATTATAATGAGCGTCTTGAGCTTTGGTTTTTGTGTTCATGCTTTACTGCAGACGTATCAAGGAAACATTCATTCATTGAGGTGAAGTGTAAATTTGGGTCTTTTTGAAACTGTGCAGTTAGCGTTGTCTATTTTGGTCACACACCTTGCGTCTTGTTGGTCATACCTCAGTGGAGAAAGTAATTGCGCCCGACCCAACGCCGTCTATGCAGGCAATCTTTAATACGCAAAGTAGGTGTTGGTCTTATCATAGAGGAGAAAACCCTTAAGGTGGTGGAAGGAAGGCTATGCAAAGAATCTAGTAAATAATAGAATAAGCGAAGCTGGTATTAAACATACCGTAAAGAAATTCTTTACACCCAGCCGATATTTTAACCAACATTAAATGATTATTTGAAAGCGGGAAAGACGCATCGAACAAATTATTCTTTTTTTTTTTGTTGCTGCTCACTTCAGTTTTTTTTTCCAATTTCTCCCCTTAATTTCTTTTTAATTGCACAAGACTTTTTATTACTATTCTTAAGATACCTATAGTGTCTCATTCTGCCATAAAATAGTCGTTATATGCCGTATTTTACATAGAAACTTTGAAGGTCCGTAACGCTGAAACTAAGAATTTTCTCCGATTTTACATTTTTTTTACTTAAAAATGCATTTACAACTATTGGACACTTTTTTATTTCTCAGCATTCTCACTAAACTATACTTGTTCCGTTATTTAACTTTTATTTTTTCGCAAAAAAATTTTTAGTGACAGAAAAAAAATAATTTTGAGTTTTAATTTTTTAAGCAAAATTAAAAGTTCTTTGATTTTTTTAGTATCTATTCTTTAATATTAATTAATAAAAGTTACAGATAACTTTTAATTCTGCCCGTAAAAATAAAATCATTTTATTAAAAGTTATTGCTGAGCGGTCCCTGAAATTATTATTGTTTTTTTATTTTTTGTGAAAAATGAAAACATAACTTATATTTAAAATTCTTCTCAATTATTCTATTTTAAAAGAAAATATCATTTAAGAAATTGTAAATATAGATTTAAAAAGACAAAAAAAGAACAATACCATTTTTAATTTCCGCCGCACTAGTAGTTTCGGCTACAATTGCTTCTGCTTCAATTAGTTTTGTCGTTGTTGCTGTTGTTTGTTCTTTCACAATGTCCTTTGTTTCCTCCAAGGATTTATCAATTGTTTCCGTTACAATAGTTGTTGTAGAATTTTCATTTAAATTTTTATTTTCATTTTTAACACATTTCACCACTGTATTTTTACCGTTTTCTTGTTGTTCGTCACTTGAAATATTTTCTATCGTTTTTTTGCCATTTTCTATAGTAATCGTTGGTATTATAAACTTTTTATTATCATTTTTAGGCGATATATCACTTTTCTGATTTGTTTCGTTTGTTTGTTGTTGCTTTTTCGCGTTATCTTCATTTGACTTTGTGCATTTTTTGGAATTTTTATGATTTGCGCGACAACATGAAAACATTGTTTTTATTTTATTTTGTTTAACTATTATTAGACTTTGAAAAATGTTCGTTTTTCTTTCTCTATAGCTAATAAGGAAAAAATATTAATATCGCAAAAAATGTTTGTGTATTTTAATTAACAGATAATAATAAAATTATGTTGTTGATTTTATGTAAATGTGGTAACCATTGGTTATTCTTGAAAAAAAAAAGACCGCTAACAAGGGATGCTGTAATCAGGTCAACTAATGCAATTAGTGTAGTATAATAACGCTATACTTTTTAACTTGTTTCAAAACTATTACCTCCAATCAAAATAAACCAATTAGTCCACTGTATACATATTAAGGGTATTCACACAGACTTGCAAAAAGCAATTGCCGTGATTTTTTAATATAACCACATTCATAAATCTTACCTCTGGTAATTGCAAAATTATCACAGTAAAACATGCAAAGTTGTGCAACTTTTAATACCAAAGTTGTTAAAAAAAGTAATTAAAAAATCAACTCTAAACCAAATAACAACACAACTTTTTTATATATGTACTTGGGATTTTATCATTGGTATTACAATGACAAAAAATTTAACTATCGTTCTACTGATTTTTTCTTTAATTACAATTGCTTTTGTCAATGGTAATGAGTTTTTTTTTATTTCGGACAAGAGCTCAGGGGATGACACCTACTCATGAAATGCATTGTGCAAGAACTAGGAAATTAGGTTATGGGAAGGAGGATAGAGGGAGTAGTGTCTGAATACAAAATGAATACAAAACACCAATTTTTAGAATTCTTGTCCTTCTGTCCGCCTTTCTCTGTTAGCATTATGTAAAAACTACTGGAGGGCTGCTGCGTATTTCGTTTCGAAAGAAAAATCATTCGAATTTGTATGACTTATACACAGTATTTCGAAATTTTTTTCTTTCGAATCGTAATACGCAGTAATCCCTCTGGATTAATTTTAATAAAATTTTCTGGTGAGGTACCTTAGTATCTCGGATCAAATATACAGGGCTGTCACAAAATCCAAGCCAGTTTTGCTTATTAATAATACCAATATTGGTTTCATTTGGTCATGAAACCCAGTCAGTTTTGTTATTTTCGAAATGAAATAAAACCGATGTTCAAATCAGCTGTTGTTTAGCACTTGTAAATTTATTTACAATTTAAATGTTTATTTATTTTTTTTTTTTTGCCAAGATAATTGTTTTAGTTTAAATATTTTTAAAAGTTATTGCATTTTTGTAAAAATATATACATACATATGTATATAAAAAAAAAATAAAATAAAATACATATTTGTTATTAGAAGCAGGGCGCTCAGATATGTAAATAGTTGAATTTTGCAAATCCACTTGAGCTGCCAGAGTCAGCGTAAGTACATGTTTTATACTAAGTAGTGACGAGCATTTATACTTTAACCGAAAAGGTAATTTCATAAATGCGATGTTTGTTTGTGTATATGTATTTGCATATGCATTTATATTCAGATTTGTGACCATGAAAATTCGAGCGGTAGATGCACGGTATCACGGCAATATTATATTGACGTCAAATACGTTTCTACAAACTGAAGGTCAAAGGATCAGAAGCCGATAGACCGATTGGTAGCGCGTTAGTCTACCAGTCTAGCGGTTGCGAATTCGATTCCCGCCAAAGACTGGGTGTTTTCTGCAGACAAGCAAAAAAGCTTCGCAGAGTTAGTGTTGTCTTAAAATAAAACCAACGTTTTACAACAAAATAAACCTAAAATAATATTAATACATTTTATTCCATTTAATAAAAAAATTACATTTCAGTCTTAAAAACGTTTAGAATTCAGTCTTACAAAAGCTCACACATTTAGTGTTAAAAAAAAACTAAAATAAAGGGATATTTTCATAAATATTATTCAATAAATATTTATTTTTCTGAATATTTACTTAAATTTTTGCAAAATATATGTCTTTAACTGAAAGTGACAACTATTAGTTGATTGGTTTATTTCCAATAAAAAAAAAAAAACGATAACATTGGTTTCGGTGACACCTAAAACTAAATGTAATTCTAGTTCGAACATAAAACCAATGGATTTAATGACACCAAAGTATTTTTTAAAATCCAATTCTGACAAAATTGGATTCTGTGACAGCGAAAATAGAGAAAAATATTGGAAGTATGCAATTTTACCAATTCAATGGCACTACAAACTTGGCAGCACAATATTTACAAAACTCTGCAATAATTTTAGAATTTTGTATAAATTTTAGAATTTTATATAAAACCTATGGTCCTGAGAAATTACCCAGGAATGGGTGCCTTTATACAAAAAGTGAATACATAACCCATATCTGAAGCACTGTAAAAGTACGAGTCGTTAAAATTTAGTGTGGTTTTCTCTCAAAGCAAAATCGAACAAAATATTGTCAGGACGCTGACGAAGTGCCGAGCACAGCTAGTATCGCTTAATATCCGCAACAGCAATGAAATTTTCCACAAATATTTCGTGAAAAGAACGGTTTTGTCTCAGTTTGCATTAGCTTCGCAATAAAGATGATCCCCAGATGTTTTGTTGACATAGCAGCCGAGATGAAAATGCTCATAATCGGAAAATATTATTTTTCTGCCAAATTCAATGTACGATTGGAGCTTCTACAAGGCCCAGTTTCTATAAGATAAAGCGACTCGTGTTGGTCCACGAAGGTGTTATACTGACTGATAGTCAATATTTCGGACTGAAAAATATCTATCATTGTCAAAATAACATATCACTGGAACTCGGAATTAAATATTATATATATTCTATTTTCGAAATATAAATTTATAATTTTCTTAAAGCGGTGGTTTGTAATTTTATAAGACGCATACATTCGATTTGTTACAAAAAAACTCAGCACAAATGGTTCATTTCTAATAACATGTTACAAGTTTGCTATGCATTTTGATTCGAATTAAACATGTTCTTATGTATGTAAAAATATTGTAGGAAATAAAGAAAGAATACACTGCTTAACTGCACTGACTGTGTATAATAGAAACAAAAAAAATTTAATTGCAATTTACCTGTAGTTAAACATAGATTAACGGTTTGCTCTTACATCTAAATATTTCAGTATACTAAGAAAGTTTCTGCATACGAGTACACATACAACGAAACCCAAGCAACCATGACTTTTAGTTAAAATTTAAAACACGTCTAATATATTTGTGAATAAATTAAATAATTCTTTTCTATTGCAAACAAACTATTTCCCCAAACAATTTTTATTTCCTGGTTTTGGTGAAGAATGTTTTTTTTTTTGTATAGATTATAATTTTATTACGTTTTTTAGCTTTTAAGACGGTAACATTTTCGTTGATTTGTTTTCAATCGAAATATTTTTAATAATTATAATTTCATAAAATTTTAATAAATTATTTTAGATCACAAAGAAGAAACACTTTCTTTATAGGTATTTTTATTTATTTATATTAATAATAAAAAGTTTATAGAAAATTCACAGCATTCAAGTCTAGTGGTTGAAATAAAACTGACTGACGGACTGAACTAGTTGAAATTTTTTATACATATGTACATACACACCTGGAAACATACATTTTGTATGTTCAGCATTTGACATCACACACAGAGAAAAGCAACTTCCTTGAGAGGATACAATTCTCACTGCGAGAACATAACCAAATACAAGCATGTCTACACAACAATGTATGTATGCATGTATGTATATATGCAGGTGTCTATGTATTTACAAGGAACTAGGTCAAGCCGGGACAACAAACGAAACAGTATATATGTATGTATGTATGTATGTATGTATGTATGTATGTATGTATGTATGTATTTATATAATACAAGAATATAAAATGTGGAAGAGGCAAAAACAACCGGGTGCAAATAAAGTTAAATAAAGCGATTATCCTTATTTGTGCAACTTCACGTGGTAGAAGCCAAACTCAGCTGTTTAAAGAACAACACGCCCAAAAGTTTAATTAACAAACAAATTTTATTTTCATTACTTTATACTGTTACAGCAAAGATTATGTGTTTTTTAAAAATTATATTTTTTCCTACGGTGCCCCGGTAGGCTAGTGGGTAGTGTGCTAGCCTATCAGTTAGTCTTCGTTACTATGCTCGATAATTTAAGTTAGAATATAATTTGTTATTGTATTGCAAGATTTAATAAATAAATAAAGAAAATATTTAAAAAGAAATCTATTGCGAAAATCAATATGAAACGAAAAATCTTATGATATTTTATTTTCGAAATCCTTCAAGGTAAATATTTTAAATTTTTACCACAGAAAAGAAATTGTTGCGCCAATTAAATTTTTTAATTAGTTTTAGATACATGTTTAATTACATTTGTATTTATTCAATTACTTATTAAATTGGAATATCAGATTGAAGAAGAACGAAATGCACCCCATTTACAATCTGAAATACCTGTTACACCGTAAAATAACTGTAGAGGAGCCGCATAAGCGTCCAGGACCTGTCCAGTGTCTAAATTGTCAAGAATATGGTCATACTAGGGCTTACTGTAAGTTGCCTCCGGTTTGCGTTGTATGTGGCGAGCTACATTGTTCCGCCCAATGCGACAAAGCAAGGGATGATTCGAAAGTAAAAAAATGTAGCAATTGCGGTGGAAACCACACTGCTAACTACAGAGGCTGTCCAGTTTTTTCCATGGTAAGGAAAACCACTCAAAAACTAAATACTCCTGCTAAGCACCAACAATATCGAGCAAATGCTCATTATCCTCAGTTAGCCCAACCAACAACACAACATGTTTCATACGCTGATATGGTAAAAACCAATCATACTGCAGTACATAAAGCGACACCGACAACTAACTCTACTCCTAATTTGCAATCGCATCCTAAAGAACAAACACCAACTGGTAATTTTAATCGTCTCGAAGCAAGCATCGAGACGTTAGTGCATTCGATAAACAGTTTTATGAGCTCTATGAGCAGCATAATGCAAGAAATGGTACGCATGCAATCTACTATGTTGCAGGCGTTACTTAACAAACCATGAACTGTTTAAAAATGTGTTTCTGGAACGCAAACGGCTTGCGCCAACACAAAAATGAACTCGAGTACTTCCTTAAGAAGGAACAAATTGATGTCATGCTGGTTGCAGAGACTCACTTAACAACAAATAGCTTTTTTAAAATAAATGGCTATATCTTATATGACACCAAAGACCCCCGTGGCAGAGCATGTGGTGGTTCAGCAATACTAATAAAGGCTCGAATCAAACATTATTTACTGTGTGATTTTTGTGAAGATTACCTACAAGCAACAAACATCTGTATTGAAGAATTTCTTTAAAACTTAGTTATTTCTTCGATTTATTCACCTCCTAGGTTTCAAATATCAGAGAGTCAATACAGCGATTTCTTCAAATCACTAGGTCCCTGTTTCATAGCATCAGGCGACTACAACGCTAAACATACGTTTTGGGGATCACGCCTAATAACTCCAAAAGGTCGTGTTTTGTTTGACACAATTTCAAAAATGCGTCTGAATGTGATATCGAGTGGACAACCCACCTATTGGCCTACTGATCGACAAAAAATACCGGATGTTATTGATTTTGGCGTGATTAAGGGTATTCCAAGAGAAACGATTAAAGCTGAAGCGTCACTTGAATTATCCTCAGATCATTCACCCACTATCGTCTATATATGGGACAAACAAAACATCATATCACCAATGACTACAACAAGCATTAATTGGTTGAAATATAGAAAGTATCTTAGTACTCATTGTTCGGAAAACATCCCGCTAAGAACACCTGAAGACGTAGAGCGGAGTCTTATTGATTTTGATCAAAACCTCAAATCAGCTGCCCAACATTCAACAATAACCCGACAATTACCTAGATACAATCAAATTTATTCTGCAGATATCGAACGGCTCTTGGCTGAAAAAAGAAAAATTCGTAGAGAATGGCAATCACATAGATCTCCTCAACTCAAAAGCAGACTTAAAGAATGCACGAACCGGCTAAGAGACATGCTGGAATCTCGAAGAGTAGCATCCCTGAAAAACTATTTGGGAGACCTTGACGCAACTCCTCAATCAGATTATTCGTTATGGCGTGCTTGTAGAAACCTTAAAAGGCCAGTCTTACGTAAGCCTCCCTTGCGAACTTCAGCTGGAGGCTGGGCAAGGAGTGATACCGAAAACTGATATAGTTGAGTTGCCAGTTCTCGAGGCTACTGCTGCAGTACCAATAAGATTTGAATTTGGTGATCTAGAAAAGGCAATAACGGATTTGAACACCAAAAAAGCCCCTGGCGTTGATAAAACCAGTAACAAGATGTTAATAGAGTTGCCCCGTGTAGCAGAATCGCAGAATCGTTCTTTTTATTTTTAATGCCATTTTACGTTTTGAGTACTTTCCCACAGATTGGAAGGTGTCCTTGGTTACCATGATTCCTAAACCAGGAAAAGACCACACAAAAATTGAATCATACAGACCTATAAGCCTTTTGTCAAATATGTCAAAGCTGTTTGAGAGGATGTTAATAACTAAGCTTAACCCTATTCTAAGTGACAAAGGATGTATTCCAAACCATCAATTCGGCTTCAGGAAAAAACATAGTACGATCGAACAAACTCACAGGTTAGTCAATGTTGTTAAGAAGACATTTGAAGAGAGAAAATACTGCTCTGCGCTTTTTATCGACGTTTCTCAAGCATTCGATAAGGTATGGCATGAAGGCCTAATATATAAGCTAAAACTGAATTTGCCCGTAAACCTATATAAGCTGCTAGATAGTTATTTAACCGAACGAAAATTTATTGTGAAAGAAGGAGATTTTTTGAGCTCACCCCAGCCAATCGAGGCCGGAGTTCCCCAAGGTAGTATATTGGGGCCCTTTTTATACTTATTGTATACTTCAGACATGCCAACTAGTAACCGAGTTCACACATCAACATTTGCTGACGACACAGCTTTTTTGAGCATTCACGAAAGACCCGAAGTAGCATCACGATATTTACAAAACCACATATCCAATTTAGAAAAATGGTTGAAGAAATGGAGAATAAAAGTGAATGAACAAAAATGTACTCACATAACTTTCACACTGCGCAGAAAATCTTGCCCCCCTATTCGGATAAATAACCAAACGATACCTCAGCTTTCAGATGTCAAATATCTCGGCATACATCTTGACCGGCGCCTTACATGGAAACGGCACATAGAAACAAAGTTAACGCAAATGAAGTTGAAAGCAGTCCAACTAAACTGGCTAATTGGCAGAAATTCTACTCTAGCTTTAGACTGCAAACTTTTATTATACAAGTCAATTCTAAAACCAATATGGTGTTATGGCATTCAATTATGGGGCACTGCCTCAGCTACCAATGTAGAAAAAATTCAAAGGCGCCAAAATAAGATTCTACGTATTATTACATCTGCTCCATGGTATATAAAAAATTCGAATATCCATAAAGATCTAAACGTGCCATCAGTTAAAGCAGAAATAGCGAAACTTGCCATAAGGTATTTAAAGAAGCTTGAAACTCATCCGAATCCACTGGCCCGTAACATACTAACTGAACCTGGTTACATTCGACTAAGAAGGAGGGACACTGCTTCTCTCATCCGTACATCAGAGGGATAACCCACAAATTACAGTAACCGTGAAACATACATTTTTTTTGTCCAGCACTGGTTGGACTTAACAAGTATATTTTTAGACTTAAGATATGAGTAATTATTGATAGTTCAATTATATTGAAGATACAATAAATAAAAAAATGCGAAAAAAAAAATGGAATATTATTTTGTAATTTCTTAATTAAGTATATTTAATTAACTCAATTAAAAAAATAATTAAATTAATTCAAAATAATTATTAATATTTAATTTTAGCAAAAAATTTTTCTGTGAATTCTGTAAAAATGCAAGAATAGATCACAAATTATAAAAATGTTAAAAGAATTGAGTTTGAGTTATCACGTAAACTACAATAAATAAAGTTAAAACAAGAAAATTATTATTTGTGATATTTTATTAGTGCATTAAATTGCAGATTTTATGAAATGGACTAAAAAAAATCCTCTTATCCGGTTTATAGCCTATTTATAGCCTATCAATTTAAAACTGAAAAAAAAAATTATATTAATAATATTACCAAGTGATGTAAAAGCTTTTAATATCTAGGATAAAATCCTTTATGTTTTCTTTATTTTAGCTATTGGCAAGGTGTAACAATGGGCCTAAGAGTTTTAAATTTTTTTAGGATTTTTTTTTAAATAATTTTTTAGTGGATTTTCGAATTATGGTTTAATTTTCGAAATTTCGCTGGAATGTCAATTATTTTTTTAAGGTTATGATTTTTGAAATTAATTTATTAAAGCATTGTTTTTTTATTTTATTGAATTTAAATTTTTGTTTTTGTAAAATCTTATCTTTTAAGAGATTTTTTGATTAATTTCGTTATTTGTCAGGTTTTCTATTTTTTTTTTTTTAATTTTTTTTGTGAGAAACTTCGTTTTGTGTGTGAAATTTAATTTTTTGCAGAAATTCTGATTCTTTTTATTTCTTCTAAAAATTGTTTCTTTTAAAACTTTAGTTTTTTAATTTCGTCTATTTTTGATTTGCAAGCATTCATTTAAACATACATACTTACAATATACATGTACAATCTACATACAGTTACGAGCAGTTAAATAGGTTCAGCCACTCACAATTTGTGATTTCATTTGAAGAATAACTAAAACAGCGGTAACAAATAAAACTGCTACGTTTATTACTTGGGAATATTGTAAGCTTTTACAATATATAACAAAATGTTAAAAAAAAATTACAAAAATTAATATCTGCTAAGTTACTTTAAATAGTCATTAATATATCTGGCGAGCAAAAAAATTGTTTCATTAAACTAAATGTTACAAAGTATGTATTTCTTATTATTTTGAATTTATTAGTATATTTTAGTATTTTGTGAAAAAAACTTTGTTTTGTTTGATGCTTTGCCAAGCATCTACGAGGCACTGATTCAACCAGTGCCTGACAAGTTGCTAATGGAATTGAATACCAAGCTTCTTGCAGTATTGTCCATAAATCTTCCTTATTTTTTGCTTTTAGAGGAGCAATTTTTCCTTAATGATTCTCCGTAGGTTCTCTGTTGGATTTAAGTCTGGCGATTGATAAGGCCACTCCATCAGGTTAATATTTTTCCCCCCAAACCACTCCTTCACGACCTAAGAGGTATGCTTAGGATCATTATCTTGTTGATATTGCCATCTCAGAGGCATTTGCAATTTGGCATCATTAAGGATATGGAAATAAAGATATTTGTCCATATTTTCCTTGATCCAAAATATTGGTCCAATGCCGTACCAAGAAGAACATCCCCATATCATAATTTTTCCACCACTATGCTTAATGGTCTTTGTTTCGACGTTTTACCCAAGTTCTTTCATCATACCCGATTAAGTTAATCTTCGACTCATCAGACCACAGGATGTTTCTCCATTTTTTATGACTTCAGACTCAATCCATTCGGCGTGAAGCTTTGCTAAATTTTATCGGGATTTTCTTTGTCTGTTGTTTAATAGCGGAACCTTTTGCGCAGCTCTTCTAAACAATTTTTTTTTGCTGCAAACGCCGCCACGCTGACACTGCCAGCTCTAATTAATTTGTCAGCTGTACTGCAGACATGAAAGGATTTCGCGTAGATAACACCTTAATTCGATCATCGTCCTTTTTGAAGTTTTTCGTGGTTGTCCTCTCCTAAGATTTAATTTTGTGGATAGAAAAGCATTATTTACCATATTTTGTGACCTTCCAATAATTTGTGCAAGCTTACGTTGACTATTAATGGGTGATTTTTTTGAGGTTAGGATTTTCATGCATTAGTATTTGACAGATCACGTGAGATTTCAGACATGGTGCCAAAGAGAAAGATGCTCAGTATGCTTTGACATTTCATCATGAATAGACTTACTAACGAGCAACGCTTGCAAATCATTGAATTTTATTACCAAAATCAGTGTTCGGTTCGAAATGTTCAAATGTGACAAATTTTGTTCAGCGATGAGGCTCATTTCTGGTTGAATGGCTACGTAAATAAGCAAAATTGCCGCATTTGGAGTGAAGAGCAACCAGAAGCCGTTCAAGAACTGCCCATGCATCCCGAAAAATGCACTGTTTGGTGTGGTTTGTACGCTGGTGGAATCATTGGACCGTATTTTTTCAAAGATGCTGTTGGACGCAACGTTACGGTGAATGGCGATCGCTATCGTTCGATGCTAACAAACTTTTTGTTGCCAAAAATGGAACAACTGAACTTGGTTGACATGTGGTTTCAACAAGATGGCGCTACATGCCACACAGCTCGCGATTCTATGGCCATTTTGAGGGAAAACTTCGGAGAACAATTCATCTCAAGAAATGGACCGGTAAGTTGGCCACCAAGTTCATGCGATTTGACGCCTTTAGACTATTTTTTGTGGGGCTACGTCAAGTCTAAAGTCTACAGAAATAAGCCAGCAACTATCCAGCTTTGGAAGACAACATTTCCGAAGAAATTCGGGCTATTCCGGCCGAAATGCTCGAAAAAGTTGCCCAAAATTGGACTTTCCGAATGGACCACCTAAGACGCAGCCGCGGTCAACATTTAAATGAAATTATCTTCAAAAAGTAAATGTCATGGACCAATCTAACGTTTCAAATAAAGAACCGATGAGATTTTGCAAATTTTATGCGTTTTTTTAAAAAAAAAAGTTCTCAAGCTCTTAAAAAATCACTCGTTACTATTACTGTGGAGCTTCTTTATTATTATTTTTTCTTATTCAGTACAATGTTGCGAGCGACTCATTTGAAAATATTTTTTGGAAATTTTTGCTCATATTTCTGCTAAAATGTTTAGTTGAAAGTTTTTAATGAACATTTTTTAAATTCTGACGTTAGATTTTTTACCTGGCATTATTTTCAAAGTGAACCTATTTTTTTGCTCGGCAGGTATTAATGAATATCAGGGTATATTTATTTTACTAGGTAGTGGCGTCCCTACAACAAATACAACAATACAAGAACAACATGGCATTTTTTTGTTGCCTTGTAGTTCGAAATGTCAAAAATTATAGAAGAAAATTGAGAAGGCGTGTATGTGTTTTATTGCCTTCTTACTTCTACGCTATAAAATTTCTGAACACATACAACTTTTGACATGTCGAACTACTAAATCAGCTGGGCGGACGACACTACCTAGTAAGATAAATATACCTTGATGAATATTTTAAATAACTTAGTATAGATTTCTTTATGTACATTTTTTTGCAACTTCTTTATGTTGGTATGTTTGTATATCCTTTATAGAATCGTAAACTATGCATCTGATCATGTTATGATCTTAAGCAAAGTTGTTGCCCATGAGCCGGTGAAGGTTTCTAAGTTGGTTCGATTAACTTCCGACAGGTGGCGCCACGGAAAACTACTCAAAATTAATTAAATCGTAAGCTGTGCATTTAATCATGTTATGATCTTAAGCAAAGTTGTTGCGCATAAGCCGACGGGGGTTCCTAAGTTGGTGGGATTAATTTCCGACAGGTGGCGCCACAGAAAATTACACAAAACGAATTAAATCGTAAACTGTGCAATTGATCATGCTATGATTTTTAGCAAAGTTGTTGCGAATGAGCCGATGAAGGATTGTAAATTGGTGCGATTAATTTCTGACAGGTGGCGCCACTGAAAATTACTCAAAATTAATTAAATCGTAAGCTGTGCATTTGATGATGGTATGATCTTTAGCAAAATTGTTGTGCATGAGCCGACGGAGGTTCCGAAGTTGGTGGGGTTAATTTTCGACAGGTGGCGCCACAGAAAATTACTCTTTTTTCTGAAAAAGTGCTGAAGGGAAAAATAGAGCTAAAAATAGTGCGAAATGAGTTAAATTGGCATCGCTGAAAACAACACTAATGTTTGCTTAGGGCCTGCAACGCGGACCGGGTCAGCTAGTATATTTTAAAATCTTACAACATTCCCCAGTAACAGGCATTCCAGTTTCATTTGTAACCTTTGTTTTAGTCATTCTTCAAACGAAATTAAAAATTATGAGTAGCTCAACCTATTTATCTACTCGTAACTGTACATATTTATATAACGTTAAAAAAAATTAAAAAAACAAATCAAGAGCGTCTTAAAATTTGCACCATGTTAGAATGGAAATATTGCGCTATCTAAACCGAAAAATATGCAATATATTTTTCGGTCGTTATTCTTATTATTTATTTAATACCTTCGATTTAAAAATATTTTCATACATACTATACGTACAGCATTAAGGAAAAACCTCTCTAAATAAGGTAGTCTTTGTTTTTAGAAATAAAAATATGAATAGCATGCACTTTTTACACACTTCTGTAAACACTTGTTCACACTTGATGATTTATTAAATTTCTCTTTTATTTTTCAAAGCAATTAAGTATCGCGTTTCATTAGCTTTTTTTTAATTTTCAAATTGAAATCAAATAGAAATAAAAGAAAGAAACAACAGAAATAGCGAAAATATAAACGACCAGTTGTTCATTTTTGGAAATGTGCAGCAATAAAAATTTAACAAGCAACTGCAGATACATATGAACTTTTTTGTTTAATTTGAAAACATGTTTTTTTTTTGTTTTGTTGTAATGTTTGTTTTGTTGTAATGTTTCAGCAACTAATGCAAAGCTGAAGGATTTATACTTTTAGGAATTTTTTACTAAAGTGGCAATTAACACGAGTACAAATTCAAAGCAATATGTTTTTTTAAATAACAAAAATTTATATTGCTGGTTAAAACAGAAAATAGAATTTTAGATATTTTTTGTTGATAACTTTGTATCTCTAATATTTTAGTTGCTTACATACAATTCACTTCAATAAGTAGAAAAAAGTATACATATATTTTATTTAAAAAAAATTTAATTTTTGAAAAATAAAATCTATATATATAAAAACAAGTTGCATTGTGTTAGTAATTGATGTTCTCTGGAATGCGTGGACCGATTTTGTTTCTGATAAGTTTATATAAAAGCTGACGTCAATTCCAATTATCGTGTTCCTGGCGAACTGCTATAGATAGCGCCTTGAAACTTTGGAAGAGTAGCATTTGTGCTAAGGCGCATAGTCTGCCAAAATACAGAATGAATTGGGGCAGTAGGCGTGGTACCTCCCATATAAAGTGAAAAATTATTATTGAACTATAATAGGTATGGCCTTCAAAGTGGGTACAAATAAACCCCATACCCATGCGTATACTCTAAAAAAACATAGGCTGAATTGGGACAGTGAGCATGGTACCCCCATACAAAGTAAAAAATTATTATCCTGCAATATATAGCGCCTTAGAATTTTGCATCAGTAACCCCCATATTAAGATACATTGTGTATAAAAACACTGACTGAATTTGAATGGAGGGCGTGGTACCTCCTATACAAAGTGAAAAATTATTATCGCGTACCTAGAGAAGAACTACATTAGGTATAGTCTTGAAACTTTGCACAAGTAACCCTCATACTTACACATAGTCTAGCAAAATACAGACTGGATAAGAATACTGGGAGTGGCACATCCCATTGAAAGTAAAAAATTGTGGTCGTGTTAATACGTATAGTGTACCAAAAAAACAGATTGGATGGGAACATTTTTGACTTGAGAATAGCGTGCGTTTTCGCGTTAAAGGTTGGTCATACTTTTCTTCCAAGTGGTTATTGTATTTTTTGTGGATGGGTGTAAGCGCACTGGGGATAGCTAGTTATCTATAAATAAAATGAAATAGTAACTCATTTTCTGTTTGTCTGTCTTTCTTTTTTGTGTTCGCATCCAGCAAAAACTACTGGATGTATTTAAAAAAAAATTGTGAGGTACCTTAGTGTCATAAATCTAATATAGATACCTTTTTCCCCAAAAATATCTTATTTCCAAGGGAAAGTGGAGAAAGAGCAGTGAACGTACGCCGATTTTTTACTATAAGGCATCTTTTACTTTTGAAAGCAGTATATTTTAAGCAATGTTGGCCAACAGATGACGCTTTCTGTCTGTTACAGAGTTTTGCACCAATTTTTATAATGTCATATAAATTTTAAAATTTTATCCAGGAATGGGTACCTTGATATAAAGTAATACGTTTCAAAGCAAAATCGAACAAAATATTGTCAGGGCACAGCTAGTTATTAATATTTATTCTGATAAGTGCTGACAATGTCTGCTACCAAGGCACATTTGTCAGGTAGCCTCTCTACGGAGGATTAAGGGACAAAAACAGCTAAACCACCATTTAGAGGAAAAATTGTAAGTTTAATTGATTTTTTAGAATTTTTAAAAACATACTCCACAAAAGTATTAATATGTACTTGCATTATAGTGTAAAACGGATTTTTAAAACAACAATCAATTATCTTGATATTTAAAGTTTAAAATGACTTCTATTGCTTGAATAAAACTCTCATTTTTACATAATTTTTACTTGCTTGAATAAAAAATAGAAGCGCGAAAAAATATTTTATTAATTTTAGAAAATTATAAAATAAAAATATCTCTAAGTTTTAACAAAAATTTATCACTTTAAGAAAAAGATATTATTATGAAAGTATTCAACGTTTTTAATTATAGCGATTTATGAGAGAGACACATCTTCACTGTTAAGTTCTTTTTGTGTTTATTTGTTATTAGTAAAATTGATGATAATAAATATTCCGTAGTTAAATTACACGTGTCTTATTTTTATAATTTAACACTTTATTGAATAATTCGAACACATTTTAAATGAAATGAAAACTTTGTAAATTATACTTTAGTCTTTAAATACAATATTAAATATAATATTTAATTAACAAACAACTGCACTTTAATTGTAGCAAAACTAAAACTTGTTTATAACAAACGTCGAAAATGAAATGAAGCAAAATTATATTTGAATTAAATTGCAAAAGCATGTATTTCTCATTGTATTCGCACAAAGATGCTGCTAACAGAGATGACGATGATAATTATGATGATGATGATGGCTTTTTGCACTCAAAAACATTCTCTGTACAGTTTCATAGACTTAAAGCTTATAACGTCGTTAGAGTAGGAAGAGTTAGTCGTGGTGAGTGTGAATGGCAGGCAGCTTGCTTATTTCATTGATGAGAAGAGAAAGTGTTTTGTTAAAATTGACATGTTCGATGAAGATTACAAGCGCAATTAATAAAATGGTCATCATATAACTTTGTTTATTAAGGCATCTAAAAAGGACTTATTACCGCCTTATTAAACCGACAGTTAAGGAAAGAAAATGTATGACACATATTTAGTAAAAAGAGTTCTATGGAAAAAGAGTTTGCGCTTTAAAAACTTTTCTCTATTAATTTTATAAACATCTAAATATACATCTACAGCAGTGTTTCCCATGAGTTTTCGAGTTTTACCACACTTTTAAATGATACCAATTGTAATAAAGTTAGCTTGGACTTGATAAAAAAAAAGGAATTAACAAAAATCTTGACTTGAAAATATTCAAGACAGTAGTTAAGACAATAAAGAAAGTATTGTCATGACAGCATTGTCTAATGTAAACTCACTGTAAAAACAACAAACGATGACAATCACTTGTTAATTTATAACCGAAATTGGACTAAGTCAGTTATTTATCTGGACGCTATACTCTTATCATTTTTTATACGCTTCACCACAGGTGGAAATGGTATAAATAAGTTTGTCATTCCGTGTGTAATTTCTACAATATTCATTTCCGACCCCATAAAGTATATATATTGTGGATCCTTATACAAAGAGAAGTTGATTAAGCGAAGTCCGTCTGTCCGTGTTCGGGTAGTAATGTCATTTGCCAAGGCACCAGAGGAGATACAAAAAATTTAAGCACACTAATCTGTCAGGCACAGTTTCGAAAATTGTTGTATTGCACACAGGGAACCCACTGGTAAATAGGAGCAGTTAAAGGGCACATACGGGGTTAATACGAGGAAAATTTTTTTAAGGATTTTTTTTTCTTTAGTCTGACCATTCTAACTCAATATATATTGCAGGAAGGTCCTAAATTAAAAAAAAAATTCAATAAAATTAAAAAAAAAATATTTTTTTTTGTTTTTTAATATTTACAAAACATTTTCCAAAATATATTTTTATAGAAAAATATTCGAAAAAAATTTTTTTAAAAATTTTCCAAAAAATTTTCGAATAAAATTTTACAAAAAATTAAAAAAAAATATTTTTACCAAAAATTTTTAAAAACGATTAAAACAAAAATTTCAATATTTCTTTGAAAATTAAAATCATGACTATAACAACATATTTAATATTAAGGATATACATATGTATGTATGTGTGTATATAGAGAAACATATTTTTTTAAATGCTTTTGATTTTTAAATGAGATCTCTGTTTTAAAACCTAGGTGCATTAAACACATAGACATCATCAGGATACCGACTACAAACTGTCAAAAATAAAATACACACGTTTAAAGGTAAACGATTATTTTAAAGCCAGTATAGATAGCTACATGGCTACACACACGACCACCTTTGTGGCTGTCGTCAACTTAGGCTAATTTCTTTTTTATTCAACAAAAGAAAATGTCACAAAATTGTAAATTACAAATTCATATACAAACAAAAAGTTTTGGAGGAAATATTTATAAATAATTTTTTGAAAAAGTAATTTAATTTTATAAAAGCAAAATAAGTATTTCTACAACAATGTCAGAGTTTACGATGTAGCGTCGGCTTCAATATCATTAAGTAGCTGACAACACGGCGACAATTGTAGCCAACGGAATTTGTTTCATTTAGCTGCGTCGCCGCTGTCTTCTATTTCTTTAAAGCATGAATAATGAGTTTTTTCTCATACGACTTAATTTATGTAAAGAGTCGACAATATGGATAATGCTGTAATGCTGTACATGTCAGTATAACTAAAATCACCGTGGTGAAGGTTATAGAAGATTCGGCACGGCCGAATATAACACTTTTACTTGTTTTTTTTTTAATTTATTTTTATTTTTTTTAATTTGTGTTTTTGAAAAAATTACTTGATTATATAAAACTTAGTTTAAGGAAAACTATAAAATTTGCTTGACATTTTTTGAGGACGAATACCACACCTAGTTAAAACACAAATGCGTAATCAAGCGTAAAATATAGTTTCGTTATGATAAATGAACGTTTAAAAGAATACTAAATAGTTTTAAGTTGCCAAAAAAAATATTTCTAACGTTTTGTGTTGAAAAACAAAAAGGCAACGAAAAAAAACTAAATCCATATGAAATGTTTACGATAAAAATAAATGGTTGTTTATCCACACTACTACTCGCTGCTGGGCCATGTGTTATACAGGAAAAAGAATTAATCCAAAAAAAAGTGTCCATCCGTTCAAACGTTTACAGTTAATGAATTTTAACATGATTTCACGCATACGATTAATATAGCACTTCTAAACAACAAAGCGAAAACACGCAAATTGGAAAGACATTAGATGACCAAACCCCACAACATAAATAACAAAAAGCCTAATAAATAATTGTACAAAAATAAAAGTATATAACTCATATGAAAAGTACAACGAGGGCAGTTTGATAATTTCCTGATTCTGATATTCCAGCGTACTAACTTTCACTGCAACACTGATCTCGTTAACCGATGTCTATAACTGATCTACAGTAAAATTTTGAGAAAGATGCGTCTAAAAAATTAAACAAAAAGAAAATTTTGCGTGCTGAGTTTAAAAATCCCATCAGCGACACCAAAGACCTGATAAATGGTAAAATATTGGTTTAATGAGTTCCAGGTTGTCGTCGTACCAACATAAATGACGATAAACGTGCAGGTCGCTTAAAAGAATTCTTTATGCCAGAAATAGCCAATAAAATTCATGGAATATTGGTCGAACGGAGAATAAAAGTACGGGAGGTACTGAAATAGTATAAAATATTTTGCATGAATGTTAGTTCCTAGATCCATACATACTCCCTCTAAACATACTCTCCAAGGTGTGTACTATGTAAATCAATTCAAATGAAAACTTTTTCGAAAATAACATGTGTCATATAAAATCGAATGATTCTGCTTTCCAAAAATTTTCTTTAAAATTTGAAGAGGTCATCAATGAAACAAAAGCCCTTATTATTTATACGGAATAAAAAACGAGTATCACGCTGTACTAAATGTATCGAGGTTAAATGATACTATGTTAAGAAATCGCTTTTTTGCCGAAACATCTATCTAAAAGCCATGGAATTATCAAATTGCCCTCGTAGCATAATAAAGACAGGTTACCTTGTGGATTAATAGGGTATTTTAAATAAATTCTTGTTTTAATAACAAACCAGTTAAGAACTAAGTCAAATCTTTACAAGCACGCAAGTTTGACGGCTATAAATGAATCTGTTATATACGAAGTGTGTTCAAAACGTAAAGGGACTTTTTTTAATCTTTATTTGCTCCTCGTAAATAATCTTTATTATCTCGCTTCAACTTTTCTCGTGGCAACTTTTCTATCATCCCTTAAAAACTTTAGGAATATGTTTTGTGGCAGAATATGATGTGAAAGATTCTTTCAATATGAGTCATTGGCGTAGAAAGGCCCTTCGGGGGAGTGCAATGTCCCTCCAGTCTTAAGAAATTCTATATTTATTACCACTTGGTGATCATTATTCTTTTGGCTTAAGATCGACATCAACAAAAAAAAACAACATATTCGTATTTGTTTTTCTATTTAATAATGAATTTCAGTGTTTTAAAAGCTACTAATATTTTGCAAAAACGCCAAAATATTATCTTTTCGAAGGCTAAAATAAAAACCAAATCACACTAGGTAACGAATGTCAAAAGCAGAAGCAAAATAAAAACACTTATTTTTCAAAGTGAATTTTTAAAGAGCTTTAGCAATTCTAAAAATTTAAAATTCCATCAAGCAGTAGCAATTATTTCTGTACTCTGCAAAAAAAATATTAAGAATGAAACAGCGAGCTCTTGTAAACTAGCTAATAAAAATGTGAACAATTCCAATGGCAAACAAAGAGAAATGCAGGTAGCTGCCGGCAAACTAAACAGTTAGGACAATAAAAATTTTAAAACAACAATTCAGTTATTTCAGTTTGTGGAAATTTTAAACTACAACTGAATTTTCACATGTGGGTAAACTTAGAAAAATATGTCTATATACATACATACATACATGAACATACTAGCTGTGCCCGCCACGTCGTAGGCGTCAATATTTTGTTCGATTTTGCTTTAAAAATAATCTATACCAAATTCTATAGCTTACTTCATTAGTGCTTAAGTTATGGTTTATGTATTTCTTTATATAGAGGTACCCATCCCTGGATAACATTTTAAAATTTATATACAATTCTAAAATTATTGTAGAGTTCTGTAAATAGTTTTAAAAACAAAAATAAAAGGTGCTGCCAAGTTTGCAGTTGCAATAAAATTGGGAACTTTCACTACCTTTTCTCTATTTCCAATATTCTATCCTATCTTTGAATTAAGATACTAAGATACCTCCTCACAAAATTTTATTAAACTTTATCCAGCAGTTTTTACGTGATGCGAACACAGACAGAGAGACAGACAGACGGACGAGCGGACGGGCATAAATTCAATGAAATATTATAATGAACGTCTTATGAGCTTCGTTTTTTATGCTCGCAGTATTT
This sequence comes from Phasia obesa, assembly GCA_949628195.1. NCBI lineage: Eukaryota > Metazoa > Arthropoda > Insecta > Diptera > Tachinidae > Phasia > Phasia obesa. The sequence goes on from OX451216.1 coordinate 6,001,512, forward strand.
TAAAATCTGTACGTTTAAAACTACCAATGAGGAAAAAACAAATTTCAAGAATATATGCATAAGTGTACTTCTCATCCCTATCGCCAAAAAAAATAATTGCAGCGATAAAAGTTGCACAATGGAAACGGCCACTAATTTTTATATCATCTGAATGCTCGATAGAGTTGATGCCAAAGGTGATTTAAATAAAATATTACATGAGCAAGATTCGTTTTTAGTTTTTTTGTTTTTTTTTTTTTTAAATCCAGTGGGCTCCAAGTACTGTTTTTTATTAAAGTGTTTTTAGTTCAGATTTGTACAATGCCATTTTAGTCTTTATTTTAGTAGTTGTAGAGCAACATCCCTGTAGGAGATTAAGCGATAATTGCTTAAAAGCTACTAGTGCAATTACTAGAACTACAAACACTAGTGAAAACAGGGTTAGAACTTTCATTACGAAATACTAGTGCTGATGAGTTGTAGTACTTGATGTAGTTCAAGGGTACCACTTACAGACTGATATGTATAATATTTGGAGTTTGATCTTTGAGATTTAGTCTTTGGTTGATTCTATTTTTATAATGAAAAATAAAATATTTTGATTAGAAATTCTAAGAACTGCCACATCACAATAGGTATTTATAAACTAGTAATAAACTAGTTCAAAAGTTCCCAATCGGGTACATGTGTACTAGTATGCGTCTAGAACAAATGGTACTAGTGATTTTCCAAACACACTCAATGTTAATTTGAGCATTAAGATGGTATAGGAAAGTTTACAGTTGAGAACTAGTACTAGTGCTTTTTGTACTAGTAAAATACTAGTGAGACACTAGTTCGATCTCCTACAGGGATATACGTGTACTTTATTGTATTTGTTAGCTTCATTACCATTAAATGAAATTTTATAGACTTAAATTATATACAACACATATGCAAATATTCGTTTTTGTAGTCTTAAAAGCTAGTTAGCATTTTCCGTATCTTATGTCTATTATGGTCATTAAATTCTTGTTCGGTTATTTGTAGAACTCGACAAATGAAGTTTGTGGCAGGCAGTATTCTTCATAATCCGTTTCGGATTTATAGCATTTTGCAACTCAGCCCTACAAAAAATGAGTATCAAATAACAAAAAAACATTAAATATACAAAATCAGCAAACATTGCAACACAGTATGCAAGCATGACCACACATGATATTCGGCGGGTCTCATGTTTCATTTTAAGTGAATACTACCTACACTACACATGTGTTTATTTACAAATATTCCAAATATTCTTAACTACATACGAGTACATACATATGTATGTTTGTTTTTTTTTAATAATAAGGGTTTATTGAAACTGTGGAATCGACACATTTTCGTATAAAAGCAGGAACATTTCTCCTTTAATAAGCATTAACTAATCAACCGCTTGAGAGCTTCAATTGAAGAGCTCAGTGGAAAATAAAAAATAATAAAATCTACAAGTATTAGTTTCATTTAAAAAAATAAATATTTAACTGAATAATAGATATAATTGCTGCCCTTACGATCAGTTGTGCCAGTGTCATAAGGATTTTTAACTAAAATGAACGAAGACCTACAGCTCTGTACTGTCGAGGAAAATAAAAAACCACAGGAGGCCGTGAAAAAAACTGAAGAAGTAATAACTCCAGTGGTCAAGAATCGCAAACGAAGGGGTGGCTTTGTTCAAAGACTAAGAAGACAAAAAGGTATACTATTGCGAGAAGTAAAATCCAATACGCAAACTTCTCTGGATACACAAAATTCTTTGTGGCATCGAATTAAAACTTTCGAAATGCTGATAAAACTGCATATGGCATACCGCCCAAAAAAAATAAATAACAATTTGCTTTAACAAAATTTTTTGTTCGTCAATCGTGGGCTCCTAAACATACATATAATTATTTACCTAAGTTTATTAAATATTATAAGTAGCAAACAAAGTAATAAAGAAAAAATATTTAAAATAAGAAAAAAAAATTAAAAATTATAAAAAAATATTTATTTTTCATTTCGATTCAATTTGATTGTAAAAAGGTTTCTTAATACCAAATTCTGGAATAAGAATGGAACTTATCAAGAGAGATCTCAAACTTAAAACCTTAATTGAGACATGATCCTCACAAGTAAAGTCAAATATTTGACTGCAGCACAACTAATTTCACTTTCGTTGTTCAAATATAAATGTAGCAACACGTACAGTGTAGGTTTATCGACGTTGCACAAGTAGAATATTATTTCCCTATACTTGCGAGTAGAGGAAATCATAAAATGGGCTCAACTGCTTTATAGATATAAAAATAGTGACATTAACTTGTGTTGTAATTTGTGAAATACTAAGAGTCATAATAAGATAGATGACGAATACAAAAAATGCAAATAAAGCAATATTTTGCATAAAGGTAAAGTGTGACAGACAAATCATTTGAAAAAATGTTAGATCTCAGCAGAAATGAAATATATGAAATATATCTCTCTCTCTCTTGAACTTTTCGTTTTCGGATTTATATCTTTAATTTTTTACCTGTCCTTTGTTTGATGTGTTTTTCTTAAATATTTACCACCTTATATTCGATGTGTAAATGTGAAGTCTTGTTCAGCTTTCTTGAGTATTCTTTTATTTCAATAATATTTTAAAAATTTTCGAGTTTATGATGTGAATACAGTCTAAAATATGTGAATTTTTTTTTAACTTTTTTGGTACATTTCTGATTATTATTAAGGAAGCTTCATATTACTCTCTCAGTTATTATAGCTTGCGCCAATAGTGTATATACTAAATTTCAGTCTTTCTAGTATTAACAATATTAATTCATTTACTTTCGAGTTGATTTCAAGATCCCCATCTGACAGTATTCACGTTCAAATTGATTTAATGATGACCCTAGCAAATTTGTAGAAGTTTTTTGAATACCAATGTGCTAAATATAATGTTGAAAAAATTGCTTTAAAGTTTATAAAATTGGGTTAGCTTAGAACAAATTCAAATTATCGAAAATAAAGTCGTAAACAAATATTTATACCTAATATTGAGCTATAATAAATAAAGAAATATTCACACCTTAGAAATACGTAATTGACGACAAATAATTTCGCACATCAAATAAAATGGATTTATGTATATTTTATTAATGCATTGCAAAGCAATGGCCAAAATATTTTCTAAACTATGTATGTACAGTAGAATGCATAAAAATAGAAGTAATAAATACAATTCTTAACATTAAAATAAAATACAATTCTTAACATTTAAAATTTGACGCCACACATTTCGCTGATATGTCTCTTCTCTGAAACAGCTTTCTTAATGTCTCCCCATAAATTTTCTATGGGTTTTAGGTGTGTGAACTAAGCAGGCCGCGAAGTAAAATAAATACCATTGTTTCGGGATCACTCCTTTCCAATCTGCTCGTATATTTTGGCACTTCTATTAGACTTCTGACATGGATTTTACCACGGCATTAGTTCGTTAATTTATTTTAAGGTTTCTTAATTTCTAAATTTCAAAAAAAATTCTCTTTTTTAGTAAAGTAAAAGCACTTTTTTACTCGTGGCATTTTTAAACAAAATCAAGATTTTTTAGAAAATACAAATAAAATGTTTCTAAATTACCAATGCATATTCAATTTTTAATTTTTTTAACAATATCTTAACTTTGATTAATTTACTTTTGGAAATATTACGACGACCTATTTTAATGTACAATGGACTTCAAATAAAAATAAAAAATTACTGATTATAATCATGACCATGGCAGTTATAAGGATATTTTGCTTTGGGTTTTATTTCTTGCATAACGTTGTAATTAGAGTGTTTTTATTTTAATAGTCACCTTATTGTGATGCTTATTTATTGCAAGTGAGTGATGCGTCTAAAAAATTTCTACAGAAATATGTCACTCAAAAAATTTTGTGGTTTTCAAACAAATAATATAATGAATAAAACTTAAATATTCTTTAATATTTGTCATTAAACATTTAGGCAATTTATACTCCTATATTTTTTTATTAAAAACTAGCTGTGCCCACGTTGTGTGCGTCCTGACAATAATTATGTTCGATTCTGCTTTGAAAATAATCCAGACCAAATTTAAAGACTGGCGTATTTACTTTATATAAAGGTACCCATCCCTGGATAAAATTCTAAAAATTATTGTAGAGCTCTGTAAAGGACAGACACTCATTATTTTAAAACAGCGTCATCTGTTGCACAACCGAGCTTAAAATATACTGCTTACAAAAATAAAAGACGCTTTAAAGTATGCAGTACAGTACCCTTGGTAAAAAAAAATCTGCATACTTTTACTTTTTCTCCACTTTCTCTTGGAAATAAGATATTTTTGCGGAAAAAAGTATCCTATATTGGAATCAGGATACTCACAAAATTTTGTTAAAATCCATTCAGTAGTGTTTACGTGATGCGAACACAAAAAAATCTGGAGTGTTCTACACTGAACTTTACCATACCCAATGTAAACAGCTATTTTTATGGATATATTACATAAAGAATATAAGTTCAAACTATATTCGAATCGAAAAATAAATAATTTTTGGTTTGGGGCCCAAAATTTACTCAACTCTTCATCTCCATATACCAAAGGCACATACCGAATTTCGTTTTAATATGTCACACAAAATTTGGGTTAAAGGAAACTACCCCTTGCCCGATTATGCCCAAAAACTATACAGCTTTTTATGTCCATATACCAAAGACACATACTAAATTTAATTTTAATATTTCAAAGGGTATGACTTGTACAAACTCCACAAAAATAGTGGCATACACAAATGTTGGTTTTCAAGACTCCACACAATTTTTATTTTTTATTTTCGAAAATATTTTTTTTTTTTTTAACATAATTTGGAACAAGGCGAATTTATAAAAGGTGGCAGCGCCTCGACTACAATAAAAAAAACAAAAGGCACTTTGTGCATGGTGCAAACCTTTATAAATTTGATTATTTTTCCTTCCACAAACATATTTGATGCTTATGTTTTAGAAATTTTTTTTTCGAAATATATCCATGATAATAAAAACAAAACATGTTAAACTTCTTTTTATATCCATCACTATATAAGTATCTTAAAAAAGTTATAAAACTATTAATATTAAAGGTTTACTTTTATATATTGCCAATTTAATAAGTAACTTTAAATTTGTCTTTTACATTTAATTGCAAAATTTATTTGTATTCATACAAAAGTGTATCTACATATATGTACATTTCAATGTGTACTGTTTTTGTTTGTGTTAGTTTGATAAAAATAGATCATTTACTTTTTTATTTTTTTAATTTCATATTTTCCCTCAATGTTAAAAAAAATATAACCACAGAGCACAGTGGTTGTATAAGAACATTAAAGAAGAAACAATTATAAAAATTAAATAAAATAAAAACTTGATACTTATCATGTAATTTATAAATAAATTTGCTTAAATTTTTGGTATTAAACATGCACATTAATGTTCGAAATTCCTATGTACTTCGAAGTTTGTTATACAATTTTAGTCTAATAGGTATAAATTTCAATGATGGTTGGGTGATTGGAGAAGTAGAGACTTGAAGTCGTGGTACCTCATAAAATTAGGTAGAAATTACATATGCGAAAGTTAGAAGCAATGTAGGTGCAAGATTCAACAGCAGTAGCATCACCCATTCACTGTACACTCAATATTGGACAGAATTATCAAAATGTATGGGATTGAAGAATGGTACTTTTGTGCAAGGTAGTGAATCCTAAAAATTATATGAATTTTATTTGAACTATTTTTAAATGAATAAATTAAATAAAATACATATAATTTCACTGAGCGGACACGGCATTGACATTGTTAACTTCAACACTATTGTGTTAATAATCAAAAATATACATTTTATTTATTTTTTATTATTTATTTTGATATATTTTCAATAACCTAGCCTCTTGGCCATAATGGGTTACAATATTCTGCTTACATATTATTAACAATTAACAAATATTGTAATAAATTTAAATAAAAAGCTAAATTTAACAGTATAAAAATTAAAAACAAAAATAATTAATAATGAAATTAATAACAGAAAAATAAATAATAATAGAAATAAAAATAACGAAAATAATTATAATAAAAATGAGATCACAAAATTGCTCAATAGAATCTAAACCCAAAAACTTTTTTACAAAGCACTTCAAAATGATTATTCTCAAAACAAATTCTACAATAAAAAAACAAAGAGATATAATAAGGCCATATAAATAATCGAAATAGCAGCAAAGGTTACAGTGTTAATCTAAAATTAAGCAAAAATGAAGAAATAAAGAAAAAATATCCTACAAGGACAAAATTAACAATGTCAGTTCTCCATTCAGCATATGATGTAAGTACATTCGTATTGGTAAAACATGTTGTAGTAATTGATACCAATATAAACTAACCATTACTTGAAAGTTCATGAAATAGTTTCCTCTTATAAGCATCAACAGAACATTTGTAAAATGAAAATATCTAATTGTTGTTCTTTGCTAACCAAAGGTTAGCTAATAGCAAGACAGATATGCAGATATAAAGAGAATAAAAATAAAGAAAAATGTTTGCTTGGTAGTATAATATAAAAAAAATAGAGTTTACAAGTGTAAAACAATTTCAAAAAGCTCTATCTCCTATGAAATATAATGTTAAATTAAAATTTCTCATATTCTGTTTCTTTGATAAGTTTGTTTAAATAGAAAATTAATAACAATTGAAACTACCAGGTAGATAGATACGAAGAGTACTGATGACGGACGTAGCTGTCTAGAAAATACATTCTGCTCTGCTGGTGTCTAATTTTTCTTTATCTCTTTATAATTAAGAACTTAAGCCTAAATAAATAATTTAATCATTGATCCTACTTTTCAGTAGATTACTTGCAATTTTCTTTAAAACTTATAATACGGATATATTATATTATAAAAATATAATACAGACAAAATATCAGTTTTTCCAGCAAATACCACATTTCCCATTTCGATTGAAATTATGCAACCATAGACCACAATTTTAAATCGATGCATTATTATTTAATTCCTTTCGCTGATAGGTATATGGCTTTTTACTAGTACACAAATGTGAAAATCGTTACACGATGCGATGTTGAGACAATGCAATTTCTAATGCTTCTTTTCTCTTTTCGTGAGACATATTCTAAAACTTTACATTGATGCAAACAAATTTTTCAATTATATTTGTCAAATAACTATGTAGGTATAACTGCAATTAAAAAATACAGCAGCTATTGTTGTCGATGCAAAAAAGCCTGTAACTTATATTTCTCTATTACCAAGATAAACATGGGAATAGGGATATCAGATCTGCAGAAACAATTTTATTAATATGAAAACCTTGTCAGAACCACTAAATATATTTAACTTCATAAAAAAAATTACTAGTTAGTATTTGGTTCTGAAAGCAAGCAATAAAGTATGAGTCACATCTTTAGAAGGCTAATGACTTCAATTGATATCATACTAGATAAACACACTAGCATTTGTTAAAATAAAAAAAGTAAAAAACTTACCACAAATGCACACAAGTTTGTGTGTGTTTTTTACGGTGCAAGAACGAACAGCTGTCTTAAATATATAAACACCCGTTAGTTGGCATCCAATTAGACCATCTTATACATATCTATGTATGTATATCGTTCGTTTAAAAGAAAAACACAACCACCTACATCCGTATACTATACCGATACGTTAGTAGGCTTAAATGTGTGTATTTATAACTTTATTTTTATTCTCTCATTTTTCTATAGTTTTCATTTTTTAGATAATCAATACTTATATTTATTGGTTAAACGTCTACCATCATAATTACTAATGATTTAAGATGTACTTTATGGTTAAAGATACCAACAAACAGCCACCACCCATAAATTTTAAATGCATCTAACCTCCCCCTTTAACGAAAAACGCCGGCTTTTCGGATATTTTCATCAATTTTTTTTTTTTTCAATAGATTTTCACTTTTTTCTTTCGCATAATGCACTTTTCATCTTGTTGATTTTGTTCTTTGATTTATCGAAAAATATTTTAACAATGCTTACCTTAGGTTTATCTATCGTCGTACATAAATTGTACTTTATTCCTGTGATAAAATCCCAAATAAAATCACTATATTTAGCAGAGTAAATTAAATAAAATTATTGCAAACAGTTCGTCGAACAAGAAACCAACAACTGTGCAAAAAGTGTTATTCAGCTTTTAATTTTCAGTATATTCAGCAAAAGTAGTGCCAAGTTTATTGTTGGTTAAAACGACAAAAATTACTAGCCCAGGGCTGCTAAAATTGGTATAATTACTCTTAATATGGTACAGAGCAAGGCGAATTCATACCAGGTGGAGTCGATAGCCCAGCTGATTGTTTTTTGCTCTCGTTTTTTTGCTAATGTCATGTCAAAAAATACATTGTTTCATATCTGCTAATCTAATGTCAAAGTTGTTGTTTTGTTGTAGTTGTTGTCCTACTGCTCACACCGGGTATGAATTCGCCTTGGTACAGAGCAAGGCGAATTCATACCAGGTGGAGTCGACAGCCCAGCTGATTGTTTTTTTCTCTCGTTTTTTGCTAATGTCTTGTCAAAAAATACATTGTTTCATATCTGCTAATCTAATGTCAAAGTTGTTGTTTTGTTGTAGTTGTTGTCCTACTGCTCACACCTGGTATGAAATCGCCTTGGTACAAAGCATAGTTTTCAGTCTTTCAGTCCTATATAATTGTTTTTATATAAATGTGATGAAAATATGGTAGTATTACAAAATAGCAAAACAATTGCAGAAAACAGCTGTTCAGGAAACAATTTTTGAAGTTTGCTGCTGCAAAAATTAAACAAATAAAATGTAAGTACTAAAAAAAACAACAAAATTGTTTATAAAATATCAGTTTTGATTTTTGTATTGATAAGTGTCAATATATTTTACTTCATTTGTGTAAAAGATAAAAAATTTTAGTGGCTACAAAATTTTGTAATCGTGAAAACAATACGCTATTAAAAACATGGTTATGAAAAATTTTTAATAGACTTTAAACGCACGTGACAGGTCATTTGAGTTTCATTTAAGTATGAAGAAAATCGGAATTTTGTGTTGAAATACAATTTAAAGGTAAATGTCGGTCAAATATAAAGTAAAAAATTGGACCTTAAAATCTAAGATATGTATATAAATTATAAACAATTAGGGCCTGTTTCACAATGTCTACAGAGTTCGTTCTTTCTTACAATTATATTTAAAACAAAAACAAATTTAAAAATGTTGTTTTTGTTTTGAGTGTACTTGTACGAAAGAACGAATTCATTCGACATTGTAAAACTGCCAGTTATTTTTAACCCACATTTGAAATGTTTTAAGAAATGTACGAGAAAAATATCCTTGTGTTGTTGAAAAATTTATTCTGAAAATATTTTTAGGTCAATTTTAAGTGCTTATTATTTTAGAAATGTTTGATTTTATTACAACACAAATGGTTTGTATCATAACAATTGTTTTCTGGTCTAGTCAACCTCTTTTTATATACCTCTATAGTAATAACGACAAATTATAATAGAATAACAAAATAACATGGAATTTATTGTAAAAATTTACATTAATAATGATTTTGTTAAAATTTAGTGGTAAAATGTATTTTATTAAAATACTTAGTACATAGTACAATTTTGGTACTATTTTTTTAATTTTAATTACCATCCCGGACCAGTTAGTTGTTATTGGGTGCAAGTCTGGCATTACTATAATTTTTACACTGACGTGTGTATTTTTCTCAGCTGTTGTACTTGTTGACATTCGTAACAAAAAAAGCTACAGCCGGGAAACGAGAGAAAATATAGTGATTGTTAAAAAGGGTGCTAAATGGAATATTTCAATAATTCACGTTAAGATTTTGTTACAAATGATAAGAAGTTTGTACAGAAAGTATAAATGAAAATGCCACACATCTTCAACGCCGATTTTAAAGTTCAATAAAAGGAAATACAAGTAATTTCATTTCATATACAATACCAAAAACTTAAAACTAATTTGTATTTAACACCTTTTCTTGGGCAGCTTAACTTATCAAAGAAAAGCTTAAAAGGTTTTCCAAAATTGTAATATTTTTGTAAACCACAACTACTTGCACATGGATAATTTTAGAACTTTAATTTATAAATGTCTGTGGCAGTTGCTACATTACCTTGTCTCAGTGTATGAGTTTTGTGTGTGGCTGCGTTTACGTTTAGTAGCTTTTACTATATGGTCATATGATCTCTGCCGTACGCCAGCAGAACGAGAACAAAATGATTACGATTTTCTGCAACAATGTAAGAAGCATTTAAAGAAAATACCCAAACACCTTAACATCATAATTGGTCCAGAGAACACACTGGTAAATGATGAACTACTTACGCGCATATTTTCTTATGCCCTACACATGAATATAAATTGCGTCAGCTATTACGATACCCGCTACGTGTACCCCATCTCATCGAAAACATCAAAAGCTCGTGTGACTGACTTGGAAAAACTAAGCTGCCCTAAAGGATGGAAGAGAAAAAATATAGATGCCCATCATTCTGTATGGTATATTTATAAAGACGAAGAGTCGAATGGTACAACACAAAAGATGAATGGTGTAAATGGCTCTAGCAAAACACCTGAGTCAACATTAGTAACGAATGGTTATTTGCCTAATACGTTATCGTCATCGGTAACGGAAAATACTTGTTTAGAGGTACATACAATATTTGTTGTTTTTATATCTTATCACGGAAGAAACTTTTCATTATCTTGAGCTAGTGTTGTCTACCTAAAAAATATGCCAAATTTTCAAATATTTTCGAAACATTTGTTTATTGGGTAAACCCAATGCTAAATTCATGAGCCATGGTAATGATGATTTATACTAAGAATTAATGAATCGTTTATTATCTGGAAAAAGATTTAAAAATATAATGAAATACGACGCCTGATGACAAACAACTTAAAAATTTTTGAAAAAATGAAGATATTCCATTCAAAATGCTTAGTATCTTTTCATCATCTTTTATACTAAAACAATAGCGGTATTCAATATATGATGCAAATGGTCTTGCGGAAGTGCAAATGCGTTATATTATTCAAATTTAAAAAATAAAATTTTGTTGTTGGATTTCACATAAAACCTATGATATTATGCACTTGCACTTTTGATAGACCATTTGCATCAAACACTGAACTCCGCTAATGGTTTTTTACATTATTTTCATTTTTAAAATCATTCCTACATAAGTGTTTTTTAAAACCCTTTTAAAAATATATTTTATTTATTTTTTAGATCTATGAAATACAACCAGAAAACAACCGTTCGCTTATAGCACTAATATGTCGAGATCTCTTCAAACAAAGGCATACCAAAGACATTCAAAATCTCTTGGAAAAGAGATCATTACTTACAGAACGCTTAAATCAGGAGTTGTCGAACCATCTGGGAAATTTGACAGAACCTGAATTAAGTATTATATTTAACGATGACATTTGTACATTTGGTATGTTACCCTGGCATACCCGTTTTACTGAATTCCACAAGCATGCCAATGGTCAGCATTTCGACGTTAAAACCTTTGCTCACATACTATACAAATACTCTCGCTGTGAACAAAGATGGGGTAAATAGTTTTCATTAAAAATAGTTCATCCTCCTCGGTTATTCAAATAACTTCGGGCAGAAATATGCCTGGCTTACTTAAGGCTTTTCTTTTTTAATTATAATTTATAATAACTAGCGTACGTTTGTTTATAAAATGGGGAATATCAAGTAAAGAAAATATGTTCACTATAAAAAGAGTATGATAAATTTACTATAAATTAATAGTTTAAGTAAGCAAAGTGTAATTAAATAAAAAAAGAAAGACAAATATTTAAGTGTAATTATTAATTTCATGAAATAAATGAACAAATTATTTGTTAAGTTAAATTATGCCGAAAATTAATTTTTTTGCATTTTGATATAAAGTAATTAATAGTCATGTGAGATATCAGAAGTGATAAATACGTACACTTGTGCTCATAATTAAGTTACTCACG